>CM031238.1:185728705-185778705 GCA_018340775.1 Taxus wallichiana var. yunnanensis | reverse complement strand
ATGTTTTTTATTGTTGTGTTTGGTCATTGGTGCACTATTTGCATGCATATTGGTTTACTATGTGTAATCTCCACGTGGCATGAGCCTGGCCTTTCTTGTTGTCTCCCATGGATGTTACACGTGGATGCAACAAATACACTCGCTTGCAACATCTCACCGTCGCCGATAACCTGGTCCTTATGTGGCATTGACCATTCCAAACATGGGCTCCCTCCTTCCTCTTTTTTAATGTTTTGAGGTAAAAAAAAAAACATTCATGGCATGTAATCAATTTTTAAGGTTGTTTTTTGCTTGTATTCTGACCTTCCTTCGAGTGTCGAAGACGGAGGGCGAGGTCTAGGGTTGGCAGGAGGCTAATCCCCCCTCGTAAGCAAAACAAACTATGCCTAAAATTTGATGTCGTTTCGAATCGGTACCCACACGATACCCTTTGCACCCATTTCGTGCACTTTTTAATGCATTTGCAGCGTTTAGTGACATTTTCCATCAGTTGCGGGAATCATTTTAATGCTATAAATTTTGACTCATTGCTCATTTTTGAGCGCTTATTTAGTCAAAGTTGCATGATTTTTGCACATTACGTGATGACATTATCAGTTTTGTAAACACACTACTTTATAAAGTGCCACATTCGGGGGTTGACTGTACTCTTGGGCTTTCACATGTAGACGCATTATCGGCCGAGTCCGACGTCTTGCTTTTATGCATCTTGCATTTTTCATCATGGAGAGTGCTCTTTCTAGACTTGAGCATCATAGGATCACTTACAGCCTCCGCCACTTCTCACCGGGAGAGGGGAATATTCAACTTGGTGTGCTTCCATGGAACATTACTTCGCCCACGAGGGTCTTTTACCCTTCTTGCTGGGCCTCTGTACCCACGATCATCGTCATCTATAGGACTTTCTCGACACTTACGACCACATCTTTGGTCACATGATGATGCATGTATCTTGTTCTCTTTGGTTTCATGTAGCAAACTCAGATCCACCTCACCGTGTCTTGAGCATTCTTCAGTCCCTCTATGGAGACCCTTCACATATTGCCGCCATTGTTGTTGTTGCTGATTCAGTTGTCTCCTCTTCTTCATGTGATGAAAGTTCCACTGACATAGACTTGTTTGGTTCTACTTCTGGTGACGAGGATTGTGCATGATGTCAAGAGTACTATAGAGGACTCTTCTCCTCTTTCTCTCACTATTCCAGAGAGTGTTGACACATCCCACATCTCATTAGATATTGAGCGCCTTCCTATACAAAGTGTCACATACTCATCACACCAGCCTCCTTTCCACTTCCACCGTGCGAGGCCCCTTTCACTCCTCTACTTTCATTGGATGACTCATACCTATCTGACATCGCTCTTCTATTTTTGAGCCTCCTCATTGGGACGAGTATCCGCCTCGACCTTAGTCATCTTTTTGCAGAGTCTACTTGTGATGAACTACAGTCCCTCATTCATCTACATGTGTTTCAAAGGAGTTCATCATCTCCGTTGTTAGGAGTGCCCATTATGGGACTCTTACCACTTCCACTTTTCCAGGAGACCTTCATTGATCCACCCTCGGCCGTGGATCCCTTTTCTGTTGTAGAGGATGTTTTGTTCCCTTCACATCACTGGACATCCTTTCCCTTGGTGTTCTCTCTTTTCACTCACAGCTCTACGCACGTGGCATTACCTTCGGTTCCTCGCACTCACTGCTAGACCTATGTCACACTTCCGTGCACCAGACTCGCGAGTTCTTTGTGTTTCTACCTTCAATTTCCTTTTCAGGAGTGGGCGGATTTCCAACATGTCATTTTTGTTCTTCCTAAGGGCAGCACACGATTTGTTGCGGGTGGCTCTTCTTAGTCCAAGAGGCGAAGGATCTTGTGATCGACATTCTTCCGGGGAGACCACCTAGAGCTGCAGAGTTCGATCCATCCATGACATCTTTGCATTTCTCTCTCCCTCTCTCTTCTCTCTTTTTCTTCTTTTCGAGAGATTTCCTCTTTGTTTATGGGTACCCTTTCGAGCTCGCTTCATGGCCAAGACCCATATTTGGCATATTTCCTAGATTAGAGAGTGTTTTTTTCTCTTGTGGTGAATGTTTTTCCCACCGGGTTTTCCTTCACTGCTTGAGATCTTTTTCTTGTACATGGGTACCTCATCGAGCTTTGTGCCAGGATCCATTTCTCGTTTCTGACTTGCCGCCTCATCATAAGTTACGATGAAGGGGGTGGTTGGTGTGTGTTATTTTCCACATAATTAGGTGAGTCATCTCACTTAGGTGAGATCATAGGTCCATGTGTCATTTAGGGGTCATTATGAGATTCTCTTACGCATCCAAGGCCAACACGTTAGTGCGTCGCTAAGGTCATATGCGTCATTGGGAATTACACTTCTATTCGGGAATGTAACTCCCCCCTCTACTCGAGTGTTATGACTACAACATCGGGGGTTACTCAGAACCTCCTATATGTACTCCCCATTTGATCTATGAGATAGAGGAGAGTTTTATGGCTTAACCAGGTTCTTCTCGTGTTTCAAATCTTTACATGCACATTCGGTTGATGCTCGCTCCTCCCAAGATCTCTTCACACTACCATTCACACGTCTCGTTGATGTGCACGTCATCCCTCGTGATCCTCGGTTGCAGTTTTAAAACCTCTTTCAAATAGATCTCCAAATACTTCAAAAACAACTATATATTGTATAATCATATAAACAACAATTCCAATTAAACACAAACATACAATCAACCATGTAAATGATTCAAAGATACAAAGTTAAATGATACATCTCCGAATTTTCACATAAAGATACAATATCCAAAGAAAAATTATGTCCCCCAAAATTATCACACATTCAAATATACACTCAAACATTGTAATTGTTTACAAAGCCTTCTAAATTAAATATAAAAATCACATCTCCAAATATTTATAGTAAGATATCCATTCGCTACCAACTACAAATGTATATATTATTATATAAGAGCACGATCAAACATACGAATTATGAGATATAAATATACAATTAATTTACATGGTTACGTACAAATATTTTAAGAATTTAATTAAAACAGAAACAACAACATCAATAAGATTTACATATTATACCTTAATCATTCTTAGCCTGTTTAAGTTCCAAAATAGGTTCCATTATAATAGACTTCATTGAAATGAAGTCTAATTGATAAATGTTCATATTTACCTTACATTTGTTTTAAAACTACCAAGGTATTGATAAAGAGGAAGTGCACCTTCCTCTTTCATGTTATGAGTTAGGGTTCATTGTGCCCTTTTTCATTATACAAGTCATCATAATTAATTTGCACTTTCATTAACATCTTTTAATAAGCCATAGAGACTTAGATAAAAAAACATCTATGCATGCCAACTTAATAAGTTGCATTTCATTTAAGGGATAGTGTAACTAATTCCCTTCCATCTAACTTATTTAATGTCAAACTGAAAAAGGGTCCCATTCCGATAAGAATATGAGAAAATACAGATAAGATTACAAATTTCCCTTCCTAGAATGCACCAAGAGAATAACACATCATGAAAAAGTAACTCTCAATCTTTTTCAATTTATCAAGGTGAAATAAATTTTTTACAAGACCATGCATTACAGACATCTTTCATGTCAAACAACATCAAGTTCATTTAAGAAATACAACTTTTCTTCTTTCAATACATTTCAATAACGAATCATATTTCTTCATGAAAGATCTAGTCTTTAAGTAACAAATGACATCATAGAAGTTATTGTTTTCCTTTATCACTTATGAAGTCCATCTGCAAAAATTGCTAGCACGGTGGTTCATTGGCCCGAGCATGATAAGCACTAAGCATTAAAAAGATGTGCTTTCAACTAACTATTTCATAAAAAGAACTCGCTTTTATGAAACAAAGTAAAGCCATACAAATAGATACATCACAAAAAAATAACAATCATAAAAGAAAGAACAAGTGATCAACCAAATTAACATTTAGGAAAGATCATGATATAATCAACACTCTTCACCATTGATTTCATAAGGAATTATATCGATAAGTAAATTTCGTTCTAATTACTTATCTCATTCTTCCTATAGGTACTTATCATTTATTTCTTACTTCATTCAATCTAAATTCCAAATATAGACACTAACTCTAATATATCCCAAAAATAGAGTTATTTTTAAGAAGCAAAAAACCATCATACTCAATATTAACATGTTCCATCATAAAACATCTACAACCCAAATAATTCATCCTTCTCACGAAAGGTTTTAGGTTGAGCCATCAACATCATAAAAATAAGAGATTCCTATTTCGTATACAACATCCAAATTTAACGCCCAATATATAGCCTAAGTCTTAAGTTAGGCAACAACAGGTTAGAAATAGGAAATTTATTTAATTGATTACTGCATTAAACATTAGTCACACATTACCAAATATTGTTTCCAATCAACGCAATTCAAGGAAAATAAGTAAAGGGTTATCTCCAACTACTCATCTTGAAATCATAGTAAGTGATAAAAATGAATCGATCAATTCCTTAAACAAGAGTAACACAGAAGAGGGAAAAGAAGAATAGAGATAGAGAGAGAGAGAGAGAGAGAGAGAGAGAGAGAGAGAGAGAGAGAGAGAGAGAGAGAGAGAGAACTCAGAACTTCCCTCGAGTTTGAGAAAATCATTGTTACATTTCACAACTCAGAGAAGAGAGGACATAATATAATCTCCTTCATATTTCAAAGAAAACATCGATGAATATCTTAATTCAGAAGAGAAAGAGAGAAGGAAGTCACAACAAGAAGGGGAGAAGATCCCATTATTGTTTCACAAGAGAAGAAATACATATCAAAATTTAAGACCGATCTGAGATCTAATCAAGATATCTTTTTACTCATGCCAAACATTCAAAACATAGAACTAAATGATCTTTGGACCAACTTATGTGACTTTAGTATGCAAGTCGATACAAAAGATGAAATTCTCTTAGCTTGTAAACAAGAACAACAATCGTAGTGCATTAGCTACGTCTAGAAAGAGTTGTTTTTAATTTTTGCCTCAACATCCATGGGTAGTACGTGGAAATATCTAATTGGATGTGGTATGGCCAAGTTTCAAGCAACAACAGAAGCCTCCATGCATCAAAATGGAACAGCTCCAAGGGTAGTGCCCAGGACAATCTTCAAATAACCTTAAGCCCTCCACGTGTCCCATTTCCAAAGTGAAGACAAAACTAGTCTAAATCGGCTAAGTATGGAAGGTTTAGCGGATGGCACCACGTGCCTAATCGGCACAACTTCGAGAGTCTAAGCCGGGAAGTTCCCAAACTTGCTCGAGTCCTCCACGTGTCCCAAGTCCAAAGGGACAGAGCAATTAGATAAATTGACTAAGTATGAGCAGTGGTGAAACCTCCATGTGCCTCAACGACGTGATTTTAAGTGAACCCAAAAGGTCGCTTTTCCCAATGAGCGCCACTTGCCACGTGGTCAAAATTAATGGGGAGATAGAGTTGGCCGTTGAAAAGTCTAGGAGGCGCAGAAGAGGCCACATGTCCGATCGACGCAATTTCGTAAGGCTTTTCCAAAATAGAAACTCAAATGAGCACCAACTCTCCACGTGTCTAGGGCCAACATAAGTCAAGCACAAAACAAGTCTCGAACATGATAAGTATAAAGGATTTGGCGAGCTCCCACGTGTCAGCCTAACGCAGCTTCAAAGGCAAAAAATGCAAAAGGAGTTCGTAGGACCACTCCAATCAACTTCTTCCATGTGGACAACCCTAATTTAAAGTTAAAAAAGTTGATCGAATGGCCCATATTTAGTTGGTGAAATAATGTAATGGTCGTATATTTAAAAAACCCGATTCTTCCGCTATTAACGTTTATTTGCGAATAAAGAATTTGAAAGGGCACAAATGGTTAGAATGAGTCAGAACTATTTCTTGCGCTTGAGGAAGTCAGAATCGCTGTTTTTGTCCTTCTCGAGGAGGTTGTAACCATCTCTTGAGCTATTTGAGAGGCTTTTCTAAGCCATCAGAGGGGTTGGAATTTTGATATCTCGAGACTATAATTTTGAGTATGAAGAAATCAATACAAGGGTTTTGCCTTTTCCTCTCTGTTTTCTCTTTTCTTCTTGCTCGATCTATGAATCATTTAATCCTTTCATTCTTAGAAACTTTTTGTTCTAATTTATACAATCTCAATAACTTTGAGTCCAGATTGTGCATGTTATAAACGTGAATGGTTCTTTATATCTCATTTGCTCAATACATATAAGGGTTTTCTTTTCATCTATTTTCCTTGTAAGTATTTTATTCTTCCGCTTCCCTCCTCTCTTCAAGTCTTTTTTACTCACGTATTGATAAATTTTCAGGCATTAAACACATCTCGAGATATCGAGAAACCACCATTGAATGAAATACTGTGTATTTGTATATAGGTTTTGCTCTTGCTTTCATTAAGGAAACCTCTCCCATTAAAGAGGAGGGACTTTCTTATCCCCTGACTGTGGTTTCATTCCAAGTGTAAATATGAAACCCAAAAGTTTTTGGCGACTCCACTAGGGATTTATTTAACAAATTTCCTTTCTAAAAAGAACAACTAATTCAATCATTTCTTTGATCTGGTGACTCTAAGATACACTCGCGGTAGAAGGGATCTTGGAATTGAAGATCCCTAATTTCAACTCCTGGATCAACAAGATTTTCAACTTCCTCCAACAAGAAGAAATAGAAGAGTTCGCTCCACAATTATGCCTCCCTGTCAAGACAAATATTTTGGTAGTAGCATTCCTCAAGCACAACTTAGCCCTAATCTTCATGCCCTAGTTCTTGTTGGTGTCTCAGTTCCACTTCAAGAAATATTTCCAAGGATGGTAACACCTCTACCTTGGGGACAAAGAGTTGGGCCTCTGGCTCTTCCTCAACCATTGCATGAGTTACCTAGGGTAATAGGAAGAATTTTCCCAAATTTAGAGGTGATGGTAAATTACACCCCGAGGAACACGCGCATCCTTCATTGTTGCATGTGGGATCCTTGAGAGTTGAACATGAGGATGTCTCGGTTAGAAATTTGTTTGTGGACGCCTCAGAAGACAATGATGTAGATTGGTTTTACCATCTTCCTACCTTGTGACCATCACCGATTGGAATACCATGACAACTCAGTTTGAGCAACATTTCAAACTTGCTGAGGATGTGCATGCTGTTAGCACAAATTTCTCAAATCGAGAAGGAGCCACATGAGCCTATGAGAGAATTTGTGGCCAAGTTCAACAAGTTGATTAACAAGATTCCACAAAACACTAGGCCCTGTTTATCGATTCGAAGTGCTTCTTCTTGAATGCTCAATTTTCGGAAGTAAGCTATGCCCCGAGGAGAGAAAATCTTGCAACTTTGGATGCTAATCGGAGATTGGCTGTCAGTGTGCAAGATGACTTGATCATGTCTAACAAGTTTGAAAAGGGAGTATTTCAAATTCAAAGCATCTTATTCTTCCTCTTCTCCCGAAGGTAATGCAGATCAGCTTAGTGCAAAATCGGGTAATGACCTCATTTCCATCAAGAAATAATTGTCTCAACATGCTCTTTATCAAGATGTTCCAAGGAAGAAATTTTAGCCTAGGACCCGCTTACCCTCTTCTCAAAACAGTTTGCTATCAAGGTACACCACTCAAGGTTCTTGTCGGTGTTACTTGTGAAGTTCTTGAGCCTGATGATGAAGAAGAAAATGGGCTCTATGATGAACAAGAAGAGGAAGCTAATGAAGAGCTGGAGGAGCCTGGTGGTTCTTGAGTTCATTTCTTCACCACTGAAGGTGTGGATGATGAAGATGACTATGATGATGTAATGGCTGAGATGAACAATAAGTCATATGTTGTTATGACCTTAGAGCAGACCAACAAAAGGAAAAATTGGTGCAACCTGTAAAAAGATCTAAGGAGTATCCCATCACCATCTCGGTGATTACAAGAAGAGGAGCTCCCATTCCTACTACTTCCACCCAAAAGGTAAGCTCTACTGGTCCTTATCCCTCTACTTCTACTTCTGGGAATTCTTGTCCAACAAATGATAAAGCTGATAGATCAAAAGCTCCTCCTACTCCTAGTAGTGATTCCCCATCCACATCTAGATATTTTGACATTATAGACCATCTTAAAAAGACCAAGATTTAGATTTCTGAGGTAGAGTTCTATCAAACTCATCCTAAAGCCTTTGCCAAAATGTTTAACTTTGTAAATTATAAATCTAAAACCCCAACCCATTCTTCTAAATGAATTTTTCCCACTCCATCTTCCTCACCTAAATCAAGCCTTTTGGTTGCAGTCACTTCCCCTAATGAGAAAATTGAACCATTTTATGTGACGCTTCTCATAGCTAGCCACAAACAAAGTAACCGTGTCATAGATTCAGGAGCATCAGATAATGTAATGCCTGTAAAAGTGGCTCATGCTTTTGGCCTAACCCTAACCCACACTTATGGCTCTTTTATTTCATGGAGAGTAAGAAAGTACCGTTGGTTGGTAGAATTAAAGATGCACAAGTAGCTTTTGCTACTTTACCAGAGAAGAGTGTCTTAGCCACCATTTTGGTAATTGATATTCCTCCTTCATATGAGATGTTGATAAGTAGAAATTTCTATAAGGAGGTAGGAGGAGAAATTCAAATGGACTTGTGGCATGCTTTGATCCTGGTCAATGTAAAGATGAAGAAGTTACTTCCAGAGAAACAAGCAAAGTATATTGTGCAAAAGATAGATGATCCTAAAGCACGAGATGCTATATACAAATATATGGCATGGTAACTACATGATCATGTCACAAGATTAGGAAAGACTTTGAAAGGGAGTGATTCATGATCCTAATGATGTGTGGAATTTGGAGTTTGATGGAAGCCGCTCTTGGTGGTGTAGTGCTCATTTCTCCCGGCGATAAGGTTCATCTTTTCTCCTTCAAGTTTCAGTTTGAAAATGCCAAAAATATTCTGAGTATGAGGCCCTCATTCTTGGGTTAAGCATGGTGAAGGAAATGGGAGTGAAGAACATTATTGCTCGTGGAGATGCAAAAATAATTTTAAAACAAGTTAGAGACATTTATCAGGTAAAGAATAGAAGGTTGAAGCACTATAGGAATCTTTTCTAGGATTCCATTGAATTCCTTGATGCTTTTTCCATTAAAGTTATGCCAAGGGAAAAGAACACTAGAGCTGACTCTCTAGCTGTTTCGGGGTCCTTGTTGATTCCTCATCCTGATTTCCCTCAAGAGAAATTCACCATTGAGATGATCCATAGACCCAGTGTGCCTGACAATGCAAATAATTGGCAAGTTTTCAACGATGACCAGCATTTTCTTTCTTTCTTGGAGCTAAGAGAAAACTTTGATCAGTTGTACTTTGAAGGAAGTGACAATATTCCTAGAGAGTGTGTACCATCAAATGACGAGGGTGTCAAAGAAGAGATGGATCAAGATGGATGCATCAAAGCGAAAGGCAATACAATTTCTAAAGGGTTGGTGAGTTTCAAGGATCTTTTTGATAAACATGATAGATATATGAAGTCTAAGGTTTCCAAGGAGCCCAAAAATCTATTGAGACTAATAAAGTGAATATTGGGAGTCTTGATGATGCCAAAATGGTCAACACCGTAAAATTTTGCACTCGGGAAGAGAAAAATAAGGTGGTGAATTCGTTGAAGAGGTATGTTGATGTTCGCTTAATCTTATGATGATCTTAAGGATTTTCAGCCTAAAGAAATACAACACTTCATTCCCCTTAAGCTTGGGATCAAACCCTTCAAACGAAGCAAAGGAAATATAATCCAAAGATAGCCGATACAATCTTTCAAGAAATAAAAAAGCTTTTGAAGGCTAAGATCATCTTCCCCATCCACCATTCAACTTGGATTGCTAATATAGTGCATATTAGGAAGAAGAATGGCAAGATCCGGATCTGTGTGGACTTCAAAAATCTAAATCAGGTTTCTTTGAAGGAAAACTACCCTCTCCCCATGATGGACCAAGTATTGCAAGCTATCACAGCTCGAGAGATGTTGTCTATGTTAGATGGATTCTCTGGGTACAATCAATTAGAGGTGAATACTACGAGATCAACATAAGACTGCCTTTACTACTCCTTAGGGCACATTTTCATACAAGAGGATGCCATTTGGTCTCATCAATGCTAGTGCTACTTTCCAGAGGGCCATGGACTTGGCTTTTGGCGGTTTGAAAGGGAAATTCATTGTTGTGTATTTGGATGACTTGACAATGTTTTCTAAGGCAAAAAAGCAGATCACTTCCAACACCTTAAAGCAATATTGTAGAAGTGTAGAGAGCATGGGATTTATTTAAACCCCAAGAATTTCGTGTTTTGTATCACGAAGGAAAGTTGTTGGGACACTTTGTTTCAAAGGAAGGGATCAATATTGATCCGGAGAGAGTCGGAGCCATCCAAAAATTCCTCTTCCATCAAGTAAGAAAGGTGTTCATTCTTTCTTTGGTAAGATCAATTTCTTAAGAAGATTCATCACTTATTTTGTAGAACTTACGATGAGCATTGCTCACATGAGGCAAGTGAAGAAAAATTTTGGTTGGTCCTCCGAAGGGAAGAAATTATTTAAGGACATTAAACATGCTATTGTAAAGACTCCAACCTTGGCGTGCCTTGACTTTAGCAAAGATTTCATTATCTATTGTTATGCCACTGAAAATACCCTAGCTACTATGTTAGCTCAGAAGAATGCAGAAGATCATGAGCTCCCAATTGCATTCATGATTTATGTCTTGAAAAATCATGAGCTAAAGTACACCATGATGGAGAAACATGCTTTTGCAGTTTTTAAAGTTGTCAATCAGTTTAGGTTTTACATCCTTAATTCTCATTCTGTGGTGTTGGTGCCTGATACAACAATCAAATACATTCTTGCTCAGCAAGAATTTGGAACCAAGAGAGGTAATTGGGTAGAAAAGGTGCAAGAGTATGATCTTGACATCAAACCAACAAAGTTGGTTCAGGGTAAGGGCCTATGTGAACTCATTTCGAGGGTGATGCCAAAGATTTGTCCAAAGATGGAGTTGATACCCCCTGTTGTTACGTTCCTTAACTCGGCAGATGTATGGTATGCTCACATTTCTCATTTTCTAACCTATGGAGACTGTCCATCTCACTTGAGTGCCAAAGAGAAGAGAGCCATCAAAATAAGGTCTACACAATATGTGTTATGGGAGAATGCTTTGTTCAAACGAGGCATAGATGGAAGGTTTTTGAAGTGTGTAGACAAGGAGCAACAAAAGAAATTGTTCTATGCTTTTCATGACTAGGATTGTGGAGGTCATTTCTCCTCTGCTGTAACAACTCATAAAATACTTCATGCTGGTTATTATTGGCCCACTCTGTTTAGAGATGCATCAAAATGGGTTGGTAAATGTGAAGCATGCCAAACGTTTGTTGGAAGACCTAAGTTGACTGATTTTCCTCTCAAGCCTGTAGTGATTGAAGACCCATTTCAGCAATGGGGTTTAGATTTCATTGGAGCACTAGACCCATCTTCCAAAGTGCTAGGAATACCCATGTGTTGACTACCATAGATTACTTCACAAAGTGGGTGGAAGCCATCCCAATCAAGAGCACTACTTCGAGGTAGTTTGTAACTTTATTAAGGAAAACATATTGATCCCAAACAAAATTATGAATGCTAATGCTTCCAACTTTTCTTCTACGCTTGAGATTATGGAATTTTGCTATGGGTATGGGATATCCCTTGCTCATTCTTGATTATTAACCCCAAGGAATAGACATGCAGAATCAACAAACAAGAACTTGGTGAATATAGTTAGAAATCTTGTAAATGATTCTTAGAGGAATTGACATAAGAAGCTATATGATGCACTTTGGGCTAATAGAATTACACCCAAGAGAGCAATTGTAGTGTCTCCTTTCCAAGTGGTGTATGGTGTGGAAGATCAACTACCAACCACGGTGGAATTTCCAGCCTTGCATCTGATGAAAACCATTGAAGATTCAAGTTTTAGTAGCTCTTTGGATAAGAGAATTTTGTACCTTCAGAAGCTTGATGAAGACAGATTACAAGTGGTTGACAGGATAACAACTCATCAAGTTGAAAGTGAAGGCTTTGTTTGAAAAGAAAGCGGACCCAGAGTTTTCAAGTGGGAGACATTGTGCTACTTTAGGAAAAAAGACATGAGCCACGAGGAAGCCATGGTAAGTTTGATTCTCTTTGGCTTGGTCCTTTTAGAATCAAACATTTTGCTAGGAGAGAACTCTTTTTATCTAGATTACATGGATGGTTCTCCTCTCCCACTTCCTTATAGTGGGAAGTACCTAAAGTTTTTCAAGTCCTAGGTGGCTAGGAATTCCTTTTATACATTGTGTACATTGTTTTGGTTTTGGCCGTTCTTTCGTGTTTTGGTTTTGGGTCTATCCCAGTTTTGGCTTGTTTCCTTTCCTATTCCTTGTTGTGTGTTTCCTTGTTTTGGTTTTTGCAATTGACTCTATTTCCCAAAGGATAAGGCACTCGGTCTGCGCTTTCCCCGAGTTTTTCGTGGTTCTTGATCTTACCTCGTTCCTCTATCAAGTCATCCCCGTAAAGAGCCAAATTGTGTTGTCACCCTCAAAATTCCCCTCTGTTGAAGTCAATTTTCACAAATTTTGAGTCAAGTACTTGGAGTATTGGGTCATGTTGAGCCTGGTATTGTTCACAATTTTTCATTCCATGGAGAAAAATTTAAAAGTTAGGCGTAACAGTGGAGTCTTTCCCCTTCTTTTTATTTCCTTCCCACAAATGGGAGTGATAGGTGTATCTTCCCGTTAATTATTTCCTCAACATCTATGGGTAGTACGTGGATATATCCGATTGGATGTGGTATGACCAAGTTTCAAGTAACAACAAAAGCCTCCACGCATCCAAATGACGCAGCTCCAAGGGTAGGGCCCTGGGATAGTCTTCAAATAAGCACAAGCCCTCCAAGTGTCCCAGATCCAAAATGAAGACAAAACTAGTCTAAATCGGCTAAGTATGGAAGGTTCAGCAGATGGCACCACGTGCATCATCGATGCAACTTTGAGAGTCAAAGCCAGGGGTAGTTCCCAAACTTGCGTCAGTCCTCCACATATCCCAGGTCCAAAAAGGGACAGAGCCAGTTATTTAAATTGACTAATTATGAGTGGGTCGACGGAAACCTCCACGTGCCTCAATGGTGCAATTTTAGAAGTGAAACCAAAGGCCAAGTTTTCCAATGAGCGCCATCTCGCCACATGGTCATAATCAATGGGGAGATAGAGTTGGTCATTGAAAATTCCAGATCGGTGGAAGAGGCCACACATTTGCTAGACACAATTTGAAGGCATTTCCAAAATGGAAACTCAAATGAGTGCCACTCTCCATGTGTCTCGGGGTTAACATAAATCAAGCACAAAAAAATCCCAAAAAGGCTAAGTATAAAGGATCCAAATAAGCTCCCACGTGTCACTAAGCGCAGCTTCAAAGGCAAAACATGCAAAAGGCATTTGTAGGCCCGCTCCAATCAACTTCTTCCACGTGGATGGCCCTAATTTAAAGTTATAAACGTTGATCGAATGGCTCATATTTAGTGGTGAAATAATGTAATGACCATATATTTAAAAACTTGATTCTTACACCATTAATGTTTCTTTGCGAATCAAGAATTTGAAAAGGGCGCGAATGGTTGGAATGAGTCAGAATCGCTTTCTTTCCGCTCAAGAGAGTCAGAACTATTTATTACCTTCTCGAGGAAGTTGTAATTGTTTCTTTCTTGCTCAAGGAGGTTGTAACCGTCTCTCATGAAGTTATTTGAGAGGCTTTTCTAAGCCATTGTAGGGGTTGGAATTTTGATATCCCAGGACTTTAATTTGAGTCCGAAGAAATAAATACAAGGGTTTTCTCCTTTTCCTCCTGTTTTCTCTTTCCTTCAGCTATGGTCTCGTGAACAATTTAATCCTTGCATGCTTGGAAACTTTGTGTTCTAATTTATACAATCTCAAGAACTTTGAGTCTATGGATTGTGCTGTTATAAACATGAATGGTTCTACTCTATATTTCATTTGCTCAATACATATAAGGGTTTTCTCGCCATATCTTTCCCGAAAGTGTTTTCTTCTTCTACCTCCCTCTTCTCTTGAAGTCTTTGTCCGCATGTATTGATAAATTTTCAGGCATTAAACACATTTCGAGATATCAGAAACCACCATTAAATGAAAGACTGTGTATTTGTATATATGTTTTGCTCCTGCTTTCAATAAGGGAACCTCTCCCATTAAAGAGGGACTTGTTTGTCGCTTTGACCGTGTTTTCATTCCAAGTGCAAATCAAACCCAACAAGGCACATGTCTATTATTAGCATGTAGTCTATTTTGAAAGGTGCATGGGAGGTGAAGTGAAATTCCCACCCCTATAAATATGTATTGGTTTTCATAGTTTAGAGTACCAATTTTGTATCGAGTTATGTTGTTGATTTATGGGCATGCGTGACTATGGTTACTATATTATGCATGTATGAAGCTTCTCGTTTTACAACAATTAATATAATGGATCTTTGTGGTGGATATTGGTGTTTGACATAACCGAGCATGGAACTTGCATTGTAAAACTGATTATGGTCATTTCTTGATTATTCTCGCACATGGTTAATAACTATATTTAGTTTATGCAATGTTATATACTTAATTGTTTGTTATGGATCCGGAGTATCAAAAGTACAATCACGCTAACTTCTTGAACAAGTTTGACATAAAAGAGAAATCGTTACCCTTGCATGCTTTAGGTGATCACTCGGTTTAGGATGAGTGATGTTCCACCATTCCTTGGGCTATTGGTGGTAAAATCTAGGCTACAAATAAGTTGACAAAATATGAAACCCTAAGTGCAAGAGAGAGGGCTGAACTTAGCTAATTTGTACTTTCTTTAGACCTGATATAGACTGGAAAAATTTCTAAATAGAAGTGAACTATGTCGTTATAAGCCTCTGTAAAATTTAGAGGTCACCGATAAGATCAAGTTAGTGGTTCCTAGGTGCATGAGTCTACTACTTTGGGCACCCGTAAGTGTAAAAATGGTCGAAACTAATTTTTATGGTATTGTAAAATTGTCACTTTTGGTTTCTTGTGTGTCGTACCTTGATCATTAAGTGTACCTCTAACCTCCAAAATAGATGTTCACCGCAAAACCCACAAATCCACATCAAATGTAAATAATAAATATGCAATATGGGGAGTTAGATCGACCCGACGATCACCCAATAGAGTGAACTTATGACCAAGCATTGCACTACATATTAGAATCCATGTAGTTCTTGTGAGTGTTTGTAGAAATTTTGCCGTGGGATGCCCTTGTGCAAGATGTACTAGATAGTGGAATATAATTGCTAAAAGATGTAAACAAGCTTATGAAATAGAATAGACTTCCCCTTCTTATGGAGTGTATATAAATAATGCAAAGTCCTCTTGTCCCTTGAATGGATTCTAGATGGATGCCTTTGAGTTCTCTTGATGCCTTTAGATGAAAGCTTATGTGATAGTAAGTATGCTTAGAGATTGATACTTTATTTTGAACACGTAGCTATGTATTTATATGATTTATTTGGTTGAATTTCTTAATTGACAACAAAGAAGGTTGACCCATGAGAAAATAAGATACCCAAAAGATGAAAGAGGCCCAAAAAGAGTGAGTAAGGTGGAAAGATGTCGAGGTGCCAAAAGGGGATGATAGAGCTCGGCACTAGTGTTTCAAGTCATAAAAGATAGACAAGTAAAGTTATGATCTGGGTCAGTAGGTTCAGTAATATCAAAGAGAAACATAAAAGACACAAAAAGAGGTCGAAGATAGGCTATCAACTATTAGTTTTATTTCTTAGGAATCATATGAATGTTAGTATGTGTTTAGGACCTATAAGGCGTATGCACAAATATGGGGGGCCAAAAAGAGGAAACAAATCTATTTTTTGGCCATTTTGGCCATAACGTGCTTGCGTTATGGCTCGATCACACTATAATGCAAAAAGAGAAAATCTAGGTTACGTTATAGCTTGGGTTTACCAAGTCGAAACGCGCTCGTGTTATGGTTTCTATGTGTTTTTCCATGTTATCCCTCCCAAATGGACATATTCTGCATTAGAAATAGGAACACGAGCATGTTATAACACAAGCACATTATAACACTAGTGCATTATAAAACGCTCATGTTTCATCTTGTTGAGGTTTGGAATACCCAATCCAAAGGCTTGGATTTCCAAACCAGAGGTTTGGGTAATTGTGTACTGCGTGATTAAAACCACGTTTGACATAAAAACATACAAATTTCACATGTCCACCCCAATATCTCGTGCATTAAAATATAATATTCAAAAATAAATTATACTACGATGTCAAGCTCATTTTTACCTTGATGATGATATAATTATTTCTAAAATCTTATTAGTTTAAGGCTTTCATCCATAATTTCTTTTACTAGTACCTTGTTTTATTGAAAAAACCTATGCATACGTTTTGGTGCACAATTTACGATTTTTTCATCCAAATTAAAAAAATGTGGTTTTTTCTAAACTCCATTCTACACGCACTAAAAAACTAAAAAATAATTTTTTTCTCAAAGTTATGGGGGTGCACACACAAATATTTCATTTTCGTGGATATGTGCACTTTGAAAATTAATTTAAAAAAATATTCATCCAAAAATTATGAAAATTTAGTGGGACCTTGTACATGGTCTTAGATAACTTTCTACCAAAGGGATTTGAAAAAAAAATTATACAACTCAAAAAATGGGGGGCGCACACACAATAGGTTCTTATCTTTTTTACACAAAAATAGACATACTTTGTGTGCGAACAACATTTGAGCCTCTTAATCTCAACCGTTTAAATAAAATTAGTAGTTTAGAAACTAAATTACGATATCTATGGTACTTATTCTTATCACTTTGTCAAAATTTGAGCATAGGCATGCCAAATTATTTGATGAATTTTAGGTTTCGCTAATTTTAAGAAAAAGGTGTCCCTTTTTTACCCCCTTTTGGGCCCCCATCTTTGTGCACTTTCCCTATAAATGTACCCAAGTGCATAATTTTTGTCAAAATTTGTCCCAATTTATATTGTGGAGTGAATACTTGATAACATAAAGTAGATAAGAGATGCATACTTGATAACCATTTAGAGCATGCATTGAAATGTGTGCTAAGTGGAAAAGTGAAGCGTGGACACTAAGAAGAGAAGTGACCCTAGGGGTGTAATATATGTGTTGATCGTGTTATACATATTTTTTTCTTGTTTTTGTACTTGTTGTTACTTCTTGTAAGGACAAACCTATAAAAAGAAAATAAATAATGTAGTCAAAGTCCTGTATATGATAAATTAGAGAAAAAATTGTACATGTAAAAGAAGTAAAAGGAAAGTGTGCACCTGATGTAAAAGAGTGTAAAGGGATAGAAAAGTGTCCTATAATGCTATGATGAGTGAGTTTTTGGGTGATCTCATGCCAAGAGTGAGTTGTTTTAGTGATCTCATGCCAAGAATGAGTTTTTTGGATGATCTCATGCCAAGTTCGAATTTTTGGGCGATCTCATGTCAAGTGCAAGTTTTTTACGTGATCTCATGCCAAAGAGAAAGTATTGGGGAGAGAGGTCTAGTGTTACTCTCCTTCCATGAATCTACCTTATAAACACCACTGCAGATGGTGTGTCCCTATTTTTTCATGTTGTCCTTGATTTATTCTGAATGTATTGTTTGTTGCAATTGAAAATGGAGATAGAATGTATTCCGCTTGTTGAGGACTATGCATGTATTGTGGAAATTACTCGTAAACCAATGTGAACTATGCTGATCGAGGCGATTGTATCTTTTCCAAGGACATTATCACCAAGGAGAGGTCAAGAGCACCCTAAAGCACTAGTGTATGTATCTTGCGCTGGTGTATGTGTTGTGTTGAGGACCCAAGTCGATTCTCGGGTAATTCTTTAACTATGTTCCTATTCTAATTATATTCTATATTGTACTATGTTATAGCTTTGAGCTGCTTTATGGGGTGATTTGTTCACCCAATGTATGCCCCCTCGTTTGGGGTGCATGAAAAAAATGTAAGAGTATATATCCCAAAGAGAGGACTCGATGTTGAATTGATGTTGATACCTACAGGGGGTACGGATTGTGCATGGTAGAAACTAGGGCACATGTGGCTAGATAGATGTGTTACTAGAAAACATAACAAGCATACAATAGAAAAAATGTAATAAGTAATCATACATAGAAGATAGACCATGAAAATTGAGTTTCAAACATGGGACATCGCTCACAACGTCATAAGACAATCAAGGCGAAGTGGCCAAAATAATACAAACATTGATTAGATAAGATATATGACATATCCCACAAATAATGGCGTACAATATCAAACAATATCAAGCAAAATGTAACAGAAAATCATGGTGTCATATAGTTCATGAAAAGAAAATTTTGCACATGAAGCACCCGTTAGCATATTAGAAAGATAAAGAGTATTTCAAAGCATGTATATACCAATGGAAATGATTTTCTAGATAGTAAAGGTAGTAAATAATGAAACAATAACACTTGTGATGTGTACTAAATTTAGTAATGGTAGATTCCCCTAGGAGCCTTGGTTGGACTGGAAAAGGGTACAATGCCAAGCATCATTGTAGTGTGTAAGAACATGGAGCAAGTATGCATTCAAATTTAAAGAACAAGTGAACACACATGTGTATATATAAAATATATTGACATCCTAAGTATCCGTCTAGCATGGGAAATAAGGTGTACATGTAAGAATGATAAATCAATAGAAAATGTGACCAAGATATGTAATATGTTGTGTATAAATGTAATGTGAATTTAATAGGGGCACCATGCCCCTAGAAAATGTGGTTAAGTATGTTATGATGGTCATTTATAAAAGACCCTCAACAATCAATAAAAAACCATAGAACAAGAGTGCATCATCGGGAAATGGTTGGACAATGTGTGTTATAGAGATATGTCACGAAGCATAGATCGTAGAAGATGAATGTCGTGAGGTTCATTTCATATTTAGACCCTCAGCAATCGAGTATGAACCATGGAACTAGAATCCATCATAGGGTAATAAATTTGAAAATGTATGCTAAAAAGGTAGAGCATGAAACATAGAGTGTGAAGTGTGAATGATGTGAGGTTCATTTCAGATTTAGACCCTAATAGTTGAGTATGAACTGTGGAACTAGAGGGCATCATAGGATATTGCCATTACAAAATGTGTATCAAGTTGTGTAATCTTTCTTAGAAACGTGACTCATGAAGCAAAAAGTATAGGAGTAGAAATGATAGACATCTGATGATGCTAGGAGGGGGGAGGATAATCATGATGCCCGAAGTGTATGATGTGTATAAGATTCAAGTAAAATCATCTAGAATATCATCATTGTTAGGATCAAATCCAATTGAATATGGGTATAAAACTTGATAAGTAATAGTTTGGGGTTGATCATATAAAGAGCCATTATGATGTGAAATTTACATGGCCATTGTATATTATTTATAGTGAAATGTAGATGTGGAAAATCGTGTACATACAAACATGTGAGATTTTGAGTATAACCAAAAATGAATCATTACAAATAGAAACACGACCAAAGGGCATGGGAAATGTGATACTAAGTGTGACTAGGATCTAAAGTGCCACCAATGTAGTCAAGCCAAGACTACCGAAGCATGAGTGGAAAATAATGATAAGTTTGGGCAAGAAAGACCGATAAATGAAAGACGTGGATGCCATAAGTAGTAGTGATTGATGCACTAGTTTTAAAAAAACTTAAAATGGTCATAATTTTTTATTCGGGTTTCTGTTTGAGCCCATTTTTGTTTGAAACCACTTGTTTTGACGAGATGAACACACCAGTCAACCCACCCTACAAGTTGGAGCCATTTTTGACAAATTTTCAAGCCCAAAATCCATCATCGGGGCTGAAAATTAGGATTTAAGTTTCAATCTGCTTTTTTCCTATTTTTGGGAATTAGTTAATTTTAGTCTCTTGCATGCATATTAGGTTAGAAATTTGTAAATTCCTATAATTTATACATGTAGAAAATATGAGGCAATTTTTGTGCCCATGCAAATAAGCATGTCAACTTACTAAGAATAATAGGTTCTAGTAAACTGCTAAAAATAGTAAATTTCCACCTAGAGTAGATTTAATTGAAGTTAGTAAGAGTTTTCATGGAAACTCGAGTTGGGGTTTGTTTTCTTATTTATGACACATTTTATTTCATTATTTAATAATGCACAAGATAATTTATTTTCTTTGATTTCAAGGTATTTGCAATGTTCTGAGTGTGTGTTTAAAGTTTGGCTACATTTTGTGGTATCATAGAAATTTTGAGTCTTGGTGGAGAAGTAAAAATGGTAGGAAGAGGAAGAGGAGGTGTTATTGCCCATATGAATAGAAACATGCAAGATTGTGAGGCAAGTTTATGAGATTGCTACAATTTTATCCTAGAGATAAAATCAAGGTGGAGATGAAACAAATGAAGAAGAATTTTGTGAAGAGGAGGAAACACAAGGACCAACCTTAGCTTTTTAAAAAAGGATGCTTCGAGAATTAGAAGGAAATAATGATGGGATAAGAGTTGATGTTTCAGAATATGGAGGTAGTCTTAAACAAGAGGATATGATAGATTGGTTGAATAACATGTGAATATATTTGGAGTGGAAGGCTATATTAAAAGAAAAGAAGGTAAAATTTACATACACAAAATTAAAATGTCATGCTATGTTATGGTGGGATCACCTACAAAAAGAGTGGTCAAGAAAGGGGAAAGAAAGGATTAGGACCTGGAGTAAGATGGAGAAGAAGATAAAAGACAAATTTCTCCATGTGGATTATGCATAAACCCTTTACATGAGGTTTCAAAATCTTAGACAGAACTTACAAACCATGCAAGAATACACAGATGAGTTTTACAAGTTGTCCATTTGTGTAGAGAATGAAGAAACTAAGGAACAAATGGTTGTAAGGTATGTAAATGGATTAAAATTTTCTATTCAAGATGAGCTAAGCATGCACATGATCAAGAGCATGGAGGATGCCTATCAACTAGATTTAAAGGACGAAGAAAAATAGAAGCAAAAAGTTTTAGGAGATCACTGGTATGAATAGGGGGAATCATCCTCCTTTCGGGGGATGAGATGGTTTCGAGAGAGGTAGATGAGAACAACCTTGGGAGTGGAAATGGAAGAAGATATAAGAAAATATATCCCAAATCAACAAAGAGGTAGAGATTTCCTTGGGGCAGAGGATATTTGGCGGTAGAGGATGGGAGGCTCCACGAAGACTATTTATTTACTACTGATGATGTTGTGAAGAGGGGCATAGGGAATTTGAATGCCCACATTATCATACACATGACAAGAGGCAAGAATATCATCCAAGATTAAATATTGTTGAAGATGAACAAGAAAAATAAGAAGAAAACCTAGAAATCCCACCAGATGTGGGAGAATATTTGATGATCAAAAGGAAGATGATTTCTCCAAGAAAGGAGGTCAAGGGGGATGCATGAGTACGTACAAATATTTTTAGAAAAAGATGCACTTTAGGAGGAAAGGTATGTAATGTTATTATTGATTGTGGTAGTTGTGAGAATATGGTTTCAAATGAGATGTTGAGAAACTAGGCCTACATTGTGAAAGGAATCCTAATCCTTACCGCATTGCATGGTTTAAGAAGGATAATGAATTTACTATTGATAAGAGATGTTTAATATATTTATATATTGGTAAAATTTATAAGAATGAGATTTTTGTGATGTTATTCCTATGGATGCATGTCATATTTTGCTAGACAGACCATGACAATTTGATAGAAAAGTAATTCATGATGGGGGAAAGAATACTTATACTTTTGGAAGGATGGCACAAAAATAGTTTTGCTACCTCTTAAGGAAGAGGGGAAGGCTGAAAATATTCTTTTTGAAAAGAATTTTTGAAGGAGGAAAAGGAAATAAGTTTTTGTTATGGACTGGTCTCAAATAAAGATGAATCTATAAATACACAAATACCATTAGAGACAAAATTTAATAAAAAAATTTTCTAATGTTTTTCCTGATGAGAAACCAAATGGGTTACCACCCAAAAGAGATATTCAACACCATATTGATTTGATCCTAGGGTATCCACTCCCAAAATCAAATAGCTTATAGGATGATCCCGACATTGCATGAAAAATTGAATAAGCAAGTGATAAAGCTCATGAGAAAGGGTGTAGTAAGGGAGAGCATGAGTCCGTGTGCAACTATAGCTTTATTGAATCCAAAGAAGGATGGAAGATGGATAATGTGCATGGATAGAAAATAAATCAATAAAATTACAATCAAGTGTAGGTTCCCAACACCTCCCCTTGATGATATGATGGATGTGCTTGATAGATCTAGGTATTTAACCAAGATTGATTTTCAATGTGGTTATCATCAGATTCAAATAAGAGAAGGAGATGAGTGGAAAACAACATTCAAGAAAGGGGATGGATTATATGAGTGGTTGGTGATGCCCTTCAGGTTATCTAATGCACCTAGCATTTTTATGAGGTTGATGAACATTGTGCTATGTGATTCAAAAATTAAAAATGCCACTTGAACCGACTTGAAAATTCTTTGTGTGCATATAGTTTTCAAAATATAGATTTAATTAAGTCTTTCAAAATCCATTAAATGTCTCATTTTAATGGAAATTCTTGAGATTGAACCGATTTGTCTTTGACCATTTGTATTCCAAAATGAGATTGGATAAATTTTAAAAATTAAACTTCTTTAAAAGGAAATTGAAATAAATAAAATATTTTATTATGTAATAAAAGAGAGTGAAGCATTAATATCGAGAAGACACGATTCACGAACAACAATATGTTTATAGGGTTTGGTAAACTTGGCCTACATACCATGGTCATTATATGATCGTTTCATTAATTAAATAGTTGTAAAAACACATGATGAATGAAATTACAACGAAAATGGAAAATTAATCCTTCATATCGGTGCTTTTAGTTCCTTCTCTATCTCTCACAAGCTTCCAAAACTCACAAAAATCCCATAAATTGCAAGTTATATGCTTTATACCTTTTCATAGTCTACACATTTGATTTCTTGTGCTTGTTCAAATACCAACGAGCCCTTTAATTAGCTTGACGATCCTCTTTAGTAGAGCAACAAGACATTAGTTTTGGAGCTGATTGGTTCTGGGGTCAAATCCCCCTCCATCTCCCTCGGCGACCAGTTTGCAAGGTTTGGGATATATCCCACATCCAAAATGGGAAGAAGAGTTGACAGGTTTAAATATAGGCATTTTATACCTATCTACTCATGGAAATAGCCACATCTGGCATTTCTCCCTCCATTATAATTGTGATCAGCTCGTTGTGAGCTCGCCACATATGATGTGGCCCGTGCATTGTTGAATGTTGAACCACCCTCTAATTTGTGGTGATAAGGTAGTTCGGATGGCTTTGGTTTGGTTGAATTACCACCAATTTGTTTATATTGACTATTGAGCTATGCATTATGTTGGTTCATTGTGAGGTTTGAATGGGGCTTGTAAACCCATCCGAGGTGGTTATATTGGCTAAGAACTGAGTTGATATAAATTAGCTCATTGTATGGATAAGGAAATCCCCAAGGTAATGTTAATTTTCCATGTTCAATGGGATCTCACTAATTCTTATAGGTTGTGATAAATATGAAAGTTGATCTCCATGTTATAAGGGGTAATTTTGAACCATTGGGTATAGTCTTGAACATTGCCAAACATAGAAAATGACATGGAAGTTAGTATGCCAAATCATTACTAAGGTAAACAAATGAAATTCAACCCAAATAAAATAATGTGACATTCCAATAATGAAATATGGCAAAGTGGTGGCAAGCCACATGGTGGCTTGAGGACCCACCACGTTGGTGATGATATAATCATCCTCATGGGTGGCAAGGTCCCCTCCGATACAAAAGTGGGCCCCACCGGCCTATGAACTCCATAGCTGATCTTTTTTACCATATGACCATTGAAGACTAGAGATGCTAAACATAATTTTTCACCTATTGCCACTTGTCCATTTGACTAAGCCACTTGTCCAATTGTAAACATGTACGTCACCATGGACTTGTTGACCCATATTGACCTTTTGTTGACCAAACTTTGAATGAACCCATCTTGAGCTCAAAGTGTCTATTTTCCACTTTCTTATGGTCATCAGAAAGATCTCTAAAGGATTTCTATTGAAATATCATGATTTAGGGAAGTTTAGGGAACATTTGACACTGAAATTGATCCCCTGATCACTCCTCCCCACTGAGAAGGATTTTTGTCCTCAAAAAGTTGTTTATCAACGCACAAATCATGATATATCTTCCTTCATTACACAAAACACATAAAAGAACCTAAAATAACATTATAGGTTGATAAAATGCAAATAGTTTGATTAGCTAATTACAAAAATGATAGATAATAACACCCAATTAAGCTAGTGGTCAATCGAAATGTGCAACCCTATCAACTCTACACACAATCACACATCATCAAACCCACTATAATTCCATCAAAAATAGTTGACTAGATAATAACACCCATTATATTATGGAAAGATAGTGTTCAACTATCACTTTGTGATATGCCCGATTACAAAAATTACAATTTCATAAACACATATCAGTATACCAGACATCTAAATTGTCCACAATTATGCTAGTGCCCACTATCCATCTGAAACTATAACAACTGCAAATATTTACTATCCAGAGTAAATTAGACTATCAACTCCCAAAAATAGCTATAGTCAACAAACTGAATCAACATGAATCTACCAATTCTATCCATACACTGAACTATAAAATGATAGATAACAAACTGTATGGTTGCCCAAATCGGTGAACTTCCATAATCTACAAAATGATCACCTAGTGCCACTTTGCAAACTAGTTTGTTAGTGTAATAAATTTACACCCTAATTATAACCACATCTGATAGTTTCTAAAATCAATTTTTCCAAATAATGAGGGTCTTAAAAATTAGTGCAAATAACACACATGGATACAATTTTTTTTTCAATTTATTACAATATCAAACAAGTGCCTGAATGGGTCTTATAAGCATCTATAAATTTTCACAAATGACAAGATTATAAAACTACAAGTTTCAAAATTAGACATTCGATGATTCCCATATCCCTACATATAGATTGTCATTAATGGATTTTCCAACCAAAAATTTGAGAAGACAATATGAGTATGATGAACCTATCACTCAAATCTTCCCTATGACTTTTTCCATAAAATTTTCAAAGCTGAATATTAACATAGGAATAAATCCTTTCATCAAACATCAAGAATCCCTAAAATATAGCTCTGAAAATGTTTGCATACTATCAATAATTACTCAAATGAAAACATAAAATTGAGGAATGTTTTACCCATCAAATTAATTGGATTTTTCCTTTTAGGTGGTTTTTCCTCGTACCAAAATGAGCATCTACATGAGTTAGATCAATCTGTTGATTTGACATTATTTTCAATTTTAAAAATTTCCAATGTTGCATTAAAGGAAAATACCAACACATCTTAACATCATGACCATTCCTTTTAGAATGGGAACAAAATTTATTTTCCTTATTTTTAGGAGTCTTACCCATTTTCCCATCTGTTGAGCTCTATCTAGGAGAATGATTCCTCTATTGAGGAGAGCTAAAATTTATTCCATTTCTCTCCTTACCAGAGTGAGATTGGTCTTTAGCACCCGCCTTATCATTCACAAAAGGCATTAACTTCTTTATCATATTTTTCCTCTTCCAATAATATGCTACAAAATTATTAGTACCTTCACAAAACATGCAAGGAAAATCATATTTTTTCCTACCAAATCTATATTGTTCAAACTTAAAGAGTGTTTTAGAATATTTAGGATTCAATTTCCCCTTAGTGATATTTTTAGTGTAAGTGGGAGGAGGTGGAATTTCATTTCCTCATTTACATGTTTTCTTGCACCTTTCATTATTCCTCTTGATGGAGGAACCCTGCAAATCTAGTGGCATAGAATCTTTGTTGTTGGAAGCTTGTCTTCCTTTGGCTACTTTGGAATTCTCTCCAATTTTCATTTTCCCACTAGAATAAACCAAACCTACAAACCGAGGTTGTTCCTCTACCTGTATTGGGTTAGCATCACCTTGGCCATTTTTACCAAGGCCTCTTCCGTTAAATCCCATTTACAGATTAGCTTAGACCACAATTCCCTTAGTATGTTTTTAAATTCACCAAAAGGAATGTATGAAACTAAATGAGATGGAATGAAAATGTGAACAACTTATAGTGAATTCTATCATAGTACTGCATTTGTTTTGGAAGACATTTCTTTCTTTTTTCACCTTGTTACAACTTTACTAAGAGGGCATCCTTGGTCTATATTTCTTCCCGTAACTCTTTAACAAAACCATCAACTTTTTCTCTATACAAGCATCTCGTTGACATATTCCTCTTTCTTGTTGTAGAGTATTTTGGCTTGGATTTTAACCGCACTATTTCCTCTTCTAAGGAATAAAAATTAGCTCTCATGAAATATTTTTTGCTGGAGTTGGCGGTTAATGGATTCAAGCTCGTCATGCTTCTCTTTCTTAGATAGCTTTCCCATGTTTTCCCTATTCCTACAAACACAAATTTAATTCCACACAAATGCAATGCACAAAAGAAGTAAGCCCCAAAATGTCTACAAATTTGAAAATCTGAAACCAATATGCAAACTGAAATAAAAAGTTTCACACACAATCAAAAGCTATTATGGCTATCTAACTGCTCTAATACCAGTGATCCCAAAATTAAAAATTCCACTTGAACCGACTTAAAAATTCTTTGTGTGCATCTAGTTTTCAAAATATGGATTTAATTAATTCTTTTAAAATCCATTAAATGTCTCATTTTAAGGTGGAATTCTTGAGATTAAACTAATTTTCTTCAACCGTTTGTATTCGAAATGAGAATGGATAACTTTTAAAAATGAACTTATTTAAAAAGAAATTTAAGTAAATATAATATTTTATTTTGCAATAACAGAGAGCTAAATCATTAATATTAGAGAAGACATGAACAACAATATGTTTACGGGGTTTGAAAAACTTGGCCTACATCCCCGGGTAATTATATGATTGTTCCATTAATTAAATAGTTGCAAAAACACGTGATCAATGAAATTAAAAAAATATGGAAAATTTAACTTTCGTAGAAGTTCTTCCAGTTCATTCTTTGTCTCTCACAAGCTTCCAAAACTCACAAAAATCCCATAAATTTCAAGTTATACGCTTACTACCTTTGCATAGTTTGCATGAGTTGATTTCTATCCTTGTTCAAATACCAGCTAGCCCTTTTATTAGCTCGATGGGCCTCTTTAGTAGAAAAATGAGGAATTAGTTTTAGAACCAATTGGTTCTGGGGTTGAATCCCCCTCCATCTCCCTTGACAACCTGTTTGCATGGTTTGGGATATATCCCAAATCCAAAATGGGAGAAGCTGATTGACATGTTTAAATATAGGTGTTTTATGCCAATCTACTTGTGAAATAACCACACTTGAATTTTCCCTCCATTTTAATTATGATCAGCTCACTTTGAGCTCGCCATGTATGATGTGGCATGTGCATTTTTGAATGGTGAACCACCCTCTGAGATGTGGTGATAAGGTAGTTCGGTTAACTTTGGTTTGGTTGAATTACCACCAATCTTTTATACTAACCGCCAAGCTATGCCTTCCATTGGTTTACTGTGAGGTTTAAATGGGGCTTGTAAACTTTTGATGTGATCATTGGCTAAGAGCTGAGGTTATATTGGTTATCTTGTTGTATGGATAAGGAAATCCGCCAAGGTAATGTTAGCTGTCCATGTTCAATGGGATCTTGCCAATTCTTATACGCTGCTATTGTGATAAATATGAAAGTTGATCTCCATGTTATAAGGGGTCATCCCAAAGCTGTTGGGGATAGTCTTGAGCATTTCCAAACATAGAAAATGACATGGAAGTTAATATGCCAAATAATTACAAAGGTAACCAAATGAAATTCAACATAAGTAATATAATGTGACATTCGAATAATGAAATATGGCAAAGTGGTGGCAGGCCACGTGGTGGCTTGAGGACCCAACATGTTGGCGATGATATAATCATCCTCACGGTGGTAGGGTCCCCTTCGATACAAAAAGTGGGCCCCACCAGCTATAGACTTTGTAGCCTACCTTTTACCATATGACCGTCAAAGACGGGAGGGCCCAAACATTATTTTTCACCTTTTTCCACTTGTCCATTGTTGACTTGAGCTAATTGGCCAATTTTGCACATGTATACATCACCATGGACTTGTTGACCCACATTGAGCTTCTCGTTGATCAAAATTTGAAGGATCTTGCACTTTCACTATTTAGGGAAGTTTAGGGAACATTTAACGCTGAAATTGATCCCTTGATCACTACGGGAGAACAATGGTAAGTTTATTGTGGTTTTTTTATGATATCTTGATTTTCAATAAAACTAAAGAACAACATTTGAGGCATCTAAGGGTGATATTTGAAGTGTTAAGGAAAGAGAAGCTCTATGAAAATATTAAGAAGTGCATGTTTATGCAAGAGAGTTTGGTATTTTTGGGTTTTATTATTTTAGTAGATGGGGTAAAGATGGACCTATAAAAGATAAGGACAATTATTGAATGGCCTACTCCATGGAGTATAATAGAGGTAATAATATTTAATGGTTTAACGACATTTTATAGAAAGTTTATAAAAAAATTTAGCATTATTGTAGCACCTATAACATATTACACAAAAGGAAGGGAGTTTTTGTTGACAAAGGCAACTGAGGATAGATTTAAGTTCTTGAAGAAGAAGGTGATAGAAGCACCTATTTTGGCACTACCATATTTTTATAAAGTGTTTGAGGTTGATTGTGACACCGACATGTGGGTATTAATGTTATCCTAAGTCAAGATGGGAAGCCAATATTTTTCTTTAATGATAAATTAAATGAGTTAAGAAGAAATACTCTACTTATGATGTGGAATTTTATGTAATTATACAAGCATTGAAGCATTGGAGGCATTACTTAGTGTCTAAGGAGTTTTTTGTTATTTTCTGAGACCACATAGCTCTAAAGTATGTGAATACACAAAAGAATATGAATAGTAGGCATGGAAAGTGGGTATCATTTTTGCAGGTTATACCTTTTCTCTAAATCATAAATTAGGAATACATAACCAAGTTACGGATGCATTTGTTAGGTGTGTGACTCTATTTACAACTATGGAGAATGAGATGGTTAGTTTTGAATCAATAAAGGATTTTTATTTTTCTAAATTTGAGTTCAAGGATATTGTTGAAAGGTTAAGTAGTCCATTGTCAGGTGATGTAGGTAATTTTAGGATGAGCACCTATTTACGGGATGGCTATCTATGTAAGGGATGAAAATTATGTATTCCACTTGGCTCTATGAGACACAATATAGTGAAATAAGCTGCATAGTGGAGGATTGGTTGCGAACTTTGGTAAGGATAAGACTCTAGATTTGGTAGAAGGGAAATACTACAAATATGAAAATAGATGAAAAGATATGTGGAGAGGTGTAGAATTTTCCAAGTATCGAGAGGACATTGAATAATACAGGGTTGTATATGCCATTTCTGTTCTCAAAGGACCATGGACAAATTTCATTATGGATTTTGTTTTGTGATTACCAAACAAAAAAGGAGGAAATGAATCAATTTTTCTAGTTGTTGATAAGTTTTATAAGATGGTTCATTTTATTTCCTATAATAACACTAGTGATGCAACAAGAGTAATAGCTTTGATTTTTAGAGAAATTTGTTTGGTTACATGGTATTACAAAAACCATTACTTGAGATAGGGAATACAAGTTCTTAATTCATTTGTGGAGGACTTTATGGAAGAAGTTAGGAACTAAAATACAGTTTAGTAGTGCCTATCATCTTTAGAATGGTGGGAAAATAGAGGTGGTAAATAGGAGTTTGGGAAACCTATTAAGGTGCATAGTTGGGGAAAAGTGAAAAAGATGGGACTTAGCATTAACACAAGTTGAGTTTTCTTAAATAGATTAGTAAATAGGTCCACAAGAAAGTCTCCATTTTATATTGTGTACTGGAGTAATCCAAAAGGGATGCTAGATTTAGTGCAGCTACCAATTGATGGAAAATTTAGTGATGATGTAGAAGCATTTCCATAACATATACAATAATCGCAGAATAAGTGTGGAAGAAGCTGCATAATAGTAGTGATAAGTATAAGGAAATAAAAAATATCCATAAAAGGAGAATGGTGTTTATAGTGGGTGAATTTTTATGGTATACCTTCGGAAAGAAATGTTTCCAAAAGGAACCTACAACAAACTAAAGTATAAGAAAATTGGTCCATAATATTGTGAAAAAGATAAATGATAGTGCATATGAGGCTCTAGGAAATTTTGATATTTCTTCAGTATTTAATGCTTCATATTTATATTATTTTCATGGAGATAGTGAAGAAGGGGATGTTATTGAAGAAGTAGTGTATTGGAGGCAGCAATTTCAAGTGAAAAAGAAAGGAATATATTAGATTTTAGACAAGAAAATTGTGAACACGCGACATGGACAATACAATAAATATTTGGTACATTGGAAAAGATTGGAACAAGATGACAACACATGTGTCAAAAAGTGGGAGATTAAGAAGTTGGATAAAGATACATGGCGGAAATTTGAAGAGGACAACTTGCACGAGATGCCTTTTTTTCAAATATGGGAGAATGATGCACTAGTTTTAGCAAAAACTTAAAATGGTCATAAATTTTGATTCGGGTGTTTGTTTGAGCCCATGTTTGTAAACCGCTTGTTTTGATGAGATAAACACACTAGTTAGCCTACCTTTCTAGTTAGAGCCATTTAAAAAAAAAATCGGGTTGAAATTCACCATCCGGGGTTGAAAAATTAGGATTTAAGTTTCAATTTGGTTTTTTCCTATTTTTGGGAATTAGTTATTTTTAGTATCTTGCATGCGTAATAGGTTAGAAAGTTGGAAATTCCTCTAATTTAAGCATGTATAAAATAAGTGGAATTTTTTTCCCATGCACGAATAATCATGCAAACTTACTAAAAATAGCATGTTCTAAATCAACTGCTAAAAATAGTAAATTTTGCCACCTAGAGTAATTTTAATTGAAGTTAGTTAGATTTTGCATGCAAATCGAGTTGGGGGTTGTTTTATTATTTATGACATGTTGTATTTAATTATTCAATAACGAAGAATATAATTTATTTTCTTTGAGTTCAAGGTATTTGCAATGTACTAAGTGTGTGTTTAAAGTTTGGCTACATTAGTGGGTAAGTGCACCAAGTTGGGGGCCAAAAAGTGGACAAAAACCCAAAAATGAATGAAACGTGATCACATTATATTTTCCTAGGCTCGGGAATTCATCAAACCTAAAACACGTATACCCATTTCTATGAACACAAAACATGTACGTGTTTTGTTCTATATGAAGTTTCAGTAGAAATTTTGGAAGGAGCCATATTTAGTAAAATAAATGTTAAGTATAATAAATATTAAAAGTATAAGATTTTAGGGTCACTCTGCACCTAATGGAAGTGGTCCTGTAGTTATGACAGTGATAATCTAGAAAATAGTCTTTCAAAATCTAATATGGTCAGTACTTACTCATTTTAAAATTTCAGCAATGACCTAAAACTTTCAAGCCATATATATTGTAGTTGATCTTTGTTTTGTGAAAACATATAGTCATTTTGTAGGTTTTTTGACCTTCTGGATTGGATTTTGGCCTACCATTGCTTGAATTGGTACTAATTTTTAAATTTGGTCCATAATTCACTTTAGTGACCACGAATCAACTCTATTATGCTTGTATACTTCTTACTAAAATGAGATCCTTACTAAAATGATGTTTAGGGTTTAGGGTTTAGTGTTTAGAATTTAAGGTTTAGGGTTTAAGGTTTAGGTTTTAGGGATTTGGTGTTTAGGGTTTAGGGTTTAAGGTTTAGGTTTTAGGGCTCAATATTTAGGGTTTGGGTTTTAGGACTTAAGCTTAGGGTTCAAGGAATAGGGTTTAGGGTTTAGGGTTTAGGGCTATAGGGTTTAGGGTTTAGGGTTTAGGGTTTAGGTTTTAGGGCTAAGGGTTTAGAGTTTAGGGTTTATGTTTTTGGCTCACGGTTTGTGTGTTTATGGTTTAGGTTTTAGGGTTCAAATCTCATGATTCGGGGTTTAGGGTTTATGGTTTAGGGCTCGGGGTTTAGGGTTTAGGGTTTATGGCTAGGGTTTAGGGTTTAGGGTTTATGGTTTAGGGTTTATGATTTAGGGTTTAGGGTTTTAGAGTTTATGGTTTAGGGTTTAGGATTTATAGTTTAGGGTTTAGTGTTTAGGGTTTAAGGTTTAGGGTTTAGGGTTTAGGGCTCTGGTATTTAGGGTTTGAGTTTAGGGTTTAGGGGTTTTTAGGCTTAGGGCTCGGGGTTTAGGGTTTAGGTTCAAGGTATAGGGATAAGGGTTTAGGTTTTAGGGTTTATGGTTGTATGGTTTAGGTTTAGATTTTTTGGCTTAGGGTTTGGGGTTTAGGGTTGAGCTCACATGTTTAGGGTTTAGGGTTTAGGGCTGTGGTTAGGATTTAGGTGTTAGGGTTTAGGGTTAAGGTTTAGGTCTCAAGGTTTAGGGTTTAATGTTTATGGTTTAGGTTTAGGGTTTAGGGTTTGGGATCATGGTTTAGGTTTCATAGTTTAGGGTTTAGGGTTTATTATTTAGAATTTAAGGTTTAGGGTTTAAGGTTTAGGGTTTAGGGTTTAGGGTTTAAGGTTTAAGGTTTAAGGTTTAGGTTTTAGGGATCAATATTTAAGGTTTGGGTATTAGGGTTTAGGGTTTAGGGCTCAAGGTTTAGGGTTTAGGTTTATGGTTTAGGGCTTGGGGCTTAGGGCTTAGAGTAAAGAAATATTACCTAATACAACTATCTTCTTTTCCCATCGCATGGGAAATATTTCACTCATTGTAATGTTTTGTGTCTTACCCATTATTATTAGTAATTGTGAGAGTATTCAATTGAAAAGGGTTAAGTGAAAAGAGTATTCAAAAGAGTCATTAAAATTTGATTTCTTTCATGTGTTGATATTTTGAAGGAGGAAATGTGAGATTCTGAATGTCAATCCTTCCACAAACCCGGTGAGTCCTTAATCCTTGGATACACAGGAGACATCGTTACTTGGCTTCCATTTTTAATGATAGAGATATTTGTAAATTCATGTTATGACCTCTAAATCTATATGAATTTCAATTTTCTTAGAAATCACATCACACCCTTCACTAGGATTGATGATTACCCCTATATTTTTAAGGCACTTTTGAAAACATCCATGGGTTTATCATATAAGGAATTATCAATCAATGGAAGGTCACTAATTCGTAGGCCAGGTGACTCCCTTTTAGAACTAAATAAGAAAGATGTACTAGGCGATTGATAACCCCTTTGTGTTCTTGACCATTCCCCTATTTCTATGCTTGTTTTGAACACTTCAGGAAGTTCTATCAAATTTACTATCCATTCTAGTAGAACAAGAACTTTCTCTTTCTCCAGAGGAGAGGATACTGTAAGAAATTCAATTATGATCCTACACCTCCGCATTAGTATATTCTCTATGTTTATTTTGTTTCCTTTAAGATTAATTTTTGTGTTGTGATGGTTATTTTTTCTAGCTTCCAATGGGTCATCCTGTCTTGCATAATACCATACATGGAAATATGAGAAATGTGAAATTTGTTTTAGAGTGTGAATAAATTTACATTCAAGAGTGCAAGTATATGTGGCGAGAAATAAGTTTGGAAAAGATGTGTAATATGAATTACAAGGCACAAGGTAAATGTCATATCCATTTAGTTACTTGTCAACCTCTCATAAACAAGGTAGTTCTATAAGCAGACTCAATGAAGATTCTAGGCATAAGACTAGGAAATATTGATGAAATATGGTTCAGGGTTTAGGGTTTAGAGTTTAGGGTTTATATTTTAGGTCTCATGGTTCAAGGTTTATGGATTACAGTTTAGGGTTCAAGATTCAAGGTTCGGGGTTATGGTTTAGGATTTTGGGTTTAGGGTTTAGGGTTTAGGATTTAGGATTTAGGGTTTATGTTTTAGTGTTTATGGTTAGGGTTTATAGATTGCGGTTAAGGATTTTGGGTTGAAGGTTTATGGTTTAGGGTTTATGGTTAAGGATTTAGTGTTTGGGGATTAGGGTTTATGGTTTATGGTTCAGGTTTTAGGGTTTAGGATTTAACGTTTAGGGCTTAAGGTTTAGGGTTTATGGTTTAGGGCTCGGGGTTTATGCTTTAGGGTTTAGGTATTAGGGTATATGGTATATGGTATAGGGTTTAGATTTTAGGGCTCAAGGATAAGGGTGTAGGGTTCAAGGTTAGGGTTTAGGGTTTAGGATTCAATGTTTAAGGTTTAGGGTTTAGGGGTCAGGGTTTAGGGTTTAGGATTTAGTTTTTATGGTTCAAGGTTTAGGGTTTAGCATTTAGGGCTCATGGTTCATGGTTTAAGGTTTAGGGGGTTTAGGGCTTAAGGCTCAGGGTTTAGGGCTCATGGGTAAGGGATGAATGTTTAAGGTTTAAGGTTTAGGGCTTAGGGTTTAGGGTTTAGGTTTTAGGGTCTAGGGATCATGGTTCAAGGTTTAGGGTTTAGGGTTTAGGGCTCAAGGTTTATAGTTTAGGGTTTAGGTTTATGGCCTAAGGTTTAGGGTTTGATTGTAGAAGTTAAACACTAAAATCTTTAGGTTAAATGCTGAAATCTTGAAAATTAACTATATCTTGATCAAATTATACTATAAAAACTTTCTCCTAAATTGTGACTCATGGAGTTGTGAGACTAATTCCATAAGGTGTAGAGTGACCCTAATTTCTTATATTTACTTATACTTAAACATTTATTTTTGTAAATAGAAGCATGCCAAAAGCATATACAATGTTTATACTATAAAAAGAATGTGTACGTGTTTTATGTTTTCACTTTTTCTAAGCCATGCCTCAAGGTTTGGGATCTGGTTTGGATCCCCAATCCTAAGGCATGGACTTGCACAAACTCAACAAACAATGTGTTTTTAGGAAAATGTAAAAATGTCACTTCCTCCATCATAAATCAACATAAAACAATCGATTCGTTTAAAAATAATTATACCACAACGTAGAGTAGAGTTTCTTCTTTATAAAAATATAATTTTTCAATTTTTGACTAATATAAGGTTTCCATATTATTTATTTTCTAACTATGTATTTTTATAGCTATTTTTTGAAGTTTAAATATGTCTATCTTTCATTGTGTATCTTTTTTTTGGGTCATCGAAATTGAAAAATAATTATACTAGCACAAACTAGGCCTAATTCTATACATATTCAAAAAAAAATTCTAATTTTTGATATTTTTGAGGTAGTTAGGGGGAGCATGGTTGGAGCTCTGTTATTTTTCAAAACATATTTTTTTTTACTAGAAAAATCATAAAAAAATAAATACTTTCTAAAAAAATCTAAAAAAATTCTAGCACAAACTAGATGCTCCTAGCTATCTTTCTACAAAAGGGTTTTCAAAACTACTAAATGGTGCTAAAAAAATGGTGGGGGGCATGAAAGTCACTCTGTTATGTTTTTTAACAAAAATAGGAGCACCTATTGGTATTTTAGTTATTTGACCCACTTAAACTTATCCATTTTCAATAAAATTTAGTATCTTAGAAACTAGACTCAAAATTATACGATTCATGTTTATACAACATCTTCCAATTTTGAGTGTAACTATTTCAAAAAACTCATACAAGTTGAAGTTTTTATTTTTCAGAAAAATGCGTCCACTTAAGACCCCCTTTTGGCCCCCCAACTTGGTGCACTTCTCCTATTGATGTAGACATATTCGTAATATAGGGACGGTTGAATGAAGGAAAAGAAGGAGTTAAGAAAGAGTGAATCCTAGCTGAGTGATACCATCATGCATATAAATAGTTTCATAACAAGTAGAATCTAGTGTAATGTGAGGCCGATAAGATTCATGTATGAGAAGAGTGCATGTGAAAGGAGGATGTGTTAACATAGAGCACTCTTAGAGAGTAGATGGTATGATTTCAAATGCATAAATAGTTCCTTAGAGAGGAAGTGTGTTGATGGTGGATGTAGGATGTTCCGTGAGTTGGAAATCATTAGTGAGATGTGTAGGAGCATTAGAGGTAAGTTTAAGGGGGATGAAAGTAGGAGGAACACATGGTGGACCAAGCATTATGGCATTGAATTGGAGTAGGAAGTACAGTGATTGGGTCTAGGTGGAAATATTTGAATAGGTCATGGTTAGCAACAATATTATGTTTAGAGCCGTGATGTAGGAGTTTAATGCACCGATGAACTGTAGAAGGTATTGTTTGCATAGTGTGAAGTCATGGCCTACCAAGTAACTAATTAAACTGGACCGTGGCGTCATTAATAAAGAATACAATAGGAATTATTTTAGGCCCAACTATGAGAGGTAAAGTGATAGTGCCCATGCACATACATGTAGAATAATCATACGCACGGAGAGAAATGGATGATGGGCTAACATCTGCTGAGGAAAGGATGAACACTTGAAGGAATGGTAAAATACAAATATTGATCTCGGATCCATTATCGACTAGTGTTCTCTTAATTCCCATGTTATAGATGTGAGCCATGGATATAAAGGGGAGGATCATTATCATAAACAGAAAGAGTGGTAGATACATCATATGGGAAAGTAATTTGTGGAGAAAATGCAGCTACAAACTACTGATATACATGGTCTGGAGGAGTACTAGACAAAATATGAGCATTAGGAAGGAAAATTTCAATTTTAGTTTTACAATCAAGATGATCCTTCAAAAAATATTAGATGGAGATATCCATGGTGAGAGGATCTATTGACAATTTTTGCAATTGTGAAAAAATGAGCAACTTGAAACTTCATTACGATGGACAATATTAATGAAGTAGAACTAATTAGGGGAATGCATTATAGTTTTGTCATGTTTTTAGTTGCAGAAATTGATTAACTATATGTAATCTACAACTATGTGTGCTGCTACAAAATGTAACACCTCACATAGACTGCTATTCCATGTTTTTCTTCAGAAAGGAAACACAAAATTAATGCATTTCCTTGATGAAGGCTGGAATCACAGTTTAGGTGAAATGCTAAATTTGGTAACAAAAAACAAAGTTGCAATTTATAAGAAAGAGAGTTCATTATTAAAATTACAGGTATTTCAAAACTCATTATTTTTGCATGTAAATACATTTAATTATGTGTTTGAGTTGTTTATTTCGTTATACAATCAATATACATGTCATAAATATGAAATTATGAAGAAGTATACAACTCAAGTACAAAAATTAAATGTTATTTATTCATGAAGAAGTACAATATTTCCCACACAAGCCGTGGGATGTAACTCATAACTACTGAAGAACGAAATACATATGCATGGAATTATAAGTAAAAGAGTATAGAAGAAACCCATCATTGCCTTAGGTTATCTTCTAGTCTTATTCACTTCACCTCCAGCTCCATATTTTATCCAGCTCTCCTAGCAATCACAATGTACCTGAAAATGAAGAAGGAAAGGCATCAAATTTGAGCTCAGGTTTTGATATGTACCCTTGTACTATCTAACTACATGCAAATAGATTTCTAAAAACAAAAGCATAAGGTACATCATATACAAATACACAATTAGTAAGAAAAATATTCCACACCAAAGCACATATGATTCCCATAATCATTTCAGAGAAGAGAAAAGAAAAACTATGGAACATAAGAGAGGAAAAAAATCCTATTTATTTTCTAACTATTTTGTTCAAATGTAAAGATGCGGAGTTACAACAAAATATAACAAAATTCATGATCTAATTTTTTTGCTAATGAGATAAATATTGTTTTTAGTACATAACAATATTCAAGGCTACAAGAGAAGAATTCATTCATGTCTTTCACAATGATCAAGATACAAAAGTACAAGTATTCACATTTGCCACTTAAAAATAAGAATGAAGGTATAGAGCTCAAGGAAGATGCATTTGTTACATAACTTGGGAAAATTCTAGAGTACATATTACAGGTTTAAATAGGTACATGAATGATCTAAATGTCATATCTTATCAAAGGAAACAAATTACATTTAAATGTGTGACATTTACAACTTAGAAACAAAGCTAAACGATCAAAGTAAAGACTCAGATACAAGTTTAGATTGAAGAGATAAAAGTGAAATCACGTGTTTAAGATTTTTAACTCAAAGTAATTATAAAGCTTCAAATATCATCAAAGATTACAGTCATGAGACACATTTTCTAGTGATATCTCAATGAGATCAAGCCTTACAAGTGCGAGGATATTGCAAGAATGAAACAAAGTCAACATTAATGGAGAAACAAGAGTTGAAAGTGAACCGATCCGGACACAAGATAATCAAAATATAGGTTCCTCATTCATGAATATCAAACAACATCATAATCATGGATATACAACTAAAAGGAAGCATTTAAAGATGATTTGCATTTACAAAAACTTGATTTTAATTGTGTAATTACAAAAATACAAGAATTACAGAAAGTCAAAAGTGGAAGTCATTAAATGCATCCACAAACTTCAAGAAGGATTCCAAATTTTGAATGCATGTTGAATGAATATTACAAATTGCTACAACAATTTTACATTTGATAGGAAAGAATGGTGATTTATTTGTAGTCATTACTAAGGTACAAGTTTGTAAAGCTTAGTTTTAATGTACATGAAGAACAAACATCATAATCATGCATAGCCAAAGCAGAGGTGTATTAATATATGCTTGCTTATAAGTATCCATTGATAATATAAGTACGAGATAATGATAAAGATGCAAGTTTCATTTCAAATCAATAGTTTTGAAGAAGAGAATACATTCAAGAACAAGGCTTATTAGGAATATGATGTATACAAGATTACAAAAATGTTCATCTAGATTCGATAACCAGAAAGGAAGTTTTTGTTATCTAAAACATGGATCAATCAAATGTGAATCAAGTTGCCTCAACATTAGCTTGAATAGGAACAGAAAATCTTGCAATATAATTACTTCCAGACATAGTGAAGAAAAGCATATTTTCAGTCAATTACAACAATTATAAAACTTAAACGAGAAAAAAAGGTTTACCAACAATGATTGCAAAGTACTAGAAATCCATCAATAACATATCAATGTCAGTTATCAAAGAAAGCTACAGACAACCATTAAATAAAAATTGATATGCATGCATCTCGCACCAAAGAAATCCAACCTTTCACTTCTTGGAGGCACATAAATTTCATTATTTGTTTAAAATTGTATCTCGTAACTTTTAGAGGGTTGTAATTTACAAGATCTATATCAAGCTCCTATATATACAAGAAACCCTTAATATGCTCGAAACATCAAAAATGAGGATGGTGAGCAGGTTCCAATGTGCTTAAAATAATAGAAACAATTGTTGAAAAGAAAATACATGACTCATACAAAGAAAACTAGATTTGTTTCAAAAGAGCAATGTAAGCAATATTCAGAACAAAGGAACAAATGCAGTGATACACATTTCATGCTTTCTCATCAACTTAGAAATGAAGAATATACAGAGTTATGAAATCTCAAAACCAAGTTACAGTATCAAAGTTTGAGCTTCAAGTTCGTCACGTAGCTCGAAGCGGTATTACAAATAGTAAGAATATTAAAAACTTAATATGGGTATGAGATAAATGCATAGATAAATAATATGCGGGGCATATGATTCTAATAGATCGATTTGTTGTTACTCAAAAATAGAAATGATCTTTGGGCTCAAAGAACACAAAAATGTTGCAGACCCATACTTGGGTGGAGCTCGAGTAGCATAATTAATGGTAGAAAAATAGTTGCAGGAATATATATTGGATACATGGAATATGTACAAGATATAATCAACCCACTAAACGAATCAGAAGTTTCCACGAGTAAAATGGTGAAATACCCATAAACTTCTTCAATCTTGCATAATATTCAGTACTAAATAATATCTGAAATAGAAGCTCAAGAAAAACTTGTCAAAAGCACAAAGAAGAGTTTAAAAGGAATGATTTCCCATTTTTCTCGAAATCCAAAGCTACGCAAATGATCTTACCTTCAACAATGGTGTCGATGCATAATGGCCCAAAAATCAGATGAAGCTCAACCTTCTTCTTCGATAACAGCCATGACGAGTCTCGAAAATCACAGAAAAATACTAAGCTCAAAAACCTCATCTTTGAAAGCCCCAACAATGCTTTCTAGATGATAACAAAGTCATAATTTCAAACTTCAAGAGAATACTAAGATGGCATGTATTAATATCTCAAATGCAAGAAACCATTGGCGCCAAGCTCAAACAATAAAAAATTGAAGACATTTAAAGGTTCACAAAACCTCAAACTACACTCAGATCTCACCTCAAAGAAGAGAGACCGAGAAAATGTCATGTTTAGAACTTCACATAAGATGGTTTCGCGAGAGAAAACAAGCACAAGATCATGATATAATGGTGGCGAGTGAAAAATTTGTGAGGGCTTCACCGTAAGGTGAAAATGCAAATGAATCAGATGATCATAGTCAATCTATTTGTACTCATCCAAACTAAACCACCACAAAAACCTAACTCAACTTGAGTTAACGGTTGAATGACATAGATTGAAATCTATAAGATCAAACGATGTAGAGTCAAAACCGCCAACTTCACCGGAAGGTTAGTTAACTCTACCACGATCAAAAGGTATAGGATTTAACGACATAAATTAAGAAGTACATAAATTGACAAAGAAAAAAGAAAACTCCTGCATAAACCACAATTGCCATAAAATTGATGGACATGGATCTTTAGGTATAGATCAAATGGTGAATATAAAAATATTAACTCCACCGGTGTTCACAGAAACCTAACCATAGTTGGTAAACTACACATGTGTCAAACAAAGGTGAAACCCTAATTAGGTTAAGTCAAATGCCACCGACAAACCAATCAAGGGTATATTCATCTTCGAGAGAATGAGAGAATGTGTGAGAACAAGATAATGAAGAGTGATAGATTGTGAGAGAGAGAGTGCAAGAGAATGACAAAAGGAGAGTGAGAAAGAGAGTGAGAGATAAAGAGAGGAGAAAGAAAATGTGTGTGAGAGAGAATAGAATGAGAGAGATAGAGGAGAGAGAAAGCGTGTGCGTGTGTGAGAGAGAGAGAGATTTTGTATGTGTGTGAGTGAAAGAAAGAGAGAGAGAGAGAAAGAGTGAGAGCAATTTAACAACAAAAATTATTTTAATGATAAACCCTAATTACGAGTAATTGAATGTAAACTATGATATATCATTGCTAGATATAATTTAACACAAGCAATAATGTTGGGATGATGAATTACAACCTAAGTATGAAAGGTGCATAAGGATTGGGTGCATAGGCACAGGCACGTATGTGAGTGTGACACTATAGTGAAACATGGTGCGCCTAGGACAACATGAAATCAGGACTTAGCCATTTTCCAAGTTGAGGCTAATTATAGACATGGAGTGCAGAGCACGTTTTTAAAAGAATTCAAGAGCACATAAAGGCTATTTTGGACAAGTGGAAGAGCAATCGACATTCATAGTTTTGGAGCTATTAATAGGATTATACCACTATTGTATTATTAGATGATCTATTATTAGCGAGCTTGCATGCTCTTGTATTTATCATGTAAGGGCGCATGGCTATTATTAACATGTAGTCTATTTTTGAAAGGTGTGTGGGCGGTGAAGGGAAAGTCCCCACCCCTATAAATATGTATTGATTTGCACAGTTTAGAGTACCACTTTTGTATCAAAATTATGTTTCTGATTTATGGGCATGCATGACTATGGTGACTATATTATGCATGTATGAAGCTTCTAATTTTTACAATAATTAATACAATGGATCTTTGTGGTTGGATATTGGTGTTTGACATAACTGAGCATGAAACTTGTATGGTAAAACTGATTATGGTCCTTGCTTGATTATTCTTGCACATGGTTAAGAACTAAATTTAGTTTATGCACTATTATATACTTAATTTTCTTTTATGGAGTATTGGTACAATCATGCTAACTTCTTGAACAAGCCAACATAAAAGAGGAACCTAGTACTCTTGCGCACGTAAGGTGAGTACTCATTTTAAGCCGAGTGATATGCCACTGCGCCTTGGGTGTTAGTGGTAAAATTTAAGCTACATTTGGGCTGAACAAAATTATACTACTGTAGAGTGTGAGGCTTTGTCAATGGTCTACACGTTGTACGAGTTTCGACAGTACTTTTTGGAAACACCTTTTATTTTCTATACGAGACCACATGGCATTGAAGTATTTGATAAACAAGCATGTTTTGCAGAGGCACATATGCCATTGGATTATGATAATCTAGGAATTTAAATTCACGATGGTGGTTAAGCTAGACAAGAGTAATTATGGACCAGACATTTGAGTAGTGTTAATTTAGGTGAGGACACGTAGAGCATTGAGGAAACAATGCCAGATGCATAACCATTTAGATTGAACCATGCACCCTTTGACTTAGAAGATATTGATTTTTTTATGAACATGTGTGGCACTTGAAGGAATGAAGAGCCTAGGGAAAACATAACTTTCCATACACGTCGTGCCATGTATGTTGAGCAATGGAGACTTATACAAACTAGGTCAAGATGAAGTTTTACGTCGGTGTGTACTTGAGCATGAGCGTGGAGCTATTATGGAAGAGGCTCATGATGGTATTTTAGGTGGTCACTGTGCAAGAGATTCCACCGTGCAAAATATTTTACTTGTTGGTTTGTGGTGGGGAACATTGTATAAGGAAGTGCCTTGGAAATCATGTACATAGAGATGAAATGCTTTTAAGCCCAATTGCTAGTGTATAACCTTTCGAAAAGTGGGTAATTGAATTTATGGGTCATATTTCCCCACCCGCATGCGCAGGATTCGATTACACTACATCATAACTTGTACAAATTATCTTACAAGGTGGGTAGAAGAAAAACCTACAAAGGATTGCATGACATCTACAACAACAAGGTTTATGTGGGAGAAGATTATCAGTAGGTATGGATGCCCATTGAGTTTGAAAATTGATAGGGGTACTCATTTTCTTACATAGACCATCAGGATACTATAGGCATAATTTATGGCTGCACACCATAAAGAAACACCCTATCACCCTCAACCTAATAGAACTGTTGAGGCCTTTAACAAGATATTAAGCCACACATTGACTAAAATTTGTGATGTTGGAAGGGAAGAATGGGGTGATAAAGTCTTTGTTGTACTTTGGGCATACATGACAACCTACAAGAGGTTGAATAAGGCCACACCTTTTCAATTGGTGTTTGGTGTGGAGGATGTTCTACCAGTGGAATTCATGTTACCTTCTCTTCATATTGTGCATGCAGGAGGTTTGGATGATGAGAAAGCACTTGAAGAGAACATTGATAAACTGATGCAGTTGGATGAGAGGTACACTATAACATGATGGAGTCAAAAGATAGAAAAGGCCAAGTAGAAGGCATGACATGACAAAAATATTAAGGATAAGAAGTTTAAAGTTGGACAATTGGTTCTTCTTTATGAATCGAAGTTCTTGTGCCACCCTAGAAACCTTAAAGTTCATTGGTTGGGACCGTATATTGTGACTTATATACTTGATTTAGGTGCTTTCTAGTTAGAGGCCTTTGAATGAAACATGGTTTCTTAGTTATTTCAATGGAAGTAGGCTAAAACCTACTATAAATAAGTCTTCTTCGTGTTTGTAATAAGGCAATATTGCCATTAGATTAGGTTTCCTTAATGCATTTCCTTTATATTTCTTTCCTTTCATTGTTGTAATGCTTTGTCAATTTAGTTCATTATTTTGTGTAATAAGTGCGCTTATGCACGTAACTTGATTACTATCAAAAAAAATTCATGCGCAGAGGACTGCGCATACACCTAGTGTGTGGTGGATTGTATACGGGGTATATGGACCAAATTTGAATGTTATCGAAGATGAATATGGATAGAGAGATATTGAGTAGGTGCTTGAAGTAAAGGTGTAGATAGAGAAATATTTCTCATGAATGAAGAAAACCTATGGATAAATGGATGCATAGTGTAACACAACGTAGGCTGCACTAGTGGAAACTACATAGTGAAAGGCGTAATGGTGAAGTACTTCAAAGCATAAAGGCATGTGAAAGGAGGTTTTGTGGCCGAGAAGAAGTAGTAGGCACACTCAAAGGTTATGACTGCGGTATGGAAAAACTAATGTGTAAAAGGAAAGAAATGCCAAGTTAATGTTAAGTATGGTGGTAGTTGGTGAGCAATAAATGTAGTTTTTTTGAAATTATATATAAGGTGGTGTTGTGAAATCAATTTTACCTTTGCGATTGAGAGAATCTAAGCGAGTTAAAGAGCGTGCTAAGGAAAAAGTTGTGACATGTGAAGAGTTGTGATACCAAACTGAACTAGATGGATTTGTGAAGTTACGCATAGGGTTTTCTAGTGCTCCATTGGAGAGAAGTGTTTGAGCAAAGAAAAGGTGTGTGGAGAAGAGAAATCAACTGATAGGGTTCATGTTTGAGCTAGGGCACGTGGAATCGAGATAGGACACATAGATTTAAGTTGTAGAGCTTGAATATATTGAAAGAACACACCTTTATTGTTCCTCTAACACCTAAGATAGCACCTGGAGCGGCCACAATGGGAAGGAAGTAGAAGAAATTTGAGGTCGAAGTAGAAGATTCCCTTGAAAGCTATTTTTCTGAGATGCAATACAAAGAAGGGGTTTTTTTATGGGAAGTGATTGGGATTCTTACATTCGCCGATGTAAAGTAAGTGACTATAAACACATGAAAAATATAATAAATATGAATTGGAAAAGTTGTGTCTAGTGAAGACGAATTTGAGGACAGAGAATGACATGGTTGTGTATGATGACACAGGTGAAATTATGATAACAAAGGTGGGATTTTTACAATTATATGAGCTCACTGACTTTGGAAAACTAGAAAATTTATACTAGTGGTTGATGATCAGAGTCCATGAGGAATTATTTTATTTTTTTGGGCGACGAATGAGGCTCACCGCACCCCTAATTAGGAGTTTGATAAGACTAAGGAGTTTAGGTACTGAATTAAACAAAGTGACCTCACCGTGAGGAGGTGATAGAAGTAACAAAGAAGGCACTAGGATATACAAAGGGAGGGTATGAGATGGATATCCCTAAGTTGTAAAAGTATCTAGTTATTTAGGTGGTAGCACACCTTTTTACTAAGTTGAATAATCAAGAGCATTGGTCACACGTAAACAAGGCATGGTCAGATGTGGAAAAAATATGACATAAGGTGTAGTGTATAATTTGTCTACGTTCATTGCTGAAACTATTATTGAGGAGGTGCACCAGGTGAGAAAATAAGTTTCAACGTGATCCTTTTGTCACTTGTATTTGGGGAAATGGAATTCCGATGGACCAAAGGATAAAATATGGTAGTATACTAAGGATAAGAAATATCTAGCAGAGATTTTTGCTAATCTCACATGTGATGGAACCATGAGTTGCCTCTTTAAGTAGAGAGAATATTTGTGGTATGAGCGCATTTGCATCACATTTAAGGAGGAATGGAGAATACCCAAGGATCTACCTTCGGTATTAGATAAAAAAGTATAGTTTACAAAGTGCATCAACACTTTTCTATAGGGCACTTCTAGATGAAGGATGGGAAGTGGATCCCTTAGTGTAAGCTCCCTTATGCCTTCAACGTGCACTAGTTCTAGGCATATTTACATAGGTTTTCATATGTGTGCCAATTTATTTTCAATGTAGATAAGGTAGATTGTGACTACCACACCCTCAGGAAGACTTACATTTATCCAAGTAAGTCTGCATATATTGAAAAATTAATTTTAGATGATATTAACATCCCTTGTATATATTCACCTCAAGCTAAGGTTTGAAAATGGGAAATATGTGGAAATGACTTCAAGCTCCTGTCGACCACCTAAGGGGAAGTGTAGACACCAAAATTAGGTCACACTCCCCTTGGTCCCCATCGAATAACAAACTCAAACATATTCACCTAACCATGGCCCCTTTCACCCCACATTAATATTAATTTAATTAACTTAATTAAATTAATACCCATCCTCACAATATGCATTACTTAATTATTTTAATTAAGCTAATTTCCACCTCACCCCTCCACCTCACCTTAGACCTATTCTTGGCATGTTTCCATAACTAACTAAGACTTGGTCCCACTTACCTTAATGAGCTAAGACTTAGTTTAACCCTAAAAATCAATGCCTAATATCCCTCTAACCACCTTCCCACTCATAAAAAAGAAAACATCTATTCACATCCGCGGAGAAAGGAACGAACTTGATCCAAAAGAGGGGAGATCTGCCATTTTTAGTAAACCTAGGAAATTCCACCTTAACCGATGTCGGTCACCCCTAAATTGACGCTAGTCAACCCGGAACCATCTTCGGTTACCATTTATTCACCTTAGCAACCTTATTTTTGGGTTAGCACATTCTAGGATCAAGGAGACAAGAAGAGAGTTGCATACAAGATAAACCAGAGTCTCTTCACGTACCTAGACATTCATACCAGCACCGGATAGATCCGAAGCATTTGCACTCACGGTGACATTTCGGGAAGCATCACTATTGCACCAACCTCCTCCCCACCAACCGATCATCACCACCAACCAACCTTTACACCTACAACATTTGTAAGTTCTTTTATCATGGATCACTTTCCTTTTCCTAGTAATAGGGTTGTTATCATTTCTATTATCATTCTTTCATTAATATTCCCATTCCTTCATAGTCTACTTTTTGAAAAAGTCAAACCTCACTCACCCTTTTATCGATCATCTATCCTAACCCTTCCACCTCTCGAGTGTTCTCAACATTCCCACATACCTTGCCTAACCATCCTTTAGCTCTATCTAACCTCACCCGGACTACGTAATAATGTTTTATTGAACTACTATCACCCGAATGTACCAACACCGGTTACCCATGACCGGCATTGGTCTCTCCTAAACCTTGCCGGTTATACTAGACGAGCGTCGGTCTCTATGTTTTACACCTTTTCCAATAACGAGAGGCAACTTTCCTTTCTACCAGTGACCCAAAAACCCAAAACCTAACTCCCGACGGTTCTAACACCCCGACACCTACCTACCCTTCAAATCTGACTATAGCCTAGCCTGTTATATTGGATTTGCTTATTGTGTTTGAATGAGATACCTAAATCATATTGAATACGGATGAGGAATTTGTTTATCTCTCACATTAAGTTGTTTTAAATAGTGGATTGAAAGCCATCTAGGGAGTATCACACTTCTCGGATCTAGCACATGCTAGGTAGTCGAATGTCATATATTAATTAACTCTTCTTTTGTGGTCTTGTTTTTATTTCAGGTAGTTCCTCCCAGCCAAAAGGAAGCTCTCACAATCAGCATTGGATTGAGAAGTCAGAATGTGCACAACAACCATCAACTCGACCAACATAAATAGGTATTCCTCCTTGTCCCTTACCCTTATCTGTTTTCGTCTCAATAACGTAAATAAAACGGTGAAACATTTTGGCACGCCCGGTGGGACCCATCAGGGGTTCTATTGCATTTTCTTCATTTCTAGGTGAAATTTGTGTGTTTGTTTCCCTTTAAAAGGCTTACACAGTAATTTTCTTCCCTAGTAATCCTCTCTTCTTTCTAATTTCTCTAAAAGAAACATTTCTCTTGGTGCATTTAAAAAGAATCATTCTTCTTTCTTGATTTCTGCATTTAGTGAAAGAGCATACCCTCTCCTATTCATCATTTGCTTCATCGAACGTAATCTTTTCGATTTGGGCTTAAAATTGGTTGCATTACATTTTGATTTGTTGTATTTAGCTCACATTAAAATGAGGGAAACCTATATGTTGGAATTCATGCCCAGTTGATGGTTGACACAAAGAATCGTAGAAAGCACATTATCTCTCTCTCTCTATGTCTTACCAAACTACACAAAATTTAAATATACACATCTTTCTTAAACAACATCTTACCTTGGAACACATTTCACCGATCACGGGATTATAGGATTATCGGGTAATCCCCATCTCATTACTTACTTGTGAGTCATTACCTCGAGAGGAAGGCCCACCCCTGCCATAACCTAACCTCGAAACCTCTCCTTTTAGATATCCTTCTTCGTAGGAAGCCTTCCTCACCAAAAACTCTATTCTAAATTCATGATTTAGTCTTCTAAATAGCATAAGCTCAACACATTAAAAATCACTTGTTAGGTATGTGTTTTTAGTGTTTGATTGACATGCGTTTTGAGGTGTGAGGATATGTTTCTCCATTTTTCCATTCTTTTGCCTTGCACACTCCACAATCATAGTTGGAGTATTCTGACTTCTTTTGAGTGTGTCAGGACTTCATTGTATCATCTCAAGACCTGCGGATTGATTACTTATTTGACTCAAATTCACAATAATCTTTTTTTTGCATTTTTCCAATTTTCATAAGAATGCAAGCATCGATTTATCCACTTTGGCGTTGGTCACTCGATCGGCATCGATTTTTCTTAACTAGCATGAGTTTTCTGTTATTTTGGGTTAAATTTCCCAAAGAACACTTATTTCATTTTCTTTGCTATCAGAGTTCCTATGAGTTTATGAACTCTCTATGCTTTGATAAACAATCATCATACAACTTATTCATCTAATTGTCACTAGTTGTTTACCTCATTTGGTAAAACTATTCTGTCTCACAAGAATCGACATGGGTTACCCCCGAACCAATATCGGTCATCCTTAACTATTGTCGGTTACCCCTGTGTTGAATCTTAGCTGATACATTGCCCAAATCCACCTATAAACACATGTTTACTTCATTTGGAGTGCTCTCGTGTCATCTACGAGGATACAACATCACCCGATATATATTCATTCGCATGGTTTTAACTCACAATCAAGCTAACGCTCTTATATTATACGCTAGTCGTCAACCACTCCCACCTAGTCCTTCACCACCGTCGGTCATGTCACCCATGAATCCAACCCTACCTACCCCAATTTCGCATGTGATGAGGAATTTGCACGACTCCTTGATCAAAATCCCGCAGCCTTACAGTTCTACCTTTCCCACTCTTCCACCCGAACTCCTCAAGTCATTTGATATATGGCATGCCTGTATCCATCTCTCATGCCGTTATTCCCACTTCTACATCAGCCCCTACTAATGCAAAGTGTTACCTTCACCTACTTTACCCTCGGTAGTTTCACAGCCTAGGCCCCATACCCGCTATGACCACTACATCTACTCTATTGGTCACACCTATAGTATTTGTTGTCCCCTCATTAACCACCCATAATATAGCCTCATCTGCGCCCATTGTCTCATAGAACAATTGTAACACAATCACCGTGGTGTCGGTGACCCCTAACCTATTCCAGTCTTGTCTCTCCATCTCGCAATCTTTGCCCCCAATCGCTACTAGAGTCACCGTGACCATCCCACCTACATACCCATACTATCAAAAAACCCCTATCTCGTTTGTTTCCCATTCCAGATATATGTCCTCTATGTCAGTCCCCTATTCTCAACCTTCCTATTCGGCACCGCCATACATTGTAATGCCACCCATATCACATGTTCCATACCAGCCCTCCTATGCCACAAGAGGAGCCCTTCCATCATAACCTACCAATGACCTCATTAAATTAATGATGAAAAGGATGCAAACGCTAGAAGCATCGATTTCTGGCTCACGTAATTCTCTCACCTATGATGAAATCTATAATGATCCCATTCATCCATCCATCCCTATTTTCCCATACCATGTACATTGGGAAATGTAGAAATTCAACCATTTCAATTGTAAAGAAGACCCAACAACATTTGTGGTCTTTCAAA
>CM031238.1:185264927-185728605 GCA_018340775.1 Taxus wallichiana var. yunnanensis | reverse complement strand
ACATGTATTGTTTGTTTACTTTTATTTCTTCCTTTTTCTTTCTTTGGCTTTCTCTTCTTTCGCTTTCTCCTTCTCTTATCTTCTCTCTTTCCTTCACTTCCTTTCTCACTCTCTTTCCTTGCTTCTTTTCTCCTTCACTTCTATTCGCTTCCTTTCTTTCTTTTTTTTTTTTTTCCTTTCTACTTTCCTTTCCTCTCTTCTGCTTCTCTTAACTTTTTTCCTCTCTTTCTTTATTCTTTCCTTCTTCCTTTCCTTTCTGCCTTTCCTTTTCTTCCTATCGCTTTCTTCCTTTCCTTTCCTGCTTCCTCTTCTCTTTTCTTCCTTCGCCTCTTCTGCTTTTCCCTTCCTTCCTTTTTTCTTTCCTTCTTCCATTTCTCTCTTTATTTTCCTTTCCTTCTTCCTTTCTTCGCTTTCTGTTTCTCCTCTTCACTCCTCTTCCATCTTCTCTCTTCGCTTTCTGCTCCTCTTTCTCTCTCTTTCTCCTCTTTTTTCTACTTACTCTCTCTTCTCTTTCTACCTTCCTCTCGCTTTCCTCTCTTCTCTTTCTCTCAGATTTCCTTTGTCATATTCACTTTTTGCTTTCATTCTCCCATCTTCTTCTCGCTTTCCTTCCTTTTATATCTATATTGTTGCTTTCCCTCTCTTCTCCCTCTCTCTGGGCTCCTAAATCCCTCCTGAATCCTTCCGACTTCTCCCTCCATTGCCGCTCTCTCTACATCCATTCTCTCTGACTCCCTCCCTCTTTTCTCCCGCTCAAACCCCCGCAACTTTCTCTCCTCTCCTTCCTCTCCTCCCTCCTTTCTCCTCGCACCCTCTCTTTCCCTCCTCCTCTCTTTCGGCTTCTTCCTTATCTACCTTCTCTCTCGCTCTCGCCTCCCCTCTCACTGTCTATTTTCCTCTCGCCCTTCCTGCCTCGCTTCCTCCTCTTCCCTCCTCCTTCCTCTTCCTTTCCTTCTCCTTCCCTCTCCCTCTCCTTCTTTCTCTTCGCCTCTTCCTGCCTCCCTCCTTCTTCTCTATTTTCTCTCGCTTCCTTCTCTTTCCTTCTCGGCCTCTTTTTCCTCCCTTCTTTACGACTCTCAAATCTACCTTCCCCCTAAGCGCTTCCTTTGCTTTACCCTCCTTTCTCTTCTTTTCCCTCTTCGCTTCTCTTCCCACTCCCTTCGCTCTCCTCCCTTCTCCTTTCTTTATATCTATACTGCTGCCTCCTCCTTCTCCTCTTTATCTTTTCTCCTCTTTCCCTTCCTCTTCATTCTACTCCTCCTCCTCACAGACTTCTTTCCTCTCCCTCTCCCCCTTTGGCCTTTTCTCTCACTCCCCCTCCCTCTCTCTCACCTCGCGCCCTCCTCCTCCCTCCCCTCTCCTCCTCCCTCTTCCTCCCTCCCCCTCCCTCTCCCTCTCCCCCTTTGGCCCTCCTCTCTCCCTCTCCCTCCCCTCTTCTCTCTCCTCCCTCTCCTGTCGCTCCCTCGCCTCCTCCCTCCCTCTCTCTCCTCTCTCTCCCTCTTTCCTCTCTCCATCTCTCTCCCCCTCTTCCTCTCTCCCTCTTCTCTTCCCTCTCCTCTCTCTCCCCCTCCCTCTCATCCCCTCTCTCTGACTATATCTCTCTCGCTCCCTCTCTATCCCATTATATCTCCCTCATCTCTCCTCCATCTCTCCCCCTCTCCTCCTCCTCTCCCTCTCCCTCTCTCGCTCTATCTCTCACCCTCCCTCCTCTCATCTCTCTCTCCATCTCCATCTCTATCCCTCTCTCCTCTCCTCTCGCTCTCCCCCTTCTCAGTCCCCCTCCCTCGCTCTCTCTCTCTCCTCCCTCTCCCTCTCTCTCCATCTCCCTCTCTCTCCCTCTCTCCTCCTCTGCCTCCCCTCTTCCCTCCCTCTCACCCCTCTCTATCTCCTCATCTCTCTCTCCCGCGCTCCCTCTCCATCTCCCTCTCTCTCCCTCCTCCTCCTCTCCATCTCCCTCCCTCTCCCTCTCCTCTCCCCCTTCCCCTCTCCCCTCCTCCCCCTCGCCATCACTTTATCTTTGACCCTCTCTCCCTCATCTCTCTCGCTCTCCCCCTCTCTTTGTGCCTCTTGCTCTTGTCCCCCTTCCACCTCCCCCTCACCCTCCTCTCCTCTCCTCTCCCTAAGCCCTCGCCTTCCCCCTCTCCTCTATCTCTCTCACCCTCTCGCTCTCTCCCTCCCCTCCCTCCTCTCTCTCACTCTCTCTCCTCTCCTCTCCCTCTTTCTCTCTCCCCTCCGTCCCCTCCATCTCCCTCCCACTCTCTCCCTCTCCCTCTCCCTCTCTCCCTCTCACTCCCAGCCCCTGCTTCGCCATCCCCTCTCCCTTTCTACCTCTATCTCACTCGCTCTCGCTCTCGCTCTCCCTCTCTCCCCTCTCTCCCCTCTCCTCCTCTCTCTCCTCCCCTCACTCTATCTATATCTACCTCTCCCTCTCTCCCCCTCCCTCCCCATCGCTCTCTCCCCTCGCCTCCCCTCTCTCTTCTATCTCCCTTCGCCACCTCTCTCTCTTCCTCCTCCCTCTCGCCACCTCTCTCTCCCCTCCTCGCCCTCGCTTCTCCCTCACTCTCTCCCTCTCCCTCTTGCCCTCTCTCTCTCCTCTCCCTTCGTTATCTTCCCTCCCTCTCCCACTCTCATTCTCTCCTTGCTCTCCCTCTCGTTCTCCCCCTCACCCTCTCTCTCTCCTCTCTCTCTCTCTCCCTCCCTCTCGCTCCCTCTCTCCCTCTCCCTTTCCTTTCATCTCCCCTCCCTCTCTCTCCCTCTCTCGCACCTCCCTCTCTCTCTCGCTCTCGCTTCCTCTCCATCCCGCTCCTCACTCTCCCTCTCCCTCCCCCTCCCACACCTCTCTCCCAGCCCCTCCCTCATCTCTCGCTCCCTCCCCTCTCCCCTTTGGCTTCCTCTCTCTCCTTCGCCTCCCCTCCCTCTCTCTCTCCCTCTCCCTCTCTCTCTCTCTCCCTCTCCCCTCTCTCCCTCTCTCCTCCCCTCTCACGCTCTCGATCTCCTTGCTCCTCGATCTCTCTCTCTTCGCTCCCCCTCCCAAACCCCGCCACCTCTCCCACACTCTCCCTCTCCTCCCTCTCTCCCTCACCCTCTCACGCTCTCGATCTCTCTCTCTCTCTCCTCCTCCCTCTCCCTCCATCTCGCTCCCTCTCCTTTCTCCCTCTCCTCCTCTCTCCCTCCCCTCTCACGCTCTCGATCTCTCTCTCTCTTCTCTCCTCCCTCCTACACCCTCTCCCTCACCCTTCTGATGCTCTCGATCTCCCTTGCTCTCCTTCTCTCTCTCTCGCTCTCGCTCTCCCTCTCCCCTCCCCTCTCCCTCCATCCGCTCGCTCCCTCTCCCCCTTTCTCCCCCTCCTCCTCTATCTCTCTCGCTCTCCTCCCCCTCTCGCGCCCCTCGCCTCCCCTCTCGCCCCCTCTCCTCCTCACCAACGATATAAAATATACAACGATATATAAAATAGATAAATATACAATTATACATATAAACAACCACTCATACAATGTTAAATAATACAGCTCCTAAAGCTTCATATGAGGATACAATATCTAAATAAAATAATTACCTCTCCAAAATTGTTACACGTTCAAATAAACTACATATAAATATACACTCAAACATTGTAATTAAATATAAAATCATCTCCAAATATTTAAAGATACCCATTCGCTACAAACTACAAGTTTAGTTGTGTATATATATATATAATTAAACATTAAAAATAAAATATCCATTCCAACTATAAATGTATATATTATTATATAAACACATAATCCAACATTCAAATTAAATACAAACATATATATACAAAAATATATATATACAAATATATATTATCATATGAACATAAAATCAAACATTTAAATTAAATGTAAATGTACAAACCATTCAAATTAAATACAAATATATTATATATACATAAAAAATATATAATATAAAAAAACATATATAATATAAAAACAAACATATACAAATATATATTATATAATTTACAAAAACATTCAAATTTAAATACAAATATATTATATATACATACCAAAAAACATATACAACATAAAAAACATAAAACATAAAATCAAACATTTAAATTAAAATTTGAAATGTAAATGTACAAACCACTCATAATTAAATATTTGTTTCATTGAACGTAAATAAGTAATATGATTTTATGTATGCTTTTAACATCGTAATAATAAAACATAATTATTTACAATCAAATGGAAATTTCTATTTAAATAAAGAATAATATGGATAATGACACACCATTTTGTAGGTAAAAATAAGAATATTTTAAAACATAAATTATTCATAATAGATCAAATTAAATTTAATATGCTTAAATAATTACATTGAGTTCTTTATACATAAGTCCTAATCCTTTCTACGTCAATATATTTTAAACAACTAATTTAAAATTCAATTTATAGGAAGCAACAAACCTAAATCCAAAAAAATTATTTCAGTTTAACAATGACACCGAACATTTGGGAGATATCTATTGTCGAATTGCATCAAATGTCAATTCCCAACCTTTGCAAACTGCGTAAAATTACAAATCATTTTCCAAAAGATAACAATTTCTTCAATTGAAGATTAAAAAAAAACGTATATAATTTAGTTACCAAAAGTGCAGCGAATTTAACTACAAATCATTTTCCAGAAGATAACAATCTCTTCAATTTAAGATTAAAACAAAACGTATATAATTTAGTTACCATAAATGCAGCTAATTTAACTACTATAAGTTTGTAACAGTGACATATATTCTCAGAGGCAAATATGTCCGATAACATTTTTGTTAGAATTCTCTTATCATTTAAGATGACAAGCACACATCTTACAAAACCCAATTCTGTTGTGTTTATAATTCAAAATTAGGAAATTGAAGATAAAATCCTGACTATTTATTTCTTAGTGAATCAAAACACTTGTTTAAGCACCCATTTACTTTGGTTTTGGTTTATTTTTCAAAAGGCGTTTGGAAATTAGATCTTAACAAGAAAATCATATGAGTGGGTAATCCATTCACCCTAAAAGCACTCGGTGATATTTAAGCCTAATAAACAAGTGATACTATTTACACGACTCTCTCTCTTAACAAAACAAGCTTAGGACCATAGTCATGTCAACACATACCCTTGCTAAGCTGAAACGTATCATTGTCTCTTTGGATGACCTCACAAGTAATATGGATGACATTAAAAATAGACCACGAATAAAGAGTGGAATGTTTTATCCTTCCACACCAATCCATTTTCATTTTAGGTGAGAACTGAGAGATTACAGTTGAAGCAACTTGTAAGCAAAAATATGTTTGATGTACTCACACTCTTCTCCGTTTGTTGCACTCAAATTGATTATTTTCTACGCTTAGTATATCTTCTTTACAAAATTATAAACACCTGATATAAATGGATGAATCGGGAAAGAGTATACATCCACTGTAGTTTACTAGTTCAGGTATCTACAGGCAAACATTATCAAATGGGTCCTTTACTGTTATTTACTAAATAAAAGCCCTCTGTTTACAACAAAAATACATAACAGGGTAGATAATTAACAGCAGAAAACGTCAAAACAGGGTAGATGATTAACGACAGAAAACGTCGTGTCAGTACCTTTGTATTTGGTCTGTATTGAAGAGGGTATAGTTTATTGTTATTTGGATCTCAAATAACAAACACAATCAGACAGGCCTGGTGGCAAACATTATCGGACATGTCCTTTAATTCCTAATATTATTAATTTGTAGCCCTTTTGCCGAGTCCAAATCTGAGTTTAAAATATGTCTGGCCAGTCGGAGCAGAGGTTTTGCCGAGTCTAGATCTGAGCCAGTGGGCGAGACTGTAATGAAATAATGATTTAAAGTCTCAGTTAACCAAAAGGATGACTGAAGTCAAGAAACGTGCCATAAAATTCGAGCACAGTCTGGTTCAGGTGACAGGTAACTGAGTAGGTATCTAAGTTTACCCAAAACCTTATTAACGAGCATAAAATTAAAAATATATCCTGATTAAAGTAAAGGTTATCTAAATGGGAAATCTAATGCAGATAAAACTGGTTCAGTATGAAAGTTTACACTAAAAGGGCGAAATACATTAACCAACGTAACAGAAAAATAAGTACATCCTGAATATTGTGGATGTCAACAAATCAAAACAAAATTATGTAAATTCAAAACCTGGTAAAGTATCCTAAGCAGAGAAATCCATATTTGAACCCAGAAAGGCTAATAAACCTTAATAAATCCATATCTGAACTCAGGCAGGCCATTAACCATTATAATATATAAATCTGAACCCTAAATAAATTTTATAAACCGCCCAGATCTGAATCCTGAGTTGGATCAAAGTAAACTAGTACATGTTGCTAAATAAAACTAATAGCCCTTAAATCTCTGGGGAAATTAAACTTATTTAATCCTAGACTCGTCTACAAAGTTAACTGCATTATTTAACTTATAAGAAATTTATAAACCCTAATTTGCAGGGAAATTTGTACTTATTAGATAAGTCCTAGAATCGTTTACATACAACATTGAACACACACAGCCAACATTGAACTCATATACATCATGATTCATAGAAAAACACAAAACATGAATAAAGATTGAACAAAAAAATTGTTTCAAAATGATGTAATCCTAATCTGAAGAATCAAAGAAAATTTACCATAAAGTACTCAAATCTACATATTTAGTAGGAAAGAATCTTACTCTCTTAAAGCAAGAGATCCATCGCCTCCTCTGTTCCGGTCTCTGTCTTGTGCTGCGCTGCTTTCGCTCCTCAAATAGAATACAAACAACTCTTAGTAAAAATACGGCAAAAGCTGCTCAAGCCTCCAATAAATACAGATAAAATGACTCACAATAAAGACAATAACAACTCGAAACACACAGATCAGAAACAGAAAACATGCACACAGACTTCAAAAATGAAAAGAATGCAAATCAAAACAAAAACAGCATTCTCAGAGCAACCGTACCAAAACAAAAGAAAAAATGCACAGCATTTGCACCAGACCCCCAAATCTACGTAGAAAAACAACATTAATCCAAACAGAAATGACACAAACAGTGCTCTCAGAGATGGTTTTGTAGAGCTCTGTTAACGGCTCTTATGCCTAAGATTTATTTTCTATACTAATCTTAATTACAACAGTCGCCTATAGTACTTTACAGTTGTCTTCCAGCTGTCCTGCACTCATGCGCTCGCTCCTTCCAACGGATATTTTGGAATCCTCTAGATGGGAATGAAAAGAAGCTTATTTTTATTTAGAAGGGTATTTACGAATTAAGTCGGTCGTACGCAACAAAAGACCACTTTAAATTGATGATTACTTGTTATGCCCTTTTTACTGGAATTTTTATTGGAACTTTCATAGGGAGTCTTTAAAACACTGGAAAAAATTTAGATATGGCCACGTGTATTCTTACTACTAGCTGTGTAATAGAAAGTGATGTGAAGGCGAAGTTCAATATACATGAACAAAAAAACTATGTGGTAAAAAAGTTGGCACAAAAGCAAAAGGAAAGTGGAACAAATAATTGAGGGTATAGGGGAATAATGGGTAGAGTTTATGTTGGGATTGATTGTGCGAAGGAAACCCATGCAGAAAAGGACGTTCCAAAGAGAAAAAAAAATTAAAAGTAAAATTTTCTAGAATGGGAGTTTTTGAAAAGGGTATGGACATCCATGTGAATTGTGGAAGCATACACAAGGTGGAATTTCCTTTAGATTCTTGAAACATTTATGAATGTAAGAAATATAATTTTTCATCTGTGAATTTAAGACTTATCTCATTCTTTATCTTTATAAGTGATAAGTAGATTTTATCTGTTGGATCGAAATTTTTGGATTGATACTGCGTATGATTTTTCATGTTGTTGAGTGCAAATTTCTCTCTGATTTATAAGTAAAAAAATCAAAGAGTATCGTGTAATGTCGAGGTGTCAAAGAGATTCTTTATTTTCTTCATTTAAAAATATCATGTACTTACTCTAGCTTGAAGCAACTTTTCATAATTTAAGATAGGATGAACTTAACGTACTCTAGGTTGAAGTAGTTGATTTCTTGCCAAATTTATCTGTGGAATTTTTAAAGAAAAGAATCATCAACCATATATAAATTGAAAATCTTCGAACTTCAAACATTTTAGATCTAAACGTGTTCTCACCCTCCTTGCAGAAGTCCGAGAAAATAAATAGAGACGTCTAAATTCACACTTATTCCCACAATAAAAATACTTTTCCTAGCTACATCACATTCACATACAAAGATGGAATGCAATCAAAGATCTGACATATCATGCAAAATATTCGTAATAATAAGAGGCGCAAATTTGCAAGAACATAGAGCAAGTTTACCAAAAAGATCTTATGTGGGTAATAACTCCACCTTGTGTGTAACATACCGATGCGAAAACATATCTTGTGAAGGCCATAAATTTTGATCCGATTTGTTTCGATCATCTTGAAATTTTCCAAGGTGGTAGATCTTGATTAATAATATGTTGTGACCAACTTTTCGGCATATTTTTGAGGCGGATTTCTTGAAAGTGTTATTATTATAACTAATCATGTTAAATTATTTATTATGCTCATATGATTCATAATTAATATGCCCCATCAGTGTCTTCCACATCGTCTTCAATAACCATCAGGGGTGTCTCTTACCCTAGGCAACCTAGGCAGTTGCTTAGGGTGCACAAAAGGGAGGGCGCCAAATTTTCAAAAAACTTTTCCAGGTCAACGACTCGGACTAGGCAATCGGCTAAGAAATTTTACCAAAAACAATTGCTATTAAACGGGGAATCTCAATCACTGTTTACAAATTACAGACTATAGTTTCAAATTCAACTTTCAGTTTCACAAATCTCATTGTCTCAATTTGTAAACAGTTTCAAATTACAAACTATTAATTTGTAAACAACGATTAATATAAAAACTCGACTCAATCTCCTCCCTGGTGGTGTGGTCCCCTTAGCCCTATTCGTGTTTTGTTCTCTGCAGGCTGCATCGAGTCCATCGACCTACATGCTACAGGCCGCATTGGAACTTCTGAGTTCTCGGATCTCCCCTGAGCCCTCGGGCCTCGTTCCCTCAAGTGTGAAGTCAAGACTCAAACTTGAACCCACGGGCCACTCTTAGACTATATTACACACAGTATCTCCCACGGGCCACTTTGTCCACAGACTACAGTCCCACTAGCACTCAACACAGTCCATTGTGTGACTATTGACTATTCCACATTCATGTTTACAGTTTCTTCCACTGTCGACTGATCACTGCCATTGGATTCTTGGAACTTGGAAATCATTCTGAATTCACCCACTCAATAGACTAATAGTTATTCCCTGGCACCTACGTTGTTGTACTGTGTAGTGTGAGTTACAACTTACAGACCATTGACCAGACAGTTACAAGTACAACTTACGGTTACCTTGAAAGTTGAATGAGAATCTAGTTCTTTTCAAGAATCAAATGCACTGCACAGGCTGAGGGTTGAGGCACTGATCACGATTATATGCTTTGCCTTTCTGTATTGGGATTCGGAAAGGAAAATTATATATCTTAATCTACTTGTAAGTTGTGGACAATGTAAATTGAGCTTCGCTGCGACGCTGAACTGTGAACATTGAGTGCATAAACTGTGAAGCTAAAGGGATTTGAGAATTAAAATTTATCAGGTATTACCGTATTAAAATTTTAGACTTCAGTTGGTCTGGACCGCCTGGCTGCCACTCGCCGGAGGGAGGAAGATTTCAAAATTCAATAGGCACTTGCATCAAATCTTTCTCCAAATTCCAAAGCCTAAAGTTCCTTTTAAATCAAGTTCAACACCGGTTCTGGTAGATCATCATTAAATCTTGGGGAAGAACATAAAGCTAAGTGATCAAACCTACTAACTTGCTCTAGCATCTTACATTTGATGTTGCATTAATTTTGTTCTCAATTGCATTAATTATATCATTACATTTCGATTTAAATTTTTAATTATTCTTATTATGTAATTGATTGTATTTATATTATTTCACTTTTGGAATAGTATTGATTATAATTTATAACATCATTATCAACAAGTATTCATATAGTTATTGTAACTTGATAACGGTTTAGTTCAAATGGATCAAACTAAAAATTAAGTGGTGTTCATTTTGAAAAAAAAAAAGCTAAACAAAAAATTGAGGAGGAAAAAAACCTTTTGAAAAAGATACCTAAAATAAATATATTTTTAAGTGCATCAAATGAAAATTTAATGTCAAATGTAGTTTTTAATGAAAATGAGAATTATTCTTCCGTTAGTGACAAAAATACACAATCAAAGTCAATAGGAGATGAAAACACACAAAAAAAAGGAGAACAATGAAAATACTATTGTTCAACCCATCGTTAATGAACATTTCATTGTTGATCCTGATCCTGCAAAATGGGTAATAGACAACAATACAATAGAATATATAATTTTAAATACGCCAAAACAAGATATGAATGTTGATTTTTCAAATTCAAAACGCCAATACTTAGATTATTTTAGATATGTTTCTAAAGATTTGTTTCAACAAAAATTGTAAACAATGATCGAAAATTAAGAGAATGGTTGCTTTACTCGAGAGTCAAAAGGAGTTTTTATTGCATTCCTTGTCACCTTTTTCAAGCAAACTCAACCACATTTTCCAAAATTAGATTTAATGATTGGAAAAATGCATCGGATAGTTTAAGCGAGCATGAGGATTCCCCGATCACGGGACTTGATTCTTAATTTCATCACTCGAAGTAATGTTTTGGGAAGAGTTGATTCTACACTTGAAAGTCAATACCAAAATGAAGTAGAGTATTGGAGGAATGTTTTAAAGTGTATTGTTGCAATTGTGAAATTCCTTGCTACTAGAGGTATTGCCTTTCGTGGTGGTGACAATTTATTAGGATCTTCTAGAAATGAATTTTTTTAGGGTGTTTAGAACTTATTGCAGAGTTTGACCCATTTTTGGCAAATCACATTTCACAATATGGAAATGGAGGAAAAGGAGTTCCATCTTATTTATCTACGAAAACATGTAATGAATTTATTGACCTTATGGCACAAAAAGTTATAAAAAAAATAGTTGAAGAACTCTACAACACAAAATATTTTTCAATTATTGTTGACTCAACACCTGATGTATCTCACACTGACTAGTTAGCATTTGTGGTAAGGTATGTTTCTCAAGAAGGAATTCCGGTTTGAGCGATTTTTAAAATACATACCTTCGGTTGAACACAAATCATGTGATTTAGAAGCTTCTGTACTTACAACACTAGATGACTATGACATTAATATCAAAGATTGTTGATGGCAAGCATATGATAATGCAAGTAACATGTCTGGAAAATACACAGGTCTACAAAATAGGATTAAAAATCACAACTGTATGGTTGAGTTTGTACCTTGTTCAGGGCATTCCTTAAATTTTGTCGGATCTTTAGCTACGAGAATGTTGTCTGACAACAACTATAGAATTTTTTTAGTACTTTAACTTATTTACACTTTCCTAAGTGCCTTAACTTATCGGTGGGAAATTTTATTTAATTTTTGGATGGAATTTGTCGCGTTGTAAAATATCTTTCAAGCAAGATGGTCACCAGAGTGATGCGGTTAAAGCACTTTTCTTGGGATATAGTAAAATTCAAGATATTTTCTTAAATATAGCACAAGACAAAAATCAAATAACTACCACGCGACGTGAAGCAAAGTGTATTCATGAAAAACTAGACAAGTTAGAAACTTGTGTGATGTGTTGTATTTGGCATAGTATTCTTGAAAGAATGAATGTAACGAGCGATATCTCACAAAAGGTAGACATTGACTTAACCATGGTTGTGACTTAGTATAATTCATTAATAGATTATATTCCCGCACTGAAATCATTCTCAATTCACCCACTCAATAGACTAATAGTTATTCCTGCACTGTGTTGTTGTCTTTGTGTAGTGTGAGTTACAACTTACGGACCATTGACTGCATAGACGATTCTGAAGTACAACTTACGGTTACCTTGAAAGTTGAATGAGAATCTAGTTCTTTTCAAGAATCAAATGCCTTTGCACAGTGAGGTTGAGGCACGATCACGATTATATGCTTTGCCTTTCTGTAGTGGGATTCGGAAAGGAAAATTATATATCTTAATCTACTTGTAAGTTGTTGAACGACCCAAAAATTCATACACAAACAACACAGTGAAATACAGGATAATTTTTTTGAACTTGCTTGACACATAACATGACGCAACATGTCGTCACCAAGGATACAACTAACACTGTGAACAACCTGATACAAGGATGACCATAAAGGCAGCACGGAAACGTTCACACCTATCAAGGACAATTTACTTTTCTCTTTTTGACAGAACAACATTGAAGTCCAACCACAAAACACACTTACAGTTAGGGCCAACCACAATGAGATATTCTTGAGGGTTATTTATTTTAAAAAGACATCTTGCAATTCTTAGCTTACGTTTTCAAGAAGGCTCAAGATATGACTCATACAATTCATCGTACCAAGCTAAGTTTATTCTTTTTACACTGAGTAATCATTTTTAAAACTTCTCTATTATGACATTTGTTTGCTTAATTCGTTTATTTAGAGAAAGGGGAAAATTAATCCTACCAGGCCATCTATTTACACTTACGCTATTAGAACTTGTCTTGCCCATATGACAACATGGGTTTGCGTTCAACATACTTAAGAGAAGGAAGACAAAGCACCTTGAAAAATAACAGGTTAGAGGAAGAAGGTCGAGTTGATTTCATCTTTATGACCTCATTAGTTATTAACTCATTTTTTTTTTTTTAAAGAAGCTTGAGGATTTATCGAAAATTATTAAATATTTTACTTAGGCTTCACTGGATGATTTTACAAAAGAAAACAATTTACCTTTCAATTGGTTGAGAGACAGATTACATGGCTTCGAAACCGATTCCTCCTATTTATTAAATCTTATTATTTTCCAAGAATTCAATCATTGATTTCACCTTAAGACCGTTCTAAGGATCTACCACAATAAGAGATTGTTGATTAGTTTAAGTGGGATCACCAGGTATATTTGTTTCTCTTGTTTTCTTTTTGCTAGGTTCAAAACATAGTCCTCTACCAAACGACACATGACCAAAGGTAACCAAGGTGATGTAAGTTGATTCAAGTTTAGGTAATTATAATCAGGTTGACAATTCAAGGATAAATCATATTCTGAAAAGTGAAAATTCAACAAAGGATGCGCATGTCAAAACAAGTTCATTTAATCTTATTGACAATAGTATTTCTCAAATTGACTTTCAAACGATAACAACAACCTACATGAGAACAATACAAATTTATAACGCAATGCCTTCTAGATAGTCTCCACAATTTCCATACCAATGTTGTAAAGCAAAAGAAAAACATTCGTATACAATGTTAGCTTCTAAGAAGGTGGAGTCCACTTTCTACACGTGTTTCTTTTTCTCTCTCTCTTTTTTTCTTTTCTACTCAGGAAAATCCTCCTGCACATTTGTTAGCACATGTTAGTTCGCAAGAACTGAGCACGATAAAAGCTATAACATTAAGACAATATGTTGTTATCTAACTGTTTCAAGGGAGAAAAAGACACCGTTGATTATAAAAAAATAATCTAAGAGTCTAAACAAGAGCAATGAAAGAGTTGTCCAAAAGCATAAAATGTCTAAATAAAAGGGACGGCACTAACTCAAATTAATTATCATTTTCTCATAGGAGCAGTTAATAAACATCATAGTGAATTTCACCCATATCACAATAATGATCGTCATTTTAACAAGATAACATTTCTAAACGAAAACAATTACAAGAAGAGAATTAATTTCAAACGTGATCTGTCCCTATTTGTTTAAGTTAGTTCACCAAGCCAAGGATCCACTATGCCACTGGAAGATCCCAAACAATCAATCGACATGAGAATATCTAAACCAACATGACTTGTTAATATTAAGATGATGTGCCTATAACAGTTAATTTTATGTCAGTACCGAATAAATAAAAAAGGAAAGAAAAGGGATGAAACGCACAAATGACCTCGCATGGGTCACATCCTATCCTAACAATCCTTCTATTAGACTCTCTTCTAATCAAGAGAATGTCTTAAGAAAAAGGACAAACTTGACAAGACCAAACATAACCATTATAAATCTTACAGGAGGGTTACTCAATCATTCACAAGAACACAACACAGGATACATAGCTTCCAAAGGATCGTCGTCAACAACAAGTTGACTTAAACCTTTCTCGGTCAATACATAACCATTCTACTACAATGACAAAGCAAAGGAGGTCGTATCACAACGATCATCACAAAAACCACAACCAATGAGTTTCCAAACACACCAACCTCTAAGTCACGGAGAATGAAATTTAAGCATCTTTACTGAGCAAAAAGCGTAGAGTAATTTCTTACACATAAAACCAACATCCCAATTTTAAGATTTGAAAACTTCCTCACTAATGATCCAGTAGATCTCGTATCCTCCAACATGTGTGAAACAAAATCAAGGTACAAAAAAGAGTATTTCCTCTGACATTTTAAGCTATCTAAAAGAAATGTGAGTAATGTCTAAAGAAGGCATTCCATAGGATCAGCTACATTCCTCAAACATACAACAGTCACCAAGGGAGAGAAGGTGATTCCAAAGAAAACAATCTCCAAACGGTGAACATGAATTGATATCAAATTATGAAGATCAACCATGACGCTTGAAGAATAAAAGTATTTCTTCGAGCGATTTAAAAATAGCAAAAGCAACTAACCTCATTGAGAGTAATATCAACTTGGCTCAATTTGATAATCACTTAAGCACACACCAAGCCAACCGGGAAGGGTTACTAAAAACTAAAACAACTAAAAGAAAAGAATAGAGACAGGAAAAGCATCATTCACCTATACACAATGCACTCACAGTACTCAATCCCTAATTCGCAAATACCCGACATAACCCAGAGCTACAGATCTCGAACCGAAACAAGAATAAGAACAAAACAGGAACTATAAGGTTGAGTCCAACAACAATGTTTGATAAAACATTCCAATCGTGAGACCAACATAAGGAACTAGGGGTGTTCATTACAGGGACCCCCACCTCTTTTGTTTTATTAGACTTAAGAACAAAGTTCACCCAACTAGCATTTATTAAAACCCAGAAAACAATATAAAGGCTTCAACCAACACAATCATTTCTAACGCCAAAAAGGAATACAAACGAGCAAGGGAAGTGGAAACCAAACAGCATACCATCACACGAGACATTTATATGAAGAGTAGGGTTATTTAATGAATCAGTTAAATAACAAAGATAAGAATCAATGGTATAGAGAATATCGTGTTTGCTTAAGCTCCCATGATGATAACAATATGGACGGGGCTGCAAGCAAAGAACCCAACCAACAAGAACTTCTCTTCCTCGGCTTGCTGAAGGTCCAAACTCTGTTAACGGCCATGCTCTTGACTTCATAAAATCAATTGTATAGTTCAAAATGTGCATCTCTACCCTTAGTTCGGTCCGAGTCGCATTGACACTCGATTATCATTCCCTCGCCGATCTTCGGCGACACCCTATCTCCTCTTCCCAAAGATTTGTTGCATGCATCCCACAGGGTTCTCGAAGTAGATCCAAAATCCTCCGAACACCGCTCCAAATTAGCCCTTAGCCACCACATACCGTGAAATCCATGACCCTGGAAGGAGGAGAACCGAACATGAGCTCTTACGGTATGAGGGAGAATCTGCATAGAGGAGGACAGTCGTTTGTTGGTGATCCACCACTTGACAAGACAATTTCGTGGAAGAAAAGAGAGCACGGCAGTTCCCTTATCTCGATCCCCTTCTTCAATCTTACACGACAAACAGCAAATAGCATTCCACCACATGGGTAATGTTTGCAGTGTTTTGTAGGGCACAACAGAAGGCTCTGCCGATTTCATCACGCCTATGAGGGGCAATGGGCAAGCTCGGACCCCAAAACTGAGCAGATCTCTAAAGATGTTTCAAGATTAGAATTAGAATATTCCCTTCGAGCGTTGGGTACTCCTTCTATTCACTTGTATAGTATTAGCGGAAGAAGTAGAAAAGAATAGGCCCAAAATATACATAAATGATTCTCGCAATATCCTTTAAGGATTGGATGGAAGGATCTTGAGGAACGAATCGAGAGGATCTGCAGCAAACTCTCCGGTCAAACGTTTCAAATTTGAAGCTTGAGGGTGTGGTAATTCCAACCGAAACCTTATGCCTGCCAACTTAGTGACTCGCTGAAGAATTTCATAAAATTGCAAAGCAAATAGTGCTTCATGAATATTCTGATATGAAACAGATCCACGCCAACGAGATTCTCTTCCATGAGTTAAATCGTAGAACAAGCAAGAAGTCAAAAGAGAATATTAACAATAAATTTCATCAGGTCTTCTGGTAACACTCCTACTGTCACTTAATCGATTTTGAAGGACATATCTTGAAAGGGGATCCCGAATTTGAGGATGCATTCAATACTGAACAAAAACAATAGAGTTGGACAACCTGCTTGCTGGACGCGCCCAAAGAAAAAGCTTCTACTATACTGTAACCTGCCTGCTGCCTGGCTGATCACAGTCGCAGGACAGTGCTTTGTGGATCCCCGACAAGAACATGCCTCGCAACACCCAAGGGAAAAGGAGGTAACACGCCTGTTACACAAGCTCGCAGATGTGCGCGGCCAGCAGAAGAAGACAACGCTCCTCTCTCCCCCTTCACGGACACACTTGAATCTTCCCGTCTCAGGCATAGCTAAAAACCAACTTCGAACACAAGAAACACTAACCAAAGGGCCTACACACATGGGCAGAGCAGAAGGAAAAGGCACGTGGGGAAGGAGAGATTGGATTCGCGTGTACAGGAGAAGGGACAGTCTGCAAGATTTTGCAACAACTGATCTCCACTGTGGTCACGTGCAACCAGAACATCAGGATCAACACCACGGTTCCTTCGCCCTGCAGCAGCTGATCTAGATTTAAGCCATCGATCAGATTGTGATTCAGGCTTGGCACCCAATTAAAAACATTGACCATATTGTTGAATGCGGCTCTTCCCTTTGTTAAGGTGGTTAGACTAGAAAACAAGTGTCCTCCAAAAATACAGATCCGGAAAATCATTTTTGAGCCAGCAAGGGGGAACGAAGTCCTAGGACGCAGAGAGGGAAGATCTGTCCAACCACTATCCAACCACTCCTCTCATTAACTCGGGTCAGATTGGATACGGCTCCAGGATCTTAAAAGATTGCTTGTATTCTTATGCAAGGAAAGAGTCAAGTCTGAAAGGGACGTTGGGGGAGTCACCTCACACTCACAGCCAACAAAAGAATTAACTGCCAGCATTGCGTGGCAGGGAAGGAAAATATACGGTGGTGGTTAGGAAAATAATTAGTTTCATTGGTATGCCAAACAAGGCACTACATATTCATGCTTAGGAATAAAGAATAATTTACAAGCTAAAAATATTATCTGATTGTATGGCAGTTGGTGCATGTAATAATGGTGGTATTTAAAAAGTTTCAAATTCCAGTGATAATGCTTTAAAAAACTGGTTGTTGAGAAAATGATGTACTATAACATGATAATAGTTAAAATGCTCCAACATTACCATCCAAACAAAGCATGGATGGTAATAATGGTGGCACTACAGGTTGTGGACAGTGTAAATTAAGCTTCATTGCGACACTGAACTGTGAACATTGAGTGCATAAACTGTGAAGTCAAGGGATTCGAGAATTAAAATTTATCAGGTATTATTGTATTAAAATTTTAGACTTCGGTTGTCCGGACCGCTTTAGCTTGCCCACTCGTCGGAGGGAGGAAGATTTCAAAATTCAATAGGCACTTGCATCAGATCTTTCTCCAAATTCCAAAGCCTAAAGTTCCTTTTAAATCAAGTTCAACACCGGATCTGGTAGATCATCATTCGTCTTGGGGGAAGAACATAAAGCTAAGTGATCAAACCCTAACTGCTCTAGCATCTTACATTTGATGTTGCATTAATTTTGTTCTCAATTACATCAATTATATCATTACATTTTGATTTAAATTTTTAATTATTCTTATTATGTAATTGATTGTATTTATATTATTTCACTTTTGGAATAGTATTGATTATAATTTATAACATCATTATCAACAAGTATTCGAGTAGTTATTGTAACTTGATAACTGTTTAGTTCAAATGGATAAAACTAAAAAATTAAGTGGTGCTCAATTTTGAAAAAAAAAGCTAAACAAAAAATTGAGGAGGAAAAAAACCTTTTGAAAAAGATACCTAAAATAAATATATTTTTAAGTGCATCAAATGAAAATTTAAAGTCAAATGTAGTTTTTAATGAAAATGAGAATTATTCTTCGGTTAGTGACAAAAATACACAATCAAAGTCAATAGGAGATGAAAACACACAAGAGAAGGAGAACACACAACAAGAGGAGAACAATGAAAATACTATTGTTCAACCCATCGTTAATGAACATTTCATTGTTGATCCTGATCTTGCAAAATGGGTAATAGACAACAATACAATAGAATATATAATTTTAAATACGCCAAAACAAGATATGAATGTTGATTTTTCAAATTCAAAACGCCAATACTTAGATTATTTTAGATATGTTTCTAAAGATTTGTTTCAACTAAAAATTGTAAACAATGATCGAAAATTAAGAGAATGGTTGCTTTACTCGAGTCAAAAGGAGTTTTTATTGCATTCCTTGTCACCTTTTTCAAGTAAACTCAACCACATTTTCCAAAATTGGATTTAATGATTGGAAAAAGGCATCGGCTAGTTTAAGCGAGCATGAGGATTCCCCTGATCACAGGACTTCAATTCTTAATTTCATCACTCAAAGTAATGTTTTGGGAAGAGTTGATTCTACACTTGCAAGTCAATACCAAAATGAAGTAGAGTATTGGAGGAATGTTTTAAAGTGTATTGTTGCAACTGTGAAATTCCTTGCTACTAGAGGTATTGCCTTTCATGGTGGTGACAATTTATTAGGATCTTCTAGAAATGGAATTTTTTTAGGGTGTTTAGAACTTATTGCAGAGTTTGACCCATTTTTGGCAAATCACATTTCACAATATGGAAATGCAGGAAAAGGAGTTCCATCTTATTTATCTACGACAACATGTAATGAATTTATTGACCTTATGGCACAAAAAGTTATAAAAAAATAGTTGAAGAACTCTACAACACAAAATATTTTTCAATTATCTTGTTGACTCAACACCAGTGTATCTCACACTGACTAGTTAGCATTTGTGGTAAGGTATGTTTCTCAAGAAGGAATTCCAGTTGAACGATTTTTAAAATACATACCTTCGGTTGGACACAAATCATGTGATTTAGAAGCTTTTGTACTTACACACTAGATGACTATGACATTAATATCAAAGATTGTTGATGGCAAGCATATGATAATGCAAGTAACATGTCCGGAAAATACACAGGTCTACAAAATAGGATTAAAAATCACAACTATATGGCTGAGTTTGTACCTTGTTCAGGGCATTCCTTAAATTTTGTCGGATCTTTAGCTGCAAAATGTTGTACAACAACTATAGATTTTTTTAGTACTTCAACTTATTTACACTTTCCTAAGTGCCTTAACTTATCGGTGGGAAATTTTATTTAATTTTTGGATGGAATTTGTCGCGTTGTAAAATATCTTTCAAGCAAGATGGTCACCAGAGATGATGCGGTTAAAGCACTTTTCTTGGGATATAGTAAAATTCAAGATGTTTTCCTAAATATAGCACAAGACAAAATCAAATAACTACCACGCGACATGAAGCAAAGTGTATTCATGAAAAACTAGACAAGTTAGAAACTTGTGTGATGTGTTGTATTTGGCATAGTATTCTTGAAAGAATGAATGCAACGAGCAAATATCTACAAAAGGTAGACATTGACTTAACCATGGTTGTGACTTAGTATAATTCATTAATAGATTATATTCAAAATATTAGAGAGAATTTCGATACATATGAGCAACATGCTAAGATCATTAGTGGACAAGAAGAGTACAAAATTGATAATAAAAGAAAAATAAAAAGAAAAGTTCACTTTGATGAAACGAGAGATGTCAAAATTCCACAAACAGGAAGGGGTCGTATGAGGGTGGAGGTATTCTATGTTATTATAAACAACTTAATAAGGGAATTATCAAGAAGAAATAAAGCATATAGTGTGTTAAATGATAGTTTGGATTTTTGAATAATTTAAAAGATCTTGATAATGAGACAATATTGAAACGCTCTAATTCTTTAGTAAAAACATATAACACAGACTTGGAAACCTCCCTTGACATTGAATGCATCCATTTCCAAGCATTAGCAAGACATGAAAACTTGACAAGTATATCATCAATGCCAAAATATTTAAGAAAAAGTGGACTAGACACCACGTTCCCAAATTTAGATGTTGCAATATGAATGTTTCTTTGCATTCCTGTTGGAAATTGCAGTTCTGAGAGAGCATTTTCCACTCTAACAAGAGTAAAAAGTAATTTAAGGTCAACAAAGGGTGAAACTAGATTGAATAGCCTTTCTATTTTGACAATTGAACTAGACATTGCTACAACAATAAATTATGATGATGTCATTAATAGTTTTGATATGGCAAAGGCAAGAAAAAAACCTTTATAGCTTTAATAAAATGTGTCGAGAGTTATACTAAGTCTATAATTATTTTAAAAAATTCACATACAAGTGGGTCGTAGGTCCCGGTGGGAGGAGCGCACGCTCCGAGTACCGCCTTACTAGGGCGCTCGAAACCTTAATTCGACCACTGTCCTTACCCTATGTGTTGCAATTTATTCATAATGTATTATATATGTTTCTCATTCTAAAATTTAGATATGGCCACGTGGATTCTTACTACTAGCCGTGTAATAGACCTGCTTGAAAGTGATGTGAAGGCGAAGTTCAATATACATGAGCAAAAAAACTATGTGGGAAAAAAAGGTGGCACAAAAACCAAAAGGAAAGTGGAAAAAAAAATTGAGGGTATAGGGGAATAATGGGTAGAGTTTATGTTGGGACTGATTGTGCGAAGGAAACCCATGCGGAAAAGGAAGTTCCAAAGAGAAAATAATTTTAAAAGTAAAATTTTCTAGAATGGGAGTTTTGAAAAGGGTATGGACATCCATCAAAAATATTGAAAATGTATGTGAATTGTGGAAGCATACACAAGGTGGAAGTTCCTTTAGATTCTTGAAAGATCTATGAATGTAAGACTTATATAATTTTTTATCTATGAATTTAAGACTTATTCCATTCTTTATCTTTATAATTGATAAGTAGATTTTATCTGTTGGATCGAATTTTTGGATTGATATTGCGTATGATTTTTCATGTTGTTGAGTGCAAATTTCTCTCTGATTTACAAGGATGGATTTTCACTAATAAAACAATCAAAGTATATTGTGTAATGTCAAGGTGTCAAAGAGATTCTTTGTTTTTTTCATTTAAAAATATCATGTACTTACTCTAGCTTGAAGTAGATTTTCATAATTTAAGATATGATGTACTTACTCTAGGTTGAAGCAGTTGATTTCTTGCCAATTTTATCCGTGGAATTTGTAAAGAAATTAATCATCAACCATATATAAATTAAAAAACTTTGACCTTAAAACATTTTAGATCCAAACGTGTTCTCACCCTCCTTACAAAGTCCAGAAAACAAATAGAGACTATACAGATTCCCACTTATACCCACAATAAAAAAGACAATTCCTAGCTACATCACATTCACATACAAATGAATGGAATGCAATCAAAGATCCGGCAAAGATAAAGCATGCAAAATATTTGTAATAATAAGAGGTGCAAATTTGCAAGAACATAGAGCAAGTTTACTAGTAAAATATCTTATGTGGGTAATAACTCCACTTGTGTGTAACATACTTGATGCGAAAACATAACTTGTGAAGGCCATAAATTTTGATCCGACTATTCGATCATCTTGAAATTTTCTAAGTTTGGTAGATCTTCACTGCGCTCAGCAACTGCTTTTTATAGGCTCGGTGATTTTGAACCTAAAACCGTGAGCGCGGTCCTCTGAGACAAAAAAAAGAGACCCGCGACTCCTCATTTTCCCTCATTTTCCCTTTCCAACCGCGATTTCTCCTAAACCTTTGGCACTCACGCTTTGAATACCCCTAAAAATTACTCTTCAAACTTGTGGATCGTGATAGTTTCAACCATGCCGCCAAGACAAAGAGGTAAGCCCTCGATTTTGATCAATTTGTTTGCATTTTAGGTTTTTTTGTGATTTTCATGGGTTTTTCAATTTTTTGTTTATGTATACAATTTTTTTGTTTTGTCAGTTGTTCGACAAGCTCGTAATCTTGTAAACCGTCAAAATATTCCTCAAAACCCTCCAAACATAGATCCACCTCTTGTGGCTCCTTCTGTCCCCACGAGAACCAACAGGAACACAAGTTGATATCGTTGGAAGAATCTGACAAAATAAAATTGTCATTGAGAACCTTATTCAGAATATAAGACAAAATCATGCCACAAATCTGTCTCGCATGACTTTAGCCAACACATTACAAACATTGATTGGCGAAGTTGACTCCGCAACCAACCAAATAGATAGATGGAATACCTTTAGAGGTGATTGTAGGCAGTGGTATGCAAATAAATTATCCCATGTGGCCATAAAAGATAAAAAAATTGGAAAAGACCGCATTTGTGCATTATTTATTGACCCAAGAACTAATGCCCCCGCAGTTACTTGCAAATGGTTCCCAATCCATTGGTGCCACGATGACCGAATCAAGAACAATTTTTGGGACCGATGGTGGATGGTTTTTTATTATCCACCATGCAACAACAATGAGGTTCCCCTCTATTTTTTGAAGAAATTATATTGCGAGTTCGTGTTTAATGAGGTCCCAAATTATTTTGACTTTTCTGATTTTTATGGGCGAGGTGGTGGCTCTACACAGAGTAGATCTGGTGCACGTGTCAACCAAGGATCCTCCATGCCCCAAAACCCCCACTGCCTTTAGTTATCCCTCCTATAGTGAAGGAGGTTGTGGAGATTGACACACTACATGCATTGAGGGAGCTCACTGACACTCGACCCAAAGATAGTAAGCGATTGCATCTCGGTGATGTTGGTGGAGGCTCTAGTTCTAGCACATCACACCAATGTGGATCATGTGGTGCCGTATGCATTACGGGTGAGACATCATTTGTTGGATCACATGATTTCTTTTCTCTAGATGAGATGATGGCGGATGTTTTTGGAACTGGTGCTTTGGATGTGGTTCGCGATTAATAAAACCAACTCTCTGTTTTCCAACATCTCTTATATTAGGTGAAACTCTAGTGTTATCATGCCAAAATTGAATAACAAATTCTCTTATAAAGCATCGATTATATATTTGTCCTCATAGCGAGTGCTTTCTGCGTAAAAAATGCCCAAAATCGGTGTTATTGAGTGATTAAAGGATATTACTTCTTTCAATTACTTTCATTAGAGTTTTTCAATTAACTCGCAACATTCGACTTGTTTGCGTAATTAAACGTCATTTTTTATTGATTGAATTACAACACTAGTAGCAAGTACACGACGCACAATATTACTATCCCTAGTGCATCTCTCGACACCAACAAAGCAGTGATATGCATCATGAAGGTTTTTAACAATTGTAGAGGTTTGACCACATATATTAGATGTTTCGATCCTAAGGTGTTTAATGTAGGTTTCATTTTATTCAATTTCATCAAACTAACCAACAACTAACATCTTTGGGAATCATTTAAAATTTTAAAATGATTATCCCAAATTTTAGTGGCTTTTCTTCCGATTTTCCGTTCGTAAAGTTTGTAGGTGTTTTTGTCAAATCTTGCTTGTCTACGCTTTGACCCGAATTTCTTTATTCACATTTTCATTGTCTTCTTTAATTTCAACATTTGCTACATGTGAGTATTTAATTCTTCTTCAACATCGACAAGAAAAAATCTTCATCACGAGTATTTAATTCAACATCGATGTGAAAAAACATCTTCATCACGAGTATTTAATTCAACATCGATGAGTGAAACATTACCCAGTTCCCACATTGCTAATACTAGTAGGGGTTGAAGATGAACTTCTTCTTGATTCACAAATATTTTACATTCACTCAAAGATTTTGAAATCTGTTTGCCTCTAATTTGTTTGGTGTTTTTTACTTAATGACTTCTTTTTTGACTTTCTTTCTTGTCTCCCATGATGTTTTACTTCCGGTGATAAGAAAAATGTGTAGAAAACGACAAAATTTTGCAGTAATTCATACGGTAAAGTCAAACAGTAAAAATCACATGGTAATTAGAACATTAGGATGCATATAAATATGATTTACTGAAGTGCGATTGTGGTTCTTTAAAAATGCGATCGTGGTTCTATCTATATCATCAAATCGACCTAATGCTCGGGAAATCTTTGTTTTACCCCAACCAAAGCTATGGAAGGTCATTATGAAGTGTAAAGGGTAAAAAAACTTCAAATTTACTCTTCCACAGACTTGAACCATCTTCAAGAGCTGAAAACAATTCACAAAAATGGTGCCATCGCATAGGCATGAGATTGTTAGCTTCAGAGAAATATTTATTTTAAAGTGAATAGAATAGTATAAATATCATTTTATAATTTTTTACTAACAATAGGTCTTTAAGACATTTTTTCCCACGAATGTTCATGTCTACGTTTAAGACTGCAAATTTTGTTTCGCTTATCAAAATGTGATAAAACTTATACCATCCCAAGCATGGAGAAATTCTATACATGTTTAAAAAAAAATTGATTTCGATATTTTTGATATAGTTATGGCGAGCAAATGGAAAGCGCTCTGTTTTCTAAATCTTTTTAGACCACTTTCACGGAAAAATCAAAAAAAAAAAATTGCTCGAAAAAATATAAAATAAAATCCATCCCAAGATAGATAACTACATCTAACTTTTCACTAAAGGAAAAAAAAATAACAAGATTTGGTCATCCAAATCACGGCAAACAGACTACAATCTTATAGGTTTTTTCAAAAATAAAAACCAAGTCATATAATTTTAAGTGTTTAATATAGTTAAACTTGTCCGTTTTTTTTTTTTTTAAATAGTAATTTAGAAACTAGATTTTGTATGCTACGATTCATATTTATACAAATTTTTCTAATTTTGAGTGCGCGTATTGCTAATAATCCCTACAAGTTGAGATTTCGTTGTTTTTTGCAATATGACGTCCACTTATGACCCCTTTTTTGTCCACCAACTTGGTGCACTTACCCCTCGATTAATAATATGTTGTGACTAACTTTTTGGCATATTTTCGAGGCCGGATATCTTGAAAGTGTTATTATTATAACTACTCATGCTAAATTATTTCTTATGCTCATATGATTCATAATTAATATGCCCCATCAAGGTGTCTTCCACATCGCCTTCAATAACCATAATACATGGTTCATTAACAACCATAGGTTGATCAAATTAGATAAAATATACATTTGGAGTAATGATTGAATTCTTCTCAAAATGAAAAATTTGATCGAGTGCATGTCCAAGCTAATTTAATCAATGATTTGTTTTGGTCGCAACATCTCATATGTCCATCGCAGTGGAATTACCTTCTAGTTCTAAATTAAGTCGTCATATATTTTTATAAGGATTTTTCCATGGTTTGTATGAATTTTCTTCTCATAAATTCTATTTTGCTACCATGACATGTTTAGGCTTAATAATGTAGAAGTTAATTGTCAACTTTGACAAACTTTGACTATTGAGTTTCCAAATTTATATTTGCTCAAATATGTAAATATAAACAACGAAGCCTACCCAATATTTTATAAAAAAAAAAATTATAAATTTTTCAGCCTATAGGGAAGATTTGCCAAAAAAAAATTTAAATTGCATTAAATTAGTCAAATATGATCCGAAAAGGATGAAATTTTAAAAAAATATTCCTTGTCACAAGTTTCAAAATTTAGAAAGATAATGTCTAAATACTTAAGTTTTATATGAGATATATTGCAAAAATCCATTGTCTACTATCACTTGTAATAGAAGCTCTTGAATATAAATGGAATAAAGTAAAATATTAAATCTATTGCTAAGTCATTTAAAGGGGGAAACCTCCCAAATAAGAAAATAAGAAAATAATCCACACTTCATACATATGAGAGATTAATTGGTATATAATCCATAGTGTGACCACATATAACAACATCCAACCCCGCATGCACTCACAAATGTGAACCATTTTTGGTTGATCTAGGCCCACTTAAAAATAAAAACTAAGAGACAAAGAAAGCACAACTATAGAGAATCATATGCATAGTGCTAATCGGTGGTCCAAGTGACAAAGAAACACAAAGACATCAAATTCAAGGGTAAAATCCACCATACAAAACACAATCCATACATGCCAAAAAAACCCATACATTAACCCTACTTACTAGGGAAAAACATAACACACATACCCAACGTGGCGAGCATGGTGGCCTTCAATGGCTACCTCAACAACACTTTTCAATGAAAAATAGAGAGGGACATATCGTGGGACATGCTTTATAAATGTTTTACTCTAATGTAAATGATATTTTTCTTATTAATGTTTAAGGATATTGAATTTCATATTATCCTTACCCTATGTGTTGTAATTTATTCATAATGTATTATATATGTTTCTCATTTTAAATATGTTATAATTTCAAATCATGTTTATATTTTCACGTGAATTAAAGTAATGTTTGTTATAATTAAACTATAAAAATATAAGTGTACTAATCCCAAAAAGTTACAAAGTAATTGTGGATTTTTAAGTTAGAAAGTGAGGTTCGTATCTTTTTAAGAGAGATTTATTAGTTAACAATCATTTGTATCAATTTGTAATATATTATATATTTGAATAATACAATTGCAATTTAGTGTACACATGATGCCAAAAATGGTTAGTTGGAACCAAATTCAATTATAAGGAAAACAAATTTATCTAGATATCAAACTCATTTTCAAAGTTTTAAATATTTTTTTAATAGATTCTAATTTGAAAATAGACATTTTGATATATTTTTATAATGATCTATCGAAACATATTTTAAATAAGTTTTAATTTAAAAATAGACATGTTAAAAATTGTTTTGTGAATCTCTTTATTAATACATAATTTAAATAAAAATTTATAATGATATGTGATTTGGAAGGGATAATTTCACATAGGTTTTAGGGTTTTTAATTTATTAATTAAAGTTCAATGTGAAAATGAGTCTCCATTAGGATTTTTAATAAATCTAAAAATAATTATTTTTTTAAGCTAACTTTAAAATCTCACATAATAAATAGTTGTTTTGAATTATGGTGAAGTGTAATTATTTTGGAAGTTTGAAAATTTTACCTAGCTTTTAAGGTTGTAGTGATATCTTATTTTAAGGGTTTTAGTTTTAGTGATGGGTTTGTTTATGGAATTTTATAGATGTATAAGTGTATAAAATTTCTCGACATGCCATATCTTCGACGAGTGATTTCTCGGACTCAGTGGCACCTGAGACGTCTCGTCGATTCAAGACCTCCACATTAGGGCTCTCTACGAAATCCTCTCGTTGTTTTCTCCATCTCTATTCGGTTCTCTCGTTGTGCTATTGTTTGAAAACACATGAAATAGTGCAGTCTTAGTCGGTGTACGGATGTAAGACGTTGTAGTTTGCAAAACAAGCTCATGGGACCGAATCAATCGCGCCAACACATCGGGGTGGCCTTTGGTGAATGCTAGTGGAAGATTTTTTTGGTTCCCTACACTCACGTGCTTCTTGCTACCTCATCTAGGCATAGTCGCTTAAGAGCCCTAAGGCCCAAACACGCCATATCTTCAACGGTGATTTCACAAATTTTGTGGCACCCAAAGACATCTCGTCGATCCGAGAACTCCATGTTGGGGCCCTCTACGAAAGTCTCTCGTGGTGTTCTCCATCTCCATCTAGTTCTCTCGTTGTGCTTATTGTTTACAAACGCGCAAAATAGTGCGGTTTGAGTTAGTGTCTGTTGTTGTGAATGTGACTGTAGTTTGCAAATAGAAGCTTGTGGGACCGAACCAATCGCGCCAACACGCTCGGGGTGGCCTAGTGAACGCTAGTGGAGACTTTGCTTTGGTTCCCTATGCTCCCCGTGCTTTCAAGCTACCTCGTCCAGGCGTAGTCCCTTAAGAGCCCTGAATGACTAGATTGGCTTAAGAATGAATTTGATAGGGGTATGTCTAAGAACACAAGAGAGTTATCAATCGCCTATTAAATCTTTCTTTTTTAGTTTTGGATGGGAGTCAGTTAGCCTACAGCTTAGTGACCTTCCATTCATTGATAATTTATGCTATGATAAACCCATGGATGCTTTCAAAAGTGCCTTAAAAAGGATAGGGGTAGTCATCAAGCCTAGTGAAGGTTGTGATGTGATTTCCAAATTACTTGAAATGCCTACAAATTTAAAGGTAATAACACAAATTGGACGAGGATTAGACAATTAAGAATCATTGAGTGTTTGAATCGAATGTCATCAGTGCATCTAGAGACATTCTCAAACATTAGAGTAATGTATATGGAGAGACATTCTCAAAATATCAACAGATGACGAGGCATTAAATTGTGACGATTCTCGGTGTTTTAACAAGGAGAAGACTACGAAGCATAGAAGAATGTAGTAAGTGCATGATAAGATAGGAACCAAAGACAAAGAGACCATGAGCAAGAAGAAGCACAAGTAAGGTAAATACACATATACACATTGATAAATTAAATGAATAATTACTCGATTAGGTCACTCTTTATAAACATACATTATATAAATATTGATTTCCAAATTTTGATGCATATTATACATTAAAAATGCTAGTACATGTACATCACTAATAAATGAAAAAATAATCCATAATGTCTTAAATATTGTCAAGTGTACATGATATTAGTTTCATGTAAAAATAATCTCGAAATGTAAGGTCCCATACAAAATTATCAAGTTCCAAATAGTATTTTAATGTGCATAATAAATACAAAAATGCCCAAATAGGTCATATACCATCAAGTTCAAATGCCATATAGGCGTACATACAATGCCATGCACATAGGCATACAAAAACAATGTTGTGTAAGACATATATATTTCCCACTCATCAAAATTTATCCCTCTCTTGGCCTTGCTCGAAGAAGGCCCTCCCTTAGATGAAGATGGAGATCCATGAGATGACTTTGGATCGTCCGAGCCCATGCTTTGAGTCCTCTTCCATTGAATACTCACTTGTAGATGAACCTGTAAATGCAAACAATATTTTTTTGTCAAAACTTAATTTATATATGTTTTCAACATGTATTTAAGACCATGCTAGAATGAAAGTATTTACATAAATACACAAACTTACCACAAGTTGTCGATCACGCCGAATTTGCATCTCATGCTCAGATGAGTCATCGGGAGCTCCTATAGTACAAACGGGGTATGAAGATGACGAGATGGAGGAGTATGTTCCCTCAAAGTCAAAATGGAGGGGGTTGAAGTTCCCTACATACACATAAGATCAGAAAATATAACATCAGAATTAGCGAAAATAGAACTACGTACATGTATGTACATAATGACAATATTTTAACTAATTTTATCAATATAGAACTATTGTTTTTACCCCGCCACGCCTGTGAATCAAATGAACAAGGCTACTACCTGTCACAGGTAACTCCTGCATATACACAATGAAGGACATTATTAACATAATTTAATAATTCTACAATGAAAGACATTACTAACATGTAATTTAACATAATATGAATTACACGAGAAATTTAACAAAATTTACGTGTTGTTTGAATACCTCAGTGAGTTGTTGCGTAGATGAAATCGCAACGGCAACACCTTTATCTACTTGTCGCAGAGATGGTGGGGTGTCTAGTGAAGTCAACATCTTTATCAAACATGTATATCATGTGAGTTAGATGGACATACAAGAACATACATATATTTGACTTCAAAACTAATATATATACACATGTATGTGAAAATTTTACATAATTAACATTCTAAATTACCTTTGTGAATGTATGTGTATGCATGGTGCTTGCCGCCTGTGGTTGGGATGAAGATGTGCCTCCCGCTACTGTAATATCAATGCATATACATGTACAAATACAATTATTTCAAAATTTAACATATATAAGTAAATCAAGTACTCCAAACTTTCACGTAACACACATAATAAAACATAACAAATTTACTCGCGAAGGTGATGCCGATGAATGTAATCCAAATGTCTCGCTCAAAAGGACATCGACATAGTGACATTATTGTGTTCACCCCTAGCACGAGGTGCACCAAAATCAAGTCACATGATGAAAGTATCGTCATCCTTGGGCCCAGAAACATATGTTACCACGTGATGAGAAAAAATGTGGCCTCATGCTAGTACTCCCTAAGGGAATAATGCAGTACCTCCGCGAGCATATGGCTCAAAAATATCCCTCGTATGTCGAACAAGGGTCGCAGATAGCCCTTGAAGCATGTGGAGTGTATCAATCTATACTATCTCCTTCACTACTTGAGGGATAATCTAAGGGTGAGGGGGCTTCTATACAGGGAATCTACCCTGCTAAATAGGTTCACGTTGTGCACCTAGTCGATCCTATGTAGATCCTTTTCCTCGACCTTGAAATCTCAGAAATCAAAATAATTTGGGATCTCATTGAGGATAAACTTGTAATAGAGTTTCCTCAGAAAGTATAGTGGCACCTCATTGTTATTGCAAGGTGGAAAATCAAACACCATCCACCATCGGTCCCAAAAATTATTTTTAATCAAATTATTATTGCACCAATGGATGGGAAATCGTTTACATGACAACGGAACAGGAAAATTAGTGCAAGGGTCCATGAATAAGGTACATATGAGGTATTTTGAAATTTCTTTTTTCTTTACATCCACATATGACAATTTATTGGAATAATAAACCCTACAACCCTCTCTGTAAGTTGTCCAACTATCAATTTGCCTCATTGCCACATCAATTTGAATAAGTAATGCCTCCAATGTGTTTGCAAGAGAGGCGCGGTGGGGGTTTGTAGATTTTTAATCCCTCATTATTTTTATTAAGTCCTCAATTTCAATTTTGTTTTCAACTATGTGGGCTCGCTAAATATTCTTGAACACCCGAGGGATGTTGAGCAATTGTGGGAGTGTCGGGAGGGTTGACATGAATAAAAGGGTTTGGTTATGGTTGATTCCTCGACTTCTAACCGTAATAAAAATTATGTATTCAATTCAAATTTTAATCTATAATTATCATATTTCAATGTAATTTTGAGAAAAGAATTGTGCTTACCTCTTCTTTGTGGCGCCATCGTCGATTCAAATCTTCCCGGTGATCCAAAAATGATCCTTTGAGCTTGAGATCTAGCTGAATGAAAAAACGCGAGGGAACGGTTAAGCTCAAAACTCACGTTTGAGGGAGATAAAATGATAGAGGCTCGAGCCTCTTTTTTTTGGTTTATAGTAGGCATAACGCATACGCGTTATGCTTCGGTAAATCCCAAACTGAAAATTGAAAACATGATCGCGTTATAATAGAACACGTACACGTTTTGCTTTTTTCTGGATTCTTGTCCGCTTTTTGGCCCCCAATTCTTGTTTGTGTATTCTTAGGGTTTTTCCTCATCTATTAGAATTTGAATCTCTCGAATCTCTGTTTTGGAGCACAAAATTTGCATAATGTCGTGCCTCCTCTTTAATGAACCTATTTACACATATACAAAGCATGGTTTTTACTATGGAACTTGGATATTATGAAAGTGTTTCACCAATAAAAGGATCATCAATCACAAAAGGACCGAGGAATGAAAATGTGAGAATGAGCGTAAAAAAATGGCACCATTCACATAATTATAGATGATAGAGTAATTCCTTATGCATGCGAGGGTACAACGAATTGGAATAAGATCATTTGTATCACATTAATAAGATGAAATTTGAAAAGACACAAAGTTCTATAAATAACATCTGCAAGAATACAAAGTTCTCAACGATAATACAGACAAATGATCTAACAAGATAAAATGAATAGCTTGAGAATAAAGGAAACCAGATAGACAAAGAATGAAAAATCCTTCTGTATTGATTTCTTTATGATTTATTTACACTTTCAAAAATAAGCCAAGTTCTTCCTCCTTCAAAATGGTGAGGAGAGGCCATTATATAGTTTACAAATTAGTTACTCTCGGTAACTACTTCTTTTAACTAATGCTTAGTTAAAGGGCTGCTAATCGCAATACCCCAACTAATTACAATCCGAGAGGAAAAGGAGGAAGAAAAGAGAAGAATTAGGAGAAGAAGATAGGTGCTCATGACTGGGAGGGACCCACCGACTTTAAGATCCGCTTGTCTCGAATCTCTTCAACGCTTCGCTATGTCTCTCCTCGTGGGACTCGATGTGTTGGCGTGATCGAGTCCAAAATCCGAGGCACTTCTCCATTTCTTTGTCAAACTCGACATGAGTATGATAATCTTTATTTGCTTCTTCTATGGCAGATCAAGAGAGCAGATCTCCTTCATTTTTTCCTTGAAATGGAACTTCCTCAATAGATCACCTTTGAAAAAAAGCTCAATTGAGCTTTGATTTCTTATAAAGAGAGAGGCACACCAAGTCTCATCATGAAGATGGCAATGTATATCTTTGAAGGCAGATATAACTAGTGTTTCAAGGCCTCACCCTTCCGCCAATTATTATTTAACTCTCCCAAAGCCTCCTCCAGCACCTTGATTTTCCATTCCATGCTGTAGACTCAGGACTTTGACAAATTATCCTTTGCATCCTCGAAGACCTTGCTTGCCATCAAAATATTTTCATCTGTTTGTCCCATGAGACGAGGTCTACTATGCAATTGCTCCAAAGTTTAAGTTCTTTATCAATGCTCCCAATAGTGGAGGAGAGCTTCTGTTGCAAATTACTCACCTTCCCGTGGAGTTTGAAGGCTTCATCAATGAAATTCAATCCTGCAACAAGCATATCATCCACCATGGCCTCCATAGCCCTTCCATAGATGGAATACTTGTGCATATCTTTGATACTCTGCACTTCATCTTGGCTCAGAATTACAGGTGGTGGAAGAGTAGTCAATGGGGTAGGATCCAAAACTTTATCCTTGGACAAGCAGGGATTTGATGAAACTTGTAAGAATCTGGGCTTGTTCCTCCAACTGCTCTATGGTTTGCTGCCCTTTCTCTACCCTCCCAATGACTCTGGTGACTGTTTCCTGAAGATTGTGGATCTCACCTTCAGGGGTGGACTCTCCCATGGGAATTCTCGAGAGCTCCAGATCGATGCTTGCAAATCTTGCTCTGGCTTGTCTACCTTAGGCTTAGCTATCTCCAGGAATTGTTGGCCTTGAGCATCAGACACTATCCTGGAGGTAATTCTGGCTTTTTTGGCGTGAGTAGGAGGAGTAGTGCCTAATAAGGCCGCCACAACATCAAAATTGGGTCCTGAGATCCGGGAGGAAGACTTTCTCTTCCTACTGTCAACAAGAGGTCTGCACCCATGCAAAAGAGGAGGAGGAAGAAGAAGGTGGGGCAAGAGGGCCAAGAGATAGAGAACTCATGGCACCCAAGGTTTGTACTAGTTGTTGCCTCTAATTGAGATATAAGTGGGGCACTTGTGGCTTCTGATACAGAGGGGTCACTGGCACCCGAAGCTCAGTGCTTTGGACCTCTTTTCTTTATCCATGGGGGCTTCTGGAGCACTTGTAGATACAGTACTTCACTCTCTTCGCTTTCACTGAGAACAATGATGTTCTCTGGGCCTGAGGACAACTCAGTATGCTTCCTTAGGGATCTTCCTCCATAGGTTCCTTCTTGACTTCTCTGATTTTCTTTTGATATACCTGGGTGGACGAGGAAGGAGTGGAGACTGTAGGTCCTTGAGTTGACGAGGCAGGAGGGGTCTGCACAGGTGCTTCCGATCTGGGTGTTAATGCTTCCTCCTCGGTGTCAAGCATCCTCGAGGAGGATTCCCCCGATGCCTTCCTAAATTCACTGACTTTCTTATCAAACCAGATCTTGGTCCTAACTAAGACCGGAGCTAGGATTTCAGCCAAATCATCCTTCTCCTTTTTGAACCAATCCAAGTCCTCCAAGGGAGTGTGTTTGACCACATTGTCATACTCATATGAGTATAGGTCAGAATTATCATCCTGGAGCCCTTCAGGAACTTGGTACAAAGTTAAGCTCTTGGATTAATCAAGGAAAACCTGCCATAATGTCTTCTCTTGCTTCAAAATCATCAAAGACAATACCCAATAGTCCTCTCGTGGTCTCCGCCTATGATGATAAGTGATCTTGATGTTCTGCTCAATAAACTTTTTCAAGTCAAAGCAAGTTCTTGGCCTCAAGAAATGGATAGTAATGGGAGCTAGGGCTCTTTCTATATTTTGTGCATCCAGTGGTCTGTTTTGTAGGTGTAGTTTCCCAAGATGATGGGGAAGTGTAGGCCAATGATTTTCTTATCCCTGCAGGTTCTGTGCAACTTATCCAAATTGCCGCATACTTCTATTAAGGCCATTTTGTCATCAGCAGAACATAGGAAGCTTCGAGAGGAGTGCTCTCATAACCCTACGTAAGCCTTATATAGGAAAATTTCCTAAATTGGATGAAGTAGGCACCATAATGCGCTATCAGATTCATAGCTTCATCAGAAAATCTCCTCACCGTGTCACTTTCTAGGAGCCTGACAATGTACATGGTGAAAGCATCATTCACCCTCCTGAAATTGTGATTGCTAGTTTCCAAGGTGAATTGAGGGCAGTAGGCATACACAGGGTCACCCTTATGAGCATCAATGTATGAGAACCCAAACCATTGCCTCGATGCTGCTAGGGTATACATCAAGTATGAAGTCATATAGAATTTCTTGGTCTGCTGTACATTGACAACTACTCTGCTAGGTTCATACTAATGATCTCTACCCAATTGATATTCTGAGTTCCTTCGCACACCATATTGATAAGTGGGCACATCCAAAAATGGAACTCATTTGTAGAGGGTAAACCCATGACCCGAGCCAGTAGGATTATAAAATCTGACAATTCTTCATTGAAATCTGCACGGAAAAGAGTCTTGACAGACGAGATGCCCCCTTCTTAGGGTTTTTCAGCCAGGACTTCGCCACCCGCGCCTTATATTTCTCACTGTCTTGATCGAAAAGGGCCTCACAGTGCTCGATTTTGGGAGATAACTATAGCATTGTCCATTTCTAGAATCCTTATTGCAGTGCCAATGGCGGCAGTGTCAAGTTTGGCGATGAGCTCCCCATGCACGTTTGTCAACTCACTCGAGTCAGGGTTGAAATGAGCCCCAGAGAGCACTGTGTCTATGCATTGCACCGAGATAGGAAACCACCAAAGAAAGCCAAACCACTGCGTCATGAATCATCTCGCGCCATAGGTGAAGGGTTCATCTATCATTCTTGCCCAAAATCTCCAAAGTCGAGGTGGCGAACCTCACCGTCCCCGATATCGGAAACGGCACTCGAGTGGTGAAATTTGTTCCTCGCCCTGAATTTAATCTTCATGTTGATAGTAACTTAGAGAGAAAATCTATAGGCTAGACTTGGGATGGAATTGCAGGGGGAATGGATATGCGTGTAAAAATTTTGGTCAGTCGCAAGGGTACGAGCAATAGATAAAGATGAAAGCAATGTGCAAAAACACATAGGGGGCAAGCTCATTATATAGCCATTTAGGAGAGAGAAAGACAATAAATGTGCATTAAATACACATCTACCAAATTGAAAAGCAAGATATTCGGGTAGAGCGGGAAAAATTAGCACGAATGGCACTTGGTTCATTTGGGACACGAGGGACGCGAAAAGTGCGAAGTACGCGGTTCGGCGATTCAAGCGATGCGGGGAAAAGACGCACAAATGTTTTTGGGACATGCGGATGAAAGTACGTGGAATACGCGATTCGGCCGAATCGGATGAAAAGGGAACAATGGGTCCGGTGAACTTGGGACACTTGGGACAAAAAGTTCCGACGGGCCCGAAAAGAACGGACTTCGGGTAAACCGGCCGATCGGGAACAGAGAGCCCGAATGAACCTAGGACACGCGGACAAAAATGTCCGACAGGCCCGAAAATCACACAAAATGACCCAAAAACGTAGATTTTTCCAATTTCTTGACTTTTCACATTACCAGGACAACAGAAAAGACACTTAACTTCAAAATTTTCAATTTTCAACTTCTCAAAAGCAGGGAAATTTTGAGTGGACAACAACTGGCTCCTTCTGGGGATGACTTGGCATAAGTTCAAAGAATGAGACAAGGCAAGAATTTAGAGAAACTAGGGGAAGTAGACCAGTACCTTATCCATTGGGCCACAGAGTCAAAAGAAAACCAATATAGAAGACAACACCCCAAACAAACAACACACAAAAACAAGGGAAGGAAAGGAGAACACACACTATATACAAAATATACAAAGGACTTCCTAATCACCTATGACTTAAACAATTTTAGGTACTGCCCACTATAAGGAAGTGGGAGAGAAGAACCATCCATATAATCAAGGTAAAAGAATTCTCACCAGCAAAGTGCCTGATCTTGAAAGGTCCGAGCCAAAGGGAATCAAACTTGCCATGGCTGCCACGAGGTTCATGCCTTTTATCCCACAATAAAATGATGTCTCCAATTTTGAAATCTTTGAACCTGGCCTTTTTATCAAATAAGACTTTACTTTCTGTTGGTGGGCAGATATCCTATCAGCAACTTTCAATCTGTCCTCATTCAATTTGTGGAGATACATGATCCTCTTATCCAAAGAATCATTGAAACTGGTATCTTCAATGGCCTTCATTAAATGCAGGGCTGGAAGCTCCACTGTGACTGGCAATTGGGCCTCCACTCCATATACTACCTAAAAAGGAGACATCCCAATGGCTCTCTTAGGTGTGATCCTATCTACCCAAAGAGCATCATAGAGTTTCTTGTGCCAGTTCCGTTGGGATTCGTTGACTAATTTCCTTATTATGGCCACCAGATTTTTATTTGTTGATTCTGCTTGTCCATTTCCCTGAGGATAGTAATATGAGGAGTGAGCCAGGGAGATGCCATATCCATAGCAAAAATCCATCATCTCGGTTGAAGAAAAATTTGAAGCATTATCTGTCACAATCTTGTTTGGCACACCATACCTTACCAAGATGTTTTCTTTGATAAAACTACATACTACTTCTGAAGTAGTACTCTTTACTGGAATGGCTTCTACCCATTTGGTGAAATAATCTGTGGCAGTTAATACATGGGTATGACCAGCACTAGAAGAGGGATTAAGTGTTCCAATGAAATCCAAACCCCATTGTTGAAAAGGTTCTTCGATTACAACTGGTTTAAGGGGCAAAGAGGCCAACTTAGGTCTACCCACAAAAGTCTGACATGCCTCACATTTATCAACCCACTTTGATGCATCCCTGAACAAGGTAGGCCAGTAATATCCTCCACGAAGAATCTTGTGAGCAGTAATAGTTGATGAGTAGTGCCCTCCACATGCCTGATCATGAAAAGCAGAAAGTAGCTTCTTCTGTTGTTCCTTATCCACACATTTTAAAAATCTCCCATCCAATCCACGCTTAAACAAGGCATTTTCCCACAAAACATATTGGGCTGACCTTAGTTTAACAACCTCTTTTCTTTGGTAGTCAAATGAGAGGGGCATTCCCCATAGGTGAGAAAATGTGTGATATCAACATACCATTCATCGATTGAGCCAAGAAACAAAATGGTAGGAAGATCAACCTCATCCTCTAGTAACCCATGTCCAGCTCCCTCAGCGATGAGTTCACACAAGCCTTTTCCACGAACGAGCTTAGTTGGTCTGATGTCAATGTCATATTCTCGACCTTGGCCACCCAGCCTCCCTCTCTTGATCCGAACTCCTGTTGTGTGAGAATCGACTTGATAGTCAGATCCGCACAAAGACTTTGGAGTGAGAATTAAGAATGTAAAACGAAACTACTTGACAACTTTAACCACTGCAAAAGCATGTTTCTCCATTATGGTGTATCTTAGCTCATGATTTTTTAGAATGTAGCTCATGAATGCAATTGGGAGTTCATGATCATTAGAATCTTTTTGAGTCGTAACAAGAAATGTGGTGTTATCATGGCATAAAGAATAGATAATAAAATCTTTGTTGAAATTTGGACATGCTAAAACAGGAGTCTTAGCAATAGCCTTTTTAATACCCTCAAAATCCTCTTTCCCTTCAGGAGACCAACCAAACATCTATTTTCCTTTCATCATTTGAGAGATATTCAAAGTTAGCTTTGCAAAATCAGGGATGATGAATCTCCTCAGAAAGTTAACCTTACCAAAGAAGGAGTGCACTCCTTTCTTGCTAGTTGGAAGAGGAATTTGCTGAATAGCTTGAACTCGCTCAGGATCAATTTTTATACCATCTTTGGAGACAACGTGCCCCAATAATTTCCCCTCCGTGACACAAAAATAGATTTCTTAGGATTTAAAGAGATCCCATGTTCTCTACATTTTAGCAGAACTGTTTCTAGATGTTGGAAATGATCTGCCCTTGCTTTAGAAAATACAGTCAAGTCATCAAGGTATACGACGATACACTTCCCTTTCAGACTTCCAAAGGCCAAGTCCATAGCCCTCTAAAAAGTGGCACCGGCATTAATGAGCCCAAAAGGCATCCTTTTGTAAGCAAAGGTACCCCAAGGAGTAGTGAAAAGTCGTTTTGTGTTGATCTCATGGTATTAACTTCTACCTGGTTATATCCTGAGAATCCATCAAGCATAGACAACATTTCGATCCCGTTACTACTTGCAAAACCTGATCCATCATGGGTAAAGGATAGTTGTCCTTTAAAGAAGCTTGATTCAGATTCCTGAAGTCAACATAGATACGAATTTCACCATTTTTCTTTCTAACAGGTACAATATTGGCAATCCATGTTGAATGGTGAATAGGAAAAATGATTTTGGCTTTTAATAACTTCTGTATTTCCTGAAAAATGGTGTCAGCTATCTTAGGATTATATTGCCTCTACTTCTGCTTGAAAGGCTTAATTCCAAGTTTGAGAGGGATAAAATGCTGCATCTCCTTTGGTTGAAAGGCTTTTAAGTCTTCATAGGAATAAGCAAGGACATCTTTATACTTCTTCAAAAGACTAATTACCTTCTTCTTTTCTTCTGGTGTGCAACATTTTCCAATGTTCACGAGTTTAGGATCAGTAGAACTCCCAATATTAATTTTTCATATTCAGCTGATTGTTGAGGTCCAGTAGAAGCTTTAAACTTTACATACCTATCGTGTTTGTCAAACAGTTCTTCTAAACTCACCAATCCTTTTGGAATCTTGTTTCCTTTGAGTTTGATACATCCATCCTGATCCGCTTCTTCTTCTTTGACGGCTTCTTCATCAAAGGGCACACTTTCACGAGGCAAATTATCGCTTCCTTCAAAGTACAACTGTTCAAAATTATCCTTGAGTTCTAAGAAAGAAAGCAAGTGTTGATCGTCATTGAAAACTTGCCAGTTACTTGTATTATCAGGTACACTGGGTCTATGGATCATCTCGATGGTGAACTTATCTTGAGAAAAGTCAGGATGAGGTATAAGCAGTGACCCTGAGACTGCTAGTGAATCAGCCCTGGTATTCTCTTCCCTAGGCATTGCTTCGATGGAGAAAGCATCAAGAAATTCAATGGAGTCCCAAACCTGATTCCTGTAATGTTTCAACCTTCTATTCTTTACCTGGAAGAGGTTCCTAACTTGCTTGACAATCAACTCCGCATCCCCACGAGCTAGAAGATTCTTCACACCTTGTTCTTTTGCCACCTGGAGTCCAAGAATGAGAGCTTCATACTCTGTGTATTATTGGTATTTTCAAATTGCAACTTGAATGAGAAAGGATGAATGCTTCCTTCAAAGCGACACCAATATGACACCACTCCGTAACCAAACCAAGAACAACTTCCATCAAACTCTAATATCCAAACACCATTAGGATCTTTAGGTGACACTTTGGGGAGTTGGATTTCTTCTGGAGACATAATCATGTAGTTTCCATGCCCCATATCCTCATAGAGTATTTGTGCTTTGGGATCATCTATTTTTTGTACAATATACTCAGACTGCTTCTCAGGCAGCAACTTCTTCATTTGCCCATTAATAGGTATGAGGGCATGTGACCAATCCATTTGAATTTCTCCACCCACATCCTTACAAAAGTTTCTACTTAAGCATCCCATATGAAGGAGGAATATCTGCTACTAGGATAGTAGCCAAAACTTTCTTCTCATGCAAAGTAAAGCAAAAGCCACTTATGCATCCTTAATCCTTCCGACCAGGGGCACTTCCTTACTCTCCATGGAATAACAAGATCCGTAAGTGCGTGTGAGAGTTAGGCCTAAGGCATGAGCTACTTTGGCAGGCATTACATTGTCTGATGCCCCTGAGTCTATGACGCAATTACTGAGCCTATGGCCAGCTATAAGGAGTGTCACATAGAATGGTTTGATTTTTTCATTGGGTGAGGTGACAACGGCTACCAGATTAGGCTGTGGTGCAGAAGAGGGAGTGGGTAAAAGGCCTTTAGAGGTAGTTTTAGAATGAGAATTGACAAAGTGAATCATTTTAGCAAAAGCCTTGGGATGGGTTTGATAATATTCAGCCTCTGAGATTTGAACCTTAGTCTTTTTTAGGTGATCAATAATATCGAAAGACCTAGAAGTGGATGGGTTATCATCGCTTGGGATCCTAGGCTTATCAATTTTAGGAGAAAAAGAAGTAACTTTAGTAGCAGAATTGATAGGACTCACCTTTGGTGTGGATGAAATGGGGATAGGAGATCCTCTTTTTGCAATTACAGGGATAGTTTTCAGCTGCTCCTTAGATTTTTTGGTGGGCTACATCACTTTCTCCCTCTGATTTGTCTGCTCTCGAGTCATGACAGCATATGATTCGCTATTCATGTCTACTACTACTTCATCATAATCATCTCCTTCATCAACGCCTTCAGTGGTGAAGAAATTAACTCGAGATCCCTCAAGTTCATCTGTTTCATCATCAACCTCTTCAACAAATTCCTCACAATCTTCATTAACCTCCTCATCCTCTGGTTCTTCAACTTCACAGTGTCAGCATTGACAGAACTTTAATAGGAGGTCCTTCAAGCGCTAGCCTTGTTTGAGAAGCAGGCAAATGATTTCTGGGCTGAAAATTCCTCCTTGGAACGTCTGCATAGGAGTATGCTGAGCCAATTGTTTCTTAATGGCGATGAGATCATTTGCAAGTTTTTGTACCAATGGATCAGTATTAGGTCCAGGAGTGGAAGAGGAGGAAGAAGAAGACTTAGATTTAGAAGGGTCTCTCCTCAACTTTCCTGACATGATTAAATCATCTTCAACACTAACAACAAGAGTTTGATCCTCGGCCAATGTTGCAAGATTAGCCCTTCTCAATGCATAACTAACTTCAGGCAATTGGGCATTTAGGAAGAAGCATTTTTGGATTTGATCTACAAGTTGAGTGTCTGGTGGAATTTTGTTAATTAACTTGTTGAATCGAGCCACAAATTCTCTCATGGGCTCTTGTGATTCCTTCTTTATTTGAGAAATTTGGGCTAGCAAAGCATGCACGTCTTCCGCCGGTTTGAAAACGGTTTTCAAACCTAGTTCTCATTGTGTTCCAGCTAGTGATAGCTCCGGCCGGAAGGTGATAGAACCAATCAACAACATTATCTTGTAAAGTCTCAACAAAAAGCCTTACGGAGACGTCTTCATGTTCAACTCCCAGAACTCCGCATGCAACTATGAAGGCTGCGATGTGTTCATCAGGATGTACCTTACCATCACCCTTAAATTTAGGAAAGTTCTTCCTGGTTACCTCTAGGTAACTCATGCAAAGGCTGAGGAAGGGCAAGAGGCCCAACACGATGGCCCCAAGGCAATGGTACCACCATTCTTGGAAAAATGGCTTGAAGAGGAACTGAAACACCAGCAAGAATCAGAGCTCAAGATTAGGACTGATTTTCTCTGAAGGAATACCACCCGTAGGGATTCTATCTTTGACAGGAGGAGTGCTTGTTGAACGAGCCTTATATTCCTTCTTGCTGAAGGGAAAGGAAAACCCTGTTGTTCCAAAAGCTGAAACTGAGAATCTTCAATACCAAGGGCCCTTCTCCCTCGAGTAAAACATGGAGTCACCAGATCAAAAGATGATCGATAAATGATTATAGAACTGGAATATGATTCCCCAGTGGAGTCGCCAAAAACTGTTGGTCGTCAAAAGGACTTCAAGAAGAGCAACAGTCAGGGGACAAGAAGTCCCTCCTCTTTAATGGGAGAGGTTCCCTTATTCAGAAATGAACCTATTTACACATATACAAAGCATGGTTTTACTATGGAACTTGGATATTATGAAAGTGTTTCCTAAAAGGTCATCAATCACAAAAGGACTGAGGAATGAAAATGTGAGAATGAGCAGAAAGGCACCATTCAGAATTATAGATGACAGAGTAATTCCTTATGCATGCGAGGGTACAACGAATTGAATAAGATCATTTGTATCACATTAATAAGATGAAATTTGAAAAGACACAAAGTTCTATAAATAACATCTGCAAGAATACAAAGCTTCTCAGCATAATACAGACAAATGATCTAACAAGATTAAATGAATAGCTTGAGAATAAAGGAAACCAGATAGACAAAGAATGAAAAATCCTTCTGTATTGATTTCTTTATGATTTATTTACACTTTCAAAATAAGCCAAGTTCTTCCTCCTCCTTCAAAATGGCGAGGAGAGGCCATTATATAGTTTACAAATTAGTTACTCTTGGTAACTACTTTTTTAACTAATGTTTAGTTAAAGGGTTGCTAATCGCAATACCCCAACTAATTACAACAAATCCGAGAGGAAAAGGAGGAAGAAAAGAGAAGAATTAGGAGAAGAAGACAGTGCTCATGACTGGGAGGGACCCACCGACTTTAAGATCCGCTGTCTGAATCTCTTCAATGCCTCTGCTATGTCTCTGCCTCGTGGGACTGATGTGTTGGCAGTAGACTGAGTCCAAAATCCGAGGCACTTCTCCATTTCTTTGTCAAACTCGACATGAGTATGATAATCTTTATTTGCTTCTTCTATGGCGATCAAGAGAGCAGATCTCCTTCATTTTTCCTTTGAAATGGAACTCTCCTCAATAGATCACCTTTGACAAAAGCTCTGAATTGAGCTTTGATTTCTTGTAAAGAGAGAGGCACACCAGAAGTCTCATCATGAAGATGGCAATGTATATCCTTGAAGGCAGATATAACTAGTGTTTTGAAGGCCTCACCCTTCTGCCAGCTATTTCTTAACTCTCCCAAAGCCTCCTCCAACACCTTGATTTTCCATTCCACGCTATAGACCCAGACTTTGACAAATTATCCTTTGCATCTTCGAAGACCTTGCTTGCCATCAAAATATTTTCATCTATTTGTCCCATGAGACGAAGGTCTACTATGCAACTACTCCAAAGTTTAAGTTCTTTATCAATGCTCCCAATAGTGGAGGAGAGCTTCTGTTGCAAATTACTCACCTTCCCGTGGAGTTTGAAGGCTTCATCAATGAAATTCAATCCTGCAACAAGCATATCATCCACCATGGCCTCCATAGCCCTTCCATAGACAGAATACTTGTGCATGTCTTTGATACTCTGCACTTCATCCTGGCTCAGAATTACAGGTGGTGGAAGAGTAGTCAATGGGGTAGGATCCAAAACTTTATCCTTGGACAACAGGGATTTGATGAAACTTGTAAGAATCTGGGCTTCCTCCAACTGCTTCTATGGTTTGCTGCCCTTTCTCTACCCTCCCAATGACTCTGGTGACTGTTTCCTGAAGATTGTGGATCTCACCTTCAGGGGTGGACTCTCCCATGGGAATTCTCGAGAGCTCCAGATCAGATGCTTGCAAATCTTGCTCTGGCTTGTCTACCTTAGGCTTGGCTATCTCCAGGAATTGTTGGCCTTGAGCATCAGACACTATCCTGGAGGTAATTCTGGCTTTTTTGGCGTGAGTAGGAGGAGTAGTGCCTAACAAGGCCGCCACAACATCAAAATTTGGTCCTGAGATCCGGGAGGAAGACTTTCTCTTCCTACTATCAACAAGAGGCTGACACCCATGCAAAAGAGGAGGAGGAAGAAGAAGGTGGGGCAAGAGGGCCAAGAGATAGAGAACTCATGGCACCCAAGGTTTGTACTGCTATTGCCTCTAATTGAGATATAAGTGGGGCGCTTGTGGCTTCTGATACAGAGGGGTCACTGGCACCCGGAAGCTCAGTGCTTTGGACCTCTTTTCTTTATCCATGGGGGCTTCTGGAGCGCTTGTAGATACAGGACTTCACTCTCTTCACTTTCACTGAGAACAATGATGTTCTCTAGGGCCTGAGGACAACTCAGTATGCTTCCTTAGGGATCTTCCTCCACAGGCTCCTTCTTGACTTCTCTGACTTTCTTTTGATATACCTGGGTGGACGAGGAAGGAGTGGAGACTGTAGGTCCTTGAGCCGTTGACGAGGCAGAGGGGTCTCGCAGTGCTTCCGATCCGGGTGTTAATGCTTCCTCCTCGGGTGTTGAAGCATCCTCGAGGAGGATTCCCCTGAGTGCCTCCTAAGCTCACGGACTTTCTTATCAAACCAGATCTTGGTCCTCACTAAGACCGGAGCTAGGATTTCAGCCAAATCATCCTTCTCCTTTTTGAACCAATCCAAGTCCTCCAAGGGAGTGTGTTTGACCACATTGTCATACTCATATGAGTACAGGTCAGAATTATCATCCTGAGCCCTTCAGGAACTTGGTACAAGTTAAGCTCTTGGATTAATTAAGGGAAAACCTGCCATAATGTCTTCTCTTGCTTCAAAATCATCAAAGACAATCCCCAATAGTCCTCTGTGTCTGCCCTATGATGATAAGTGATCTTGATGTTCTGCTCAATAAACTTCTTCAAGTCAAAACAAGTTCTTGGCTTGAAGAAATGGACAGTAATGGGAGCTAGGGCTCTTTCTATATTTTGTGCATCCAGGGCTGTTTTGTAGGTGTAGTTTCCCAAGATGATAGGGAAGTGTAGGCCAGTGATTTTCTTATCCCTGCAGGTTCTATGTAACTTATCCAACTTGCCTTGCATACTTCTATTAAGGCCATTTTGTCATTGCAGAACATAGGAAGCTTGAGAGGAGTGCTCTCATAGCCTGCAAGCCTTATATAGGAAAATTTCCTAAATTGGATGAAGTAGGCACCGTAATGCGCTATCAGATTCATAGCTTCATCAGAAAATCTCCTCGCCGTGTCGCTTTCTAGGAGCCTGACAATGTACATGGTGAAAGCATCATTCACCCTCCTGAAATTGTGATTGCTAGTTTCCAAGGTGAATTGAGGGCAGTAGGCATACACAGGGTCATCCTTATGAGCATCAATGTATGAGAACCCAAACCATTGCCTCGATGCTGCTAGGGTATACATCAAGTATGAAGTCATATAGAATTTCTTGGTCTGCTGTACATTGACAACTGCTCTGCTAGGTTCATACTAATGATCTCTGCCCAATTGATATTCTGAGTTCCTTCGCACACCATATTGATAAGCGGGCACATCTAGAAATGGAACTCATTTGTAGAGGGTAAACCCATGACCCGAGCCAGTAGGATTATAAAATCTGACAATTCTTCATTGAAATCTACATGAAAAGAGTCTTGGACAGACGAGATGCCCCCTTCTTAGGGTTTTTCAGCCAGGACTTCGCCACCCGCGCCTTATATTTCTCACTGTCTTGATCGAAAAGGGCCTGTGCCTGATTCTGAGAAATAACTATAGCATTGTCCGTTTCTGGAATCCTTAGTGCAGTGCCAATGGCTGGCAGCGTCAAGTTTGGCGATGAGCTCCCCATGCACGTTTGTCAACTCACTCGAGTCGTGGTCAAATGAGCCCCAGAGAGCACCGTGTCTCGCGCATCAGCACCGAGATAGGGAAACCACCAGCGAAAGCCAAACCACTGTCATGAATCATCTGTGCCATAGGTGAAGGGTTCGCATCTGTCATTCTTGCCCAAAAATCTCCAAAGTCGAGGTGGCGAACCTCACTGTCCCCGATATCGGGAACGGCAGACTCGAGTGGTGAAATTTGTTCCTGCCCCTGGAATTTAATCTTCATGTTGATAAGAACTTGAGAGCAAAGTCAGCAGTCTAGACTTGGGATGGAATCATGGGGAATGGATACGCATGTAGAAATTTTGGTCACAAGGGTACGAGCAATAGATAGCATGAAAGCAGTGTGCAAAAACGCATAGGGGGTAGCTCATTATATAGCCATTTAGGAGAGAGAAAGACAATAAATGTGCATTAAATACACATCTACCAAATTAAAAAGCAAGATATTCGGGTAGAGCGGGAAAAATTAGCACGAATGGCACTTGGTTCATTTGGGACACGAGGGACGCGAAAGCGCGAAGTACGCGGTTCGGCCGATTCGGGCGATGCGGGGAAAAGACGCACAAATGTTTTTGGGACATGCGGATGAAAGTACGCGGAATACGCGATTCAGCCGAATCAGACGAAAAGGGAACAATGGGTCCGGGTGAACTTGGGACACTTGGGACAAAAAGTTTTGACGGGCCCGAAAAGAACGGACTTCGGGTAAACCGCCGATCGGGAACAGAGAGCCCGAATGAACCTGGGACACGCGGGACAAAAATGTCCGACAGGCCCGAAAATCACACAAAATGACCCAAAAACGTAGATTTTTCCAATTTCTTGACTTTTCACATTACCAGACAACAAAAGACACTTTTGAACTTTAATGCATGTCAAAATTCGTAAGGGTTTATCCGGAGCTTTAATTTTTCTACTATTTCTTGATGACTCACAAAATCAGTAGTACATGAACTCACAATCTAGATTCTATGGTGGTGGTATTTTGTTTCTAAAACAGTGGTCCCGATGCTATCCTACAAAAAAAGAATTTATAAGGCTTTCAATCACAAAGTTCAAGATCTCAAAGTCTATCATCAAAACTATATTTCTACTAGGAGACTTTGAATCCCACAACTATTTTCTTCTCCAAGATTTTTGTTGTTTTCATATGCTATATTTGTTACACTAAGCAACATAGGCACAAAGCAACCTTCCACAGGCAGTTGTGAAGCTCTGCTCCAAGGTCAATCCCGATTATTCCGATTTACTACAATGACTGTGTGTGTGTGTATGATACACACACACACACACACACTAAATTACAATATGACTGGTAGCATTGGAGCATTGTCCATAAGGTGATATTTAATTGATGATGAGAGTTTGCTTTGGATATATTATGTGCTAGGTTTTTTTATATATATTCATTGTGTATGTGTTTGAGCAGCAATGAATGGGTGAAGGATGAGAGCTGGAGTTACTTGAGTAAGGGATGCAACGATGTTACCCTACCTTTTCCGTTGCAGAAACAAGTCACACAGGGCATGCCCTTCGTCATGCCCTTGGTGCATGTTATCACTTATTTTCTATGTTCATATACAATGGGTTTGTGATGTTTACGGGTAGGTGTTTATATGCCATCTCGCAATTATTTCCTTGCTATATACCTTGGTTGCACATTTCTTTCTTTCACTCGACTTTGAGCCAACATTGAGGATGTTTTGGATGAGTTGCATTCCTTGGAATTGATGTGTATTTATGGGAAGATCTAGGGCTTTCCAAGATAAGGTCCGAAGGTCTTATTACTTGATTCTCGTAAAAGGTAAGCTTGAAATGTTGGGTTTGAATCTTTATTTGTTCTCGTTTCGTAAGATTTGATTCCCAATGTTGAAGGATAAGCTGGCCTGGATATTGAGTGAACATGTCATGGCGAGCCACTAAATTTTCCTCTGATGTTTTTCAAGGCAACACAATGAGAGGTTGAACCACATGCAGCCATGACACTATCTCGCTCAAGGAAATGGAATACTTCTTTTCTTATTTTCCACACATGTATATTGTGCAACAAAAATTCACAAGTTTGTTTTTTATTTATTATTATTTTTGTAGAGGGCATTCCCGGGAGTAAGCATTCCATCATATTTGGACATGGCAGATCTTCTTTGAAGAAACATAACTCGGTGAGTTTGTCAATTGGAATACATGCATACACCTCAAAGACTAGATATGTGAATCACTCACCTTAATGATTCATAGCTAGAATAAATTCAAAAGGTAGGGGAAGAAGTGCATTTTATGATAAAACGAGGTTGTGCTGATTTGATTAAATTGATTAATATGTTATCAAATGAATAATTTCAATTAAATTGATTGAAACCTTTTCTTTGTTATGTATGTTCTCCAACACTTCTAATAGTTCCTTTCACATATGAAGTATAAAAAGGATGCACAACTTGCCGCAGAGTCTCCTCAATGCATTCTCCATACTGTAGCAAAAATCCAGGTAGTTTTAAATTTCTTGTAATTTTTTATCCAACCCTTTGATTCAGAAATACACAGTAGAATTTCAAATTTGTCCAATTTATTTTCTGAAATGCAAATGATTTTAATTATTAAACTATGAGAGTATTACGTTATAGAATTAAACATTAAGAAAGTATTGAATATTATAAGTTTTCATTATATTGATGCTTGACATCCATGGAATTCCATTAATGATATCCTTGGAAATTATATTACATGAACTCTGTAATATTTTAAGTTAACTTTGTTGCTGACAATGGTACTCTTGTCCAATATTTTAGTACTCTATTGAAAAAAGGAATATTTTTAATCATACCTCTCAAATAATGAAGCTTCCAACTTCTTTGCTAGGCGAACAATTATAGTTGCCCTCTCTCCTTGTGTCACCAAGACTTCAACATCAACCTGTCAAAATGATTGCAAAATTATTGAAAGTTACCTATTTGATTACTCTGGCAATTAACACATTTGTGAAAAAAGGCCATGGCAAGGGATTTTAGGTGCACTCATGAAGTTCTTTGTGTTATCAACTTATTTGTTTAGTAATTATCTATCCGACACTTGGAATAAATATTTATGGCAAAGCCATGGCATTCTCATGGCTTGATTTGTGTTCATAAATTTACTTTATTTGACCCTAAATAGTTTATAACGTAGAGCCAAACAGTAGCAGAACAAATTTTCTACGATCCGTAGTTCCATGGAGTGGGGCTACCTAAATTTTCTTAGCGGGTGCTACTGAGAAATTAAGGAGCCTCTTCTGTGCAGGTGGTCCTGATTTTTTTTAGCACAGCTAGGAAAATTAATGTGAGAAATTGTAGGAATAGAGAGTTAAAGGAGCCAACCATAAAACAGAGTCTATATGTCAGGGTACTATGGGGACAGAACAACCCTAAAGAGCTCCTATTTTATAGGAGAAGATTTATTTTCTTTGTTTAACAAGTTTGAAAAAACTTTACTGAGAACCTATAACTGTGTATTTTTTAGAGTTGAAACCTCTCCATGAGACCTCGCCCTGAGAGAGTTCAAAATCATTTAACTCAAAAATTTTGAGAGGCAAATTAAAATTAGCTAGATAAGTGGAACTAAAGCTCAAAGTCAACAACCACACTAACACTCTCTAGATTTTGATGAGCTAATCAATCCTATAGGCAACAAGGTAATCTAGAACTATTTGGTGGCAAATAATGTGTTATTTTTCTATATCATTCTGGATTTTGCAACTGTTTACTTAGTCTGGAAATCTTCATGTTTTTCAATTCTTATATATCAAGTAGGAGCTATAAGAAGTATCTGTTTGAGTGTCTTCTTTGATTAGAAAATGTCACGAGTGTTTCCACATGTCAAGCTCGGCTTTGTAGAGTAGAAGCTACATTCGAGTTTTCATCTTCTAAGATTACATCGGTCTAAGTCATTCATAGTAACACGCTTACATATGGAAAATTTTGTGACAATGGTTGGGAGCTACTACATGGGTTTAAAACATTTTAACATTTGATATCTTTCATGTTTGATGATGGAAGGCACTTGTCTTGATAATGTGCAATTTTGAAGGTTGCAATGATGATGTAAAATTTTTACATAGACGAGTGAATAAACTCTCATTTCTTTGAAGTTGGTCTTATGGCAAACCAAAGATGGTGGATGACAAACTGTAACAAAATCTCGAGTCCAATGAATAAATACACCTAAAAGGGCTTCTTATGAACTTTCCAAATCCCCATAAATACACAAAAAAATGTCTCACAATAATATTTTGTCAAATCACATGTTACAATATTATCTACAAACACTGTATAACAATTAAAACCAACTCTTTAATATTAAAAGCTAGATTTTCGTATAGATTGTAGAATTATATGCGATCACGGATAAGGAGTCAAGTTGCATATAGCATATATAATGTAGGCTATAATATGAAAAGTCACACACATAAAAAAGATATTAATATATATAACTCACTACCAAATACCATGACAGTACTACTAAAGAGGTGAATTAGAATAAAAATATTTTGGAGAATTGGCTTCCCGTGTTTGATGATTTTAATTTTGGTTGGAATCTCTTTATACATGGTGATGAGCACTATGATTGATAAGTAGTATACTATCTTGTACAATTAGATGTTTCGACACAGAATTCTTATAAATATTTTCTAGGCTTAAGGCGCCACTCTCTAGGCATTTATCAAATTTTTCAGAAAAGATAATTTTGTAGGGGTGGTCACTTTGTAATAAACCCTTAAATTTAACTTTGAATCTATGAAGCTTTGTTAATGTGTTATGTTCTTCTATGTACAACATCAAATGTTTTAATATTCTCTCTCCCCCTCTCCCCCTCTTTCCAGCATGTACACTATGTGTGTAATTTGTAGTTATTTCCGCATGTTAGATTTTTTGAGAAGGTATGTGTTTGAAATTCTTAACCTTTTTCCCCTTAATATGTATGCTTACTTTTAGGAAACATACATTTACATTTTTCTTTGTTTTCTCTAATTTGGAAACAACCACCGTAATCTGGTCAATGCCAATTTGATCATGCTTATTTTCAATTATGATATGGTGAGCATACAATTTGTGGATTTTTTCACACTTCTCTTTCAATTTCATCACACTAAGGCAAAGAAATTGCTCTATAACCTTAGGTAAAGCAACTTGTTTTAGTAATGTTTTTTTGCTTTGGTGTAGAGAGAGGAATGACCTTGCTATAAAAATTTATAGAAAAGCAACTGTTACACACAAATTTGCTACGGATTTTTCTCGAGAGAAGGAATTTGATAAAATATTTATTTATTTTAAATAGTTAACATTAATGATGTTTGTTCTTTTTGGAAAATTTTGTTTATTTATTTATTTCATCATCCACATATTTTGAATAAATGTTTCAGGGTGATGTACAATTTACACCAATGGTTTCTTAAATGGAGGGTGGTTGTCAGTTGACTACGATGTTATCACGAGATCTTTGTCTCAGACTACAAAATATGTTCTGTGAAATCAAAGCTATTTTCTTTTCTTTGGGTTATCTATCGCTTTGAGAAAAAAATTAAGGGTTGTTTCAATGATCGATCTAATTTTAAGAATTGTGAATCATATACGTGTTAAAGTGTAGGAAAATATTTTATGTTTAAGTCTGTGAGCTTGGCTTTAAATTTACCTCTTTACATTTAAGCATTTTTCAATACAACTTACTTTGTCTTATTGTTGCATAACATGACCCATGAAGCCTAATTTTCTAGAGACATCCATCTTCAAACCAAGGAAAGTATTTAACATGATCATGAAGTTACTTCCCACACTTGTAAAAATCCCACAAAAATTAATAATTTAATTGTAGAAACTATTGATTTTATGTTATTTGTCTCTACAAAAAGGGGAGAGGAGGGAGGGAGAGAGAGAGAGAGAGAGAGAGAGAGAGAGAGAGAGAGAGCTTACTCTAAACATAAGGAGGAAATAGAAGATAGACAATGAGATTAGAAGGCTGAAACAAAAACAACAGAAAAAATGCATGTAGCATTTGACATGTTGAGTTGTAGACCCCCATCAAATGTCTATGCCATATACCTAAAATAAAATATGGTATACCATAAGTTTACTTTCATAACTTTCGATATGATATATGACATTAGATCAGCCAAGAATTTCTTTACTCTATATCAAAGATAGTACAAATGAATTACAAAATTTAATATGTGAGCTATATTTTCATAATTATACCCTTCCATATGACAAAGATTGGATCCCAATTCTGTATATTGGGGATGTATAGGTTAAGGAATTATGTTCTCAAATGGAGGCATATAGACATTTGGAGAAGGTTACATAACTATATATCAAAGTTGAGTCAACAAAAACATATGAAATTGCGAGAAGAATATGACAAGTATATGGAAGTGGATGCAATAAGAAACAAAGTGTTGAGAATGAGGATGGAATCCCGCATAGAAGTCAAGAAATTTATCAAAGAACGTGCGCATTCACATTATGACGACATGCGCAGATCTAGATGGAAAGAGTTATCACCTACACTCCAAACAAAATAAATGCACTCACATCCAAATATACTTCCATCGTTATGCAGGGGTGAACAAGCATATTGAAATAACAAATGAATGTGGGTATAATTAGTTTCCTATAGCTTATCATCCTTCAATATTTCATTTCCAAATTGCACCTTGGACAGAAATTTACCGATCAATCAAAGGGTGCAAGAAAGAGTCTGGGACAAATTGAGGAGGAGTTGTGGATATTTCTTATCAGAAGAGGAAGGAGTAGGAATACCCATAGATTTAAGGTGAGAATTCAGTTTCTAGAAAAAAATATATGAAGCTCTTGAATGAGGATGTCTATGTATTTCCTAAGTACAATATTGAACATCACTATTACAACCATGAACTTTTGACATAATGACTAATTGATATAGTTATATCTAATTGTCTTTATTTTGTGATATTTTGTGTAAATTTATTCTTGTTATTCCAATAAATTGTTTGGATGATTATATGTGTTGATGCCACTCTTGGTTGTAATAAATTTGTCATATGCAACAAAGGAACCTGTCCGCAACAACTCATTCGCAACCAAAGAACTTGTTCACAGTAACTCATCTGAAGTATAAGGAAATCATTCACAACAAATAACCCGCATTTATGAAGATATTTTGAAACATGAAGTGATGGCACTTAAGTCCTTACACGCCATTGGAGAAGTAGTTACAACAAAACGTAGAAAAATTGAGAAACAAATCAATCTTTGATTTGGTCATTGATTAAGAACTAGTGAAGAACTAATTGTTAGTTAAACACTTGTGTGTTTTAAACATGTGTTGAATCTCTCACTTGTTCTATTGAAGACTCCTTATTGTATTCTTATTCTTCTCACATGTTGTAAATGATAAGATATAAAGGAAAGGGTTGGTGCCTTGTAACAAGTAAGTCAGATTTGGAATTAGAGAAAAGAGTGAACAAAGTTAGAAGAGAATCGAGTAATCTATTTTGTTCCTAGATGTAATGTTTTATGCAAATCAATAAATAAATTTGAGTTCTGTCATTTAGTTTTTAGTTACATAGTTAGGAAGGGATTAACACCCAAGTTAGGGCCCACTTGAGGTCTAATAAATCCCTCTATTGTTTCATTTCATATATATTTCCTAAGGAACAATCTTCTCTCTGAATCTACAACTTTGTTTCAATAATAACATTTAGCAATAGTCCATTTTCAAGTCTGAGTTTTATTTTACTTTCAAAGCATTGTTATGTGACAATTATTTCCTTTCCAACCTCTTAGATCAACTATAATTGTGCATACAACATAGGAAATATTTCAATTCTACGCTCCTTGTTCGGAAACTAAATGAATGTAACCCAATGTACAACATATTAATTGTTGCAAGTTGATTTACACCACCAACCCCTCCCTCCGTGATACCCCCACCACTACCCCTCATATTGCTACCACTTTCGTAACTCTTGCCACAACCCCTGTTGTTGTTGCCCATGTAATTGATTTCCTCTCCTTAACACCACTTTCAGAGCCCGCCACAAACAAAAATCACGCACTTTGGGTACTTATCTAGACCTAATTACATAATACTATTCATTTTATTCTTAAGTAAGAAAAGTACTAATTAACCCATGTCTTCGACCACCTTTCTTTGATTTTTGTTTCCACTTTTGGTCTTACACCCTTACTTGCTCAATCTACCTTTTCATAGCTATACATTTCTCATCCGAGACACCAAAGTGCCTAGCCAGACGCCAAACCAAGTGCCCCCATCCACTCGGGTGTTCTGACCTATTTGTACTTTACTCACCTCTTTTGGGTCAATTCTTGTCATTTGAGCATCATATCTTTTTGGTAGTTGACCTTTTCAGGGTTAATTATGAAATTCAACCAAGGAGTCATATAAATATAAAGTTATGTGATCATAATAAGGGAGAAAATAGTAAGAATTATCTATCACCACCTAAGGTTGCATCCAAATTCTATCAAAGAGCATCAAAGAATCCATTCTAGCATCCATCACAAGGGACAAGAGATGGTTTTCTGCATCACACTTCATATGAGGGGAGTTTATTCTATTCCACGCACACATCTATTATACTTGCTTACATCTAGTTATTTGCTCTCTATCAAGTGCGACATGTACAAGAGCCACCTAGGACATAACTCTACACACGCGCATCGATAACTATATTGGGTCTGAAATGTATTGCAATGCTTAGTTGCAAGATCACCATTGTGATAGTTGAAGATAGTCTAGCCCCTCATTATGCATCTTTATTTTTTGGGATTTTATGTCTATTTGAAGGTTTTTAGGACTATACTTCATTGCAGGTTTCCAATGAGCTCGACGATCTTGGTGTGACTTCATAGTGATAAAAATTGAGCAATAACTTACAACCCTGAAAAGTTAGGTTTCGAGCATTTTTGTAGACACGGAACTTGTTTCCAGTCTATAAGCGCGCATGGGCACCCCCCGCCCCATTTTGGGTGTCCTTGTCAGCTTATTGCTCTAGTTCTACATTTTCTTGGGTCTTTTTGTGATGGTTCATCCACTCTGTTCACTTGGACAACACCTTGATACAATCCATAATTTATTGCAAATCAACTAAGTACCTTTTTCTCCTCCTCGCAACTAGGGTTCATAATTTATTGCTTAGTTTTCTTAGGTGTTATTTTTGTACTTAATTGTTATTTATTTATCACTACCATAGCATTTAGAATAGGATCCTATTATTCACATTTAGCTTAATCATTTGGGTGAACCTAAACTCGATCAACACGCTTCTAGGATCCTCGTACCTCAATTTCTCATCTTTTTAGGGTCTTTTTATTATGAGTATGTTTATCAATGATTTCTTGTTTATCAACACTTTGAACTAAGAGATAAAATCAAAAATATTCCAAGTACCACTTGCATTCCTACTAATACCCATCCGGACGCAAAGATATCAAACATTTGTAGATGCATTCTCTCAACATATTGCCTTTCCGTCTAATCCTAATGTTGATCTTACTACTTTCGACAATGACCCGCCATTACATATCATGATTCACATATATAATATGGGCATCAAACGCACTCTAATCGACAATGGATCTGAACTTAATATTTTTCATATGTCATTCCTTAAAAATATTGGTCTTTCAACTGCTAATGTTAGTCCATCATGCATTTCTCTTCATGCATATGATGGCTTTGTTCATCCATGCTTAGGTCACATTACTCTACTTATCATTGTTGGACCAAAAAATCTTAACACGCTTTGTTTTCACATTGACTTACAAGTTTTATATAACTATGTCCTTGGTAGGCCATGGTTTCATGCCATGCAAGTGGTTCCCTCTACATTACATCATTGTGTTAAATTCATACACAACGACATAGAGTATATAATTCCCCATGATCATCACCCATACAAATATTGTGACTGATTATGCTAAAATGAAAATAATGAGCCTAATTCGAATGTTATGGTAACAATAAATGAATAATGATTAAGTACAACGATAAAAACACAAGCAACTAAACAATAGATAATGAACCCCTAATTGAAAATAAGAGAAGAGGATACTTAGCTAATTTGTAGTAAAATCTAAATCATACCGAAGTGCATACCGGATGAACCAAGAGGTAGGAACATCGTATAAAGGCCTAGGAAAATGCAAAATTGGAAGAACAATCTGACAGGGCACCCAAAATGGGGAAGGGGCACCCACGGGTGCTACAGACTAGAAATGGGAGTCTGGGTCAATGAAAAAGATCAGAATCCCAATTTTTAGGGTTGTCGCTTGTTTGCTATTACTCACCTTTGGTCACTATGGATTCGCACTAAGATCGTTGAGCTCACTAGAAACATAAAATGAAGATTCAACTTGCAAAACCTCAAATAGACATCAAATCCAAAAAAAGAAATAAGCAAAATGAGGGTTCAGGCTATCCTCAGTCGTCACAATGATGAACTTGTGACTGACCATTGCACTACATTTCAGGCCCAATGTAGTTCTAGGTGTGTGTTCATAGAATCGTGTCCTAGGTGGATCTTGTGTGTGTCGCACTTAATAACAAGCAAATAACTAGATGTAAGTAAATATAATAGATGTGTGCATGAATAAAATGAACTCCCCCATATAAATTGTGATGTGGAAAACCAACCCTTGTCCCTTGTGATGGATGCTTGAATGCTCTTTGATAGCCTTTGGATGCAACCTTAGGTGGTGATAGATAATGCTCAATGTTTGGTCCCTTATTATTATCACATAACATTATATTTATATGATTCCCTTACTTGAGTGTTATAATTAACCCCAAAAATGCCGACTACCAAAAATATAAAGTGCTTAAATGGCTAGAAATGACCCAAAAGATGTAAGTAAAGTACAAAGAGATTAGGAGCACCTAGAGGGGATGGGAGCAAGTGGCGCCCAAGGCCCCGGCCGATGTTGGTGGTCGGAGGTCGACCGAGCAAGCGGGTGTGCAAGACCAAAAGTGGTAATAGAAAACAAAGAAAGGTGGCTAAAGACCTGGGTTAATTAGTATTGTTCTTACTTAGGAACCACATGAATAGTAGTATGCAATCATGACTAGATAATTACCCAAAGTGTGTGATTTAGTGTCTACATTTTCCCCCACTTTATGTTGTTGATTGAAAGCTCAATAACATAAAGTAGATAGAGATGCATATGTGATAACCATGTAGATCAATGGTGATAAATGTGTCGAGATATAAGGGAAAGTGCAAAGTGATAAAAAGATGGAGCGTGGAGACTAAAAATGATAAAGTGTAAATAGTGATGAGAAGATACATCTAGGCGTAAACATATGTTTCGGATGTCGCGAATGTGCCTATTGGTGATGTCAATGTCGATGTGTGTGTGATGTTGTTGAATGACATTGAGTGATGTTGACTACCGCTTCCTATATGGTAGACTTACAAAAGAGAAGATAAATAAGTAGTCAAATACACATGTATATGTATAAAAATCATGTAAAAGAAGTATGTTAAAATGATGAAAATGTGAAAAAGGAACATGTGCACCTGATCCATGACTAGGAAAGAGTGTAGAAAAGGATCTTGAAGCTGCTTATAGACGAATAATTTTTTTGGGCGATCTCATGCTAATGAAATGGAATAAGTGTAGGGAGAATAGTTTGGTGTCATCCTCCAACCTTTAATCGCTTCCCACAATGTAGAACACCACTACATATGGTGTGTATAAATGTAAGTGTTAAGGATTGTGTGCCCTGTAAAATCCATTGTGTAGAGTTTTGTAAACTATTTTGAACTACCGATCATTGTGTAATTGCCCCTTGCTACAGGAATCTAGGAAGGGTTGCTTTGCTAAGGACCCAAATTTGATTCTGAGCCCTGAAACTAAAAATTATGTTGTATTGGTACCATGTTGTGTTTTGTATAATGTTGTATGTGATGATTGATTCACTCAAATGATGCCGCCCATTTGGGGTGCATGTGATGTCACTGAAGAAGTATGCGGCCCAAATGAGGACCGATAGTTATGCTGAAAATGTACCTGGTAGGGGGAGGGGATGTGTTTGGTGAAAACCAAGGCACACACAAACAAGTGGCTAGGAAAAACAAATGTTAATAAAACCAAAGATAATCACACATGGAGAGACAAGTGCAAGCAATATGTACACTAATACACAAGCAGATAATGTAAAACACACAAGAAAACAATGTAAACACTAAGAAGACAAAGTAGACCACGAAAAGTGGATTGCAAACATGAGACACCACTCAAGATGTCACAAGACAATCAAGGTCATAGTGGCCACAAGTAATAAAATAACAAGCAATACACAGTAATAGCCCACAAACAAATGACAAAGAACATCAAATAAGAGCAGTAATGTAATACACAACCATGGAAACAAATAGGCACAAAACAAATGTTGCACTTTAAGAACCCATTATCATGTTAGAAAGGTAAAAATTATTTCAAAGCATGTATAATCTGATATAGTAATGTGCTATGAAACAAAATGAAATAATAACACCTATAGTGTACGAAAGTGGATGCCCCTAAGAGCCGTTATAAGGTTGGTAATAGGTATTGCGTCAAACATCCTCACATTACGTATATAGATTTGTAGAATTTGTGATCACAACTAGAAAGCAAGTGAACATGCATGTTTGTATGATAAAGATAATGACACACCAGATATCTATCTAGCATGTGTAATAAGATGTGTGTGTAATTAAATGTAAGAAAGAATTAGTGTAACCAAGATATGCAAATGTCGTGGATGTATGAGATTGAATAAAATGTAGAGTGAGCGTGATAGGAGCTACATGCCCCGAGTGAATGAAATTATATGTAATGAGGTTCATTTTTCTATGCCCCCTCAATAGTTAAGAATGAACTATAAACGAGAGTGTGTCATCAGAAATGATTTGAAATACGTGTAGTAGAAAGATATGATCGTGAAAGTGTAGAGTGTAAGCGTGTGAGTGAGTGAGTGTGTGATTGCATTTATGAGTATTGTGAAGTCAATTTGAGATGTAAACCCTTAGGAGTCGAGAATGGACTGTGGAACTAGAGTGCATCATAGGGTAGTGTATCATGTTGGTTGTATTGAAGAGATATGTCAATTTGTTGGCTGGTGTGTCAAATAGAGTTATTATAGATGTGTTTGATGTAGTTTTTCAAAACTGTGTTGTATATGTGTGTGATTAATCTAAGTATGGAAATATATATGCCTAATATGAATGTTATAGCACTAGTAAATAAATGATAATTAAATATAGAAAATACACCCAAACAACTAAGAAATAAATAATGAAACCCTAATTGCAAAGAGAGGCCAAAAGTTCTTAGCTAATTCAAGTGAAATCTAGACAAGATCAAAACTCGACCAAATAAACAGATAAGAATGAGCATCGCATATGAGCACATGAAAATACAAAACTAGAGGAACGTGTTGGACTAGGGCACCTAGAGAGGGACAAGGGCACCCTAGACCTATTTTTGGGCACTGGTCTATGGAAATGCTCAAAACCTCCTCGAGGTGTCGCAGGTGCTTTCCTTTGGTCTCCTTTGATCACTTTGAGGTCAAACTAAGATCGCTAGAAACATGTAATAAAGAATACACCTACAAAACCCTCAAATCCTAAAAATAAATATGCAAACTAAGGGGTTAGATCGTCTCGCCACCACAATGATGGACTTACAATTGATCATTGCACTAAATCTCATACCCAATATAGTTCAGTGTGTGTGTGCGGAATTCTTCCCTAGGTTGCTCTTGTGCGTTTTGCACTTGGATAGCGAGAAAGTAGCTAGATGTAGAATGTAGTAAACATGTGCATGTAATAGAATGAACTTCCCTCCTATGAAGTGTGATGTAGAAAACTAGCCCTTGTGTCCCTTGTGATGGAGATAAATGGATGTAAATGGAGCTCTTATATGCCTTGATGGATGCAACTTTAGGTGGTGATAGATAGTACTTAGTGCTTAGTCCCTTATTATGATCACATAACTTTATATTATTATGATTCCCTTTCTTGAATTTTGTAATCAACCCCAAAAATGCCAAATACCAAAAAGATAAGATGTTCAAACGGTTAGAAAGGACCCAAAAAGTGAGAGTAAATTACAAAAGGGATAGGAGAACCCAGAGGAAACGAGGGTGCCTGGCGTTGGCGTCTTAGCTAGACACTAGTGTCCAGGATGACAAATGTTGAAGAGTAAAAAGGTAGACTGAGTAAATAAGGGTGCAAGACTAAAAGTAGCAATAAAAAGCAAAGAAAGTTGGCCAAAAACATGGGTTGATTAGTACTTTTCTTACTTAGGAATCATATGAATAGTAGTATGTGATCTAGACTAGATAATTACCCAAAGTGTGTGATTGTGTGTCTACATTTTCCCCAATTTATGTTGGTGAGCAGAAATCTTAGTAACATAAAGTAGATAGAGATGCATACCTGATGTCCATGTAGATCGATGTAGAAAATGTGTTGAGGGACTGGACAAAGTATGAAGTGAAAAAAATGTGAAGTGTGGATGCTAAGGAGGAAAGAGTGTAAAAGGTGATGATGAAAATGAACCTAGGGCGAAAATGCATGTGTAAATGTCATGATGTACTTGTTTTCGATGTCAATGTTTGTGATGTTGTTGTTGTTGGTGTTGTGGTGATGTTTACTATCGCTTCCCATATGAACTGATATGAAAAAGAGAAGTTGATCAAGTAGTCAAATACACATGTATATGTGTAAAAAGTATATAAAGAAATGTGTGAAAATGTGAAAAAGGAACATGTGCACATGGTCCATTATGATAAAATAGTGTAGAAATGATCCTATAGATGATGTCGACGCGTGAGTTTTTGGGCGATCTCACGCTAGTGTAATGGAAGAAGTGTAGGGAGAAATTTCTGGTGTCATCTGCTAACCTTTAACTATTTCCCGTTGTTGTAGTAACACCATTATAGATGGTGTATATAAATGCATGTGCTAAGGACCGTCACTCGTGTAAAATCCATTGTGTATGGATTTCGTACCGCTGTGTTGAACTACCAATTGTTTTATAACTACCCCTATTCTCGTGCATCTAGAAAGACCGATGTATTTCCCTGTGGTCTTAGGCATCTAGGAAAGGTTGTTGTACTAGGGACCTAAGTCTGATTCTGAGCCCTATCTGAAAGTGAAAACTATTTTGTACTAGTAATGTGTTGTGTATAATGTTGTATGGGGTGACTGATTCACCCAAATTATGTTCCCCTCTTTTGGGGAGCATGTGACGTTGTTGAAGGAGTATGCGGCTCAAAGGAGGACCGACCATTATGTTGAACCTTTCCCTGTAGGGGGAAGGGAATGTGATTGGTAGAAACTAAGGCACACTTAAACAAATGGCTAGGAAAACAAGTGTCAGTACAAGAAACAAAAACACTCATGTAAAATATGAAATGTAATCTAAGTAAACAATGTGTAAATTAAGATGCAAGTAGAAGACAATGTAAACCGCGAAAATCAGGTTGTAAACATGGGACATCACTCACGATGTCACAAGAAAATCAAGGCTGTAGTGGCCAAAAGCAATCAAAGAATAAACAAGACATGGGGAAAAGTTTGCAAACAATGATAACCAAAGGCAAACAAAAACAAGTAATGTAACGACAACCATGGAATCAAATAGTCCTACAAAACAAATGTTGCACATGAAGCACCCATTTTCCTGTTAGAAAGATAAAAAGTATGTCAAGGCATGTGTAATATGATAAAGTAACGTGTTATGAAACAAAATGAAATAATAACACCTATAGTGCACGAAAGTGGATGCCCCTAGGAGCCTCTATGGGACCAGTAATAGGTATTGCACCAAGCGTCCATGTTGCATGTAATAGACCTGTATAATCTACGATCAATACTAGAAAGCAAGTGAATGTGCATGTGTGTATAATAAAGATAATGAAATATAATATATTTATCTAGCATGTGTAATAAAGTGAACATGTAAAAGCATAAGTAAGCAAGAGTAAATGCAACCAAGATATGTCGTATGTTGTGAATGAGCGGGATGGAATGCAGAGTGAACGATAGGAGCAACATGCCCCCAAGTGGATTTGTATGTATGTAATGAAGTTAATTTATTTATGCCCCCTCAACAGTTAAGAATGAATCGTAAATGAGAGTGTGTCATGGTAAAATGGTTTGAATGATGTGTTGTATGTAGAAAGGGTTGACGACCGAAGTGATGATATTAGATGCGACATGGGGATGATGATTTTAAATGTGTGATGATTTAGCAAAAATCATATATCACCAGACATATGAGTAAGATTCCAGTACGCGTGATGATGTAGCACAAAGCGTATATCAAGAAATAAATGAATAGGATGGTAGAAAATGTGATGATGTAACACAAAGCGTATATCACAAAATGTATGGATTGAATGCTAGAGAACGTGGTGATGTATTACAAAGTGTATATCACAAAATGATTAAAAATAAGTGATGATTTAACATAAAGTGTATATCATGAGATGAGTGAATAAAGTACTAGCTAATAATTTTACATGATAAATAGATTGAATGATGTGAGTGGGATGACGTCTATTTGAGATATAGACCTCAACAGTCGAGTATGGACCATGGAACTAAAGTGTGTCATTGGGAAGTGAGGGTAGTGAGTAGAGGAAGATGAGTAAAATGTGTAATGTGTATTAGATGTAATGATGAGAATATGTCGTAAGTATGTGATATGTAAAGTGAGTAATGTGTGATGAGGAATGTGCAATGTGTAATGTGAGATGTTTAGATCATGAAAATGTATAATAATATAGTGTGTAGAAGGCATGCAAGGTATGGATGTACAAAGCACAAAATTGGGATGATGCACATGTGTAGATAGGAGACAAGGATGATGTATATGTACATAATTTGTGATGATGTGTAATGTGTAGCATGGAATAGTATGCAATGCAAGATGTGTAGATTATATAAATGTAGAAGTGTAAAGCGCATGTAAAGTGTGTAGAATGTGTATGATGTATAGGTGTATAAAAGTACAAAGTACAGATGATGCAGAGTATATGGAAGATTTTATATGTAGAAAAGTGTATGAGGTATGAAGATGTGTAATGTGTAGTGTAAATTGTGCAGTGTGTGAGGTTCATGCATATAGGATGCCCTCAACAGTCAAGTGTGAACCAAAACACGAGAGTGTGTCATAGGGTAATGACGATGCTAGCATGTGTATGAAGATGTATATGCAAAAAGTTAGGTGTGTAAGAGGGTGAATGTTAGACGTGTGTCGATGCTAGGGGGAAATAAGTGTAATGCTCCCCAAGTGTGTGTTGATGAGGGTGTTCAAGTAATGTCATCTAAGAGGTCATCATTGTCATGATCAAAACGGAATGGCGAGGCATCTGAAACTTGATAAGCGATAGTGTTGGGTTGATTAAGTAAGGAGGCATTGAAGCGTAGGTTATACACGCCCGTGGTGTATTTCTCATCAGTGAAAGGAGGTAATGGGCATCTTTGTGCATACTAATGAGAGAGATTTTGTGTATATCCCATAAAAGAATTGTTGCAAAGGAATACATGACCAAAGGGCATATGAAATGAGATATCAATATGATCAGGGTCTAATGTGCCCCCAGTGTAATCAAGCCAAGATTTTCCCAACATTAGTGGAGAAGTACCGGGGGCACGTGTAAGGAAGACCATGAGATAAAATACTCGAAGCCCATAAGCAGTGGTGATGCTAACAAACCCATAGTAGAGATGATGTTCATAAGGCGGAGGATAGATGTCGTTAACTATAGAGCCTAGCCGATTCAAACCCATCATGTGTGCGTAAGATTCGAGATAAAGTAGGATTGATTGGAATATGTTCCTAATAAGTTTCATTCATGAAAAGTGTGCATGTAAATAGTGGGCATGCAAGTGGAGATGGATCATGTAAAGGTGCAGGGGATGGATCCACGTCCATAGATTGGACATGCCCTCGATAAAGAATCATAACAACAGTAATAATAGGTGGAAGTGATGGTGTAGAGACAATATCTATCATTCAAACAACACCTTTAAGCGGTGGAAAATGAGGCGAAGTATCCATAGGTTGGGGTTCGTCAGTAGTATCAGTTCTTAAAATAGGAAGTGTAAAATAAGGATCATGGTCGTAATATTTGTATGGATGACGGTCACAAAAAATAGTATGCTCGATATCCTCATGTAAGAATTTAACACAGTGATGTGCTGTAAAGGGGAACGCTTGTATGGCATGAAGCCTTGGACTACCAAGCAAATAATTATATGAAATAGGGAAGTCGATGGTAAAGAAAATTGTGTTAAGAGTTTTTGGTCCAAAAGTGATGGGTAAAGTGATATGACCTAAGCATGGATGAACAAAGCCATCATATACATGAAGAGAAAGACTTGATGGACTGACATTAGCAATCGAAAGATCAATATTTTCAAGGAATGACATGAGACAAAGATCAAGTTCAAATCCATTATAAATTAAAGTACGCTTTACACCCACATTATAAATGTGAATCATGATGTGCAATGTTGGGTCATTGTCAAAATAGTAAGATCCACACAAGGATTAGATGGAAAAGCAATATACCAAGAGAAGGCATCTATAAATGTTTGATATACTGAATCTAGATGAATATTAATAGGAATGCAAGTGGTAGTTAGGAGATTTTTTACTCTTTCTCTTAATTTAGGATTTATAAGAAAGAAATCATTAATGGAGATACTCATGATGATAAGATGCTAGAAAGATGAGCAATGAAAGAATGAGGATCCTAGGAGTGCAATGATCGAGTTCGGGTTCACCAAAATGATCAAGCTAAGTATGAAAATATATATGCCTAATTTGAATGCTATAGCAAAAGTAAATAAATGAAAATAAAATATAGAAAATACACCCAAAAACTAAGCAATAAATAATGAAACCCTAATTGCAAAGAGAGGGTGAAAGGCCTTAGCTGATTCCCAATGAAATTTGGATGGATCAAGCTCGACTAGCCGAACAAAGAAGCGGGAGTGTCACATAGAGCACATGAAAATGCGAACTAGAGGAACATGCTAGATTGGCACGTAGAGAGGGACAAGGGCACCCGTGGTCACCTCCTAGACCTATTTCTTGCACCTATGACTATAGAATTTCTCAAAAACCTCCTCCAAGGTGTCGCAAGGTGTTCACCTTTGGTCACCTTTAATCGCTCTAAGGTCACACCAAGATCGTTTCGAGATAGTTGAAACCCGCAATAAAGAATACACCTAGTAAACCCTCAAATAGACAACAAATCCTAAAAAAATGCAAACCGAGGGGTCGACTATCTCCTCAACCATCACAATGGTGGGCTTACAACTAAGCATTGCACTATATCTCAGACCCAATGTAGTTCTATGTGTGTGTGTGCAGAATTGTGCCTTAGGTTGTTCTTGTGTCTGTCACACTTGGATAGCGAGCAAGTAGCTAGATGTAGAATGTAGTGAAGGTGTACATGGAATAGAATGAACTTCCCTCCTATGAAGTGTGATGTAAAAAACTAACCCTTGTGTCCCTTGTGATGGAGCTAAATGAATGCAAATGGAGCTCTTAGATGCATTGATGGATGCAACCTTAGGTGGTGATAGATAGTGTTTAATGCTTGGTCCCTTATTAAGATCACATAAATTTATATTTATATGATTCCCTTGCTTGAATTTTGTAATTAACCCTAAAAAGGTTGACTACCAAAAAGATAATATTCTCAAATGGCTAGAAAGGACCCAAAAAGTGAGAGTAAAGTACAAAGGGGACAATAGCACCTAGAGGGGATGAGGGTGCCTGACACTGACGTCTGGCTGGGCACTAGTGTCTAGGATGAAAAATGCCGAAGAGTAAAAAGGTAGACTGAGAAAGTAAGGGTACAAGACTGAAAGTAGCAATAGAAAGCAAAGAAAGGTGGCCAAAGACATGGGTTAATTAGTACTTTATTACTTAGGAATCATATGAATAGTAGTATGCGATACAGACTAGATAATTACCCAAAGTGTGTGATTGTGTGTCTATAGTGTGGATTCCATAAAACGCTTTGTGTTCATTACGTGTAAGAGTGATATGTGTTACATGTTTTGAGATAGGTATGTCACAAATATGTGTAGTAGATTCTAAGTATGTCGAGTGTGTTGTATATTGAATATGCAAGGAGGGTATGTGTTGTCTGTGCGTTGAATACGTATGATAAGGAGGAATAAGTCGCAAGTATATGGATTGTGTAATGATGAATGCACGTAAGAAGTATATTATAGAAGCATTTCTAGGGCGTCGTGTAGAAGAGGATGTGTAGCGTGTAGTATGTGTGAGGTTCATGTGTATAGGATGCCCTCAACAGTCAAGTGTGAACTAAAACACGAAAGTGCGTCATCAGGAAATGACCAGACAAGTATGTGTCAATGTGTATGCGGTGTATGTAATAGAATAGACATGGGTGGATAAGAGTATAAAATGTGTGCTAACGCAAAAGGAAGGGGGGAATAATAAACACAATTCCCCCAAGTGTGTGATGACAAGTGCACTATTCGATAAAAGTGAAAGATGAAGGCCCTCCACCTAATGCTGGTGGAGTGAAGGTGTGTAAACATGCTCTAAGACTAGTGGTGTATGATGTGTAGGTGAATGACTCCTATATGCATGTGATTGATGAATATATTATGAAGGCGATGGGTACCTACATGAAGTAGAACACGGAGGTGATGAATTCCTATGCGGAGAAGAGTGTGGAGGTGATGAATTCCTAATGGAGTAAAGTGAGGTGGTGAAGTATGCTGAGATATAGGATTTGTCCGAGTGATGGACCTATACTGATGTGTTGGACTAGTAGAGTAATGAGACCACACAAGTCATGTGCAAACCAATGAGTTAGGAGTAGATGATGCATTATGTTTGAAAGGTTGCGAAGAACTATGTGGACTAGGTGTTTCAGCAAAAGTCGTAAGAGGAGGTGATGGCCATGGAGTATATGGAGGCATACCTTTGATAGAGATGATTTGATTGTTGTGAATGAACTTTAGAAGAAAGTGATTCATGGATATGATGGACTGAGACCTGTGAATCTAATTTAGGCCTAAGAGCATGTCACACCCTTCGATTGCTTATCTTATATAAGGGGGCAAAAACATGGTAAGAGGACCAATAGCAATGTGAAGCTTGAAAACCTCATATGATTTGTTCATCGGATATGAAAATTGTGAAAGTGGATAGCCAATAGTAGTAATAAGTGGAATAGAACACACGTTGATGAGCCATGATGGATTAACTTTGGTGTTGTTGATAGGGATGGATTTGACAGAAGCACTAATGTGCAAATGATTAGAAGTAATCATGATCAGAGAAAGATATGATAGGTGGAGAAATGTCAACGTGAGTAACTAAGAAATAAAGATCCCCTGATGTAGTAGGAGGCATTGTACGATATGTATGATTAGTTGAGGAATCAACCGGTTTTTGTCATGTTTCGGAAGCGGATTGTTAAAGATCTTGAGCTTATGATTTTTATTGACATGTATAGAAGCCATAGGCTCTGGAAGCTCAATTTTATAATTATCAATCAAATCCTAAATGAGATTACGAAGTTTAAAACAACGATCTTTAGAATTCCCTACGCATTGATGATAGTCACAATGGAAATTATAATCATAATTATGATCTTTCGGATGAGATGGATCTAATTGGAGTGGTGGAGGAAGTGTGATGAGATTACTTTTGAAAATTTATGGAAGTAAAATATGTGGAGCGACAGTTAACTTTGTGTATGTTCGCTGAGGCGGTTGCGATTGAAGCTCCTTAGTGTAAGATAAATGTTGACAGTGATTTTTACGTCAGTAGGTTTGGTTGTTGATGGCTTAAATGTTGATTTTCTTTGGAAGCGCATCGAATATGATGTTTTTCTTGATATTTAAGCTTGCCTATAGATAAGAGTTATGTTTCGCGTAACTTAAGCGTATGACATAGTTGATCAAAAGACGAAGATGTCTCAAAGAGAACACTCTCTTGGAGAGGTGGCAATAGACTTTGAATGAATAAATATTGAAGCTCATAGTCTGCAAGCACATTAGACATCTTAGCTAGGTTGTTCTTACACCGTAGGACATAATCTACTAGATGTTCATTAGACCCTTGTTTAAGTTGTGCAAGTTAAGCGTATGAGATCATAGAGTCGATATTGATGGAGAAATGCGTGAGAAAAACATCAGCTAGATGCATGAAAGATGTTACCGAGTGGACATGTAGGTCATAAAACCAATGCACCACATAATCGTGAAGACTACGAGGGAAGAGCTTAGCCAAGAGAATATGATCATCCACAAAATCTAAACATGCCACATGAAATGCTCATAAGTGCTATTGTGGGTCACCATGACCATTGAATATGGGAAGCTTGGGGTGACGAAATTAGGAGGAAGCGAGTAAGTGGAGATGACAGGTGCGAATGGCGTGTGAAGTAGTAAAGTAGAATCCAAAGATGGAAAAACACGAGAAGTATCTTGTTGTAATTGACGAATTTGAACTTGAAGATCTTGATAAAGAGAGGCCAAATATTGAGTACTATTAGAAGAGACTTGGTGTACATGAGAAACAAGGGGTGGAGTGGAATGATTAGTGGGAGTAAGAAACGAGACAGGAATAGAAGAAATAGGTGACATAGTAGAGGTAGGTGGTTGAATAGTAATGGAAGTGAGAATAGCGGCAAGAGATTTAAGCTCTACTAGATTAGTAGCTTCCTTATGAGCACCAAATAAGAGAAATTCTATATCCCGGATGTTCGACGATATGATCATTAAGGTCTTTGAGATGGGTCTCCGTAAAGTCACCATAAGATTGAGCCACAGTGAGAAAAAAATCCCTAGAGGGAAGGAGGATTCGAGTGACGGGTTCGCCAAAATGATTATGCTAAAATGTTAATAATAATCCTAATCTGAATGATACGGCAACAAGAAATGAAAATCGATTAAATACATCAATAAAAACCCAAACAAGTAAGCAATAAATAATGAACCCCTAATTATAAATAGGAGAAGAGGATACATAGGCGATTCACGGTAAAATTTGAATTGTCTTGAAGTGCAAACCAAATGAACTGAGAGGCATGAATGTCATACTAAGGCCCAACAAAATGTAGAACTGGAGGAATAAGCTAGACAGGGGCACCCGTAATGGGGCAGGGGTACTCACGGGTGCTACAAACTGAAATGAGCGCCTAGGTTTGTGAAAAATCTTGAAATCCCAACTTTTCAAGGTCGATAGTTGTTCCTGTTACTTTCCTTTGGTTATTATGGATTCGCACTAAGATCATCGAGCTCAATGGAAACCTATAATTAAGAGTGAACCTACAAAACCCTAAAATAGACATAAAATCCCACAAAAGAAAGATGTAGAATGAGGGGTCGAGACCATCCTTAGTTGTCACAATGGTAAACTTACGAATGAGTGTTGCACTACATTTCACACCTAATGTAGTTCTTGGTGTGTGTGTGAAATCATGTCTTGTGTGGCTCTTTAGTGTGTTGCACTTGATAGCGATCAAATAGCTAGATGTAAGCAACTATAATAGATGTGTGCATGGAATATAATGAACTCCCCTCCTATGAAGTGTGATGTAGAAAACAAACCCTTGTCCCTTGTGATGGATGCTTAAATGCCCTTTGATAGTCTTTGGATGCAACCTTAGGTGGTGATAGATAATGCTTAGTGTTTGGTCCCTTATTATGATCACAAAACTTTATATTTATATGATTCCCTTGTTTTAATTTCATTATTATCCCTGAAAAGGCCAACTACCAAAAAGATAAAGTGCTCAAACGGCTATAAATGACACAAAATATGTAAGTAAACTATAAAGAGGTCGGGAGTGCCCGAGGGGAGGGGGTTCCTGCACCGGCGTTGTGGGCTGGGCGTTGGTGTCTAGAATCAAAGAAAATTAAGGGTTGGAGGTCGACTAAGCAAGCGGGTGTGCAAGACCAAAAGTGGTAACATAAAGTAAAGAAAGGTGGCCAAATACATGGGTTAATTAGTACTTTTCTTACTTAGGAATCACATGAATAGTAATATGCAATCAGGACTAGATAATTACCCAAAGTGTGTGATTTAGTGTCTACAGCGATCATGATCCTTATACTACACTTCCTACTCCAAGAATTGATAGTACTAATGAACTGCAACCTATGGACACTCTGCCTCATTTGTCACTGCTTGAAGGTGTTATTTACATGATGGATATTATTTCATCTACCCCATCGCCTCCACCTGTGACTACTAATGCTATGATTATTTTTTGGGGGCATGTCTAGTCAATGGACATTGATCCATCTCCCGCATCGTCATATGAACAACCTACATTAGCACGCTTGTCATTTACATATTCCATTTGATCCCTATTTATCGAATATATATGCACACATGATGGATTGACTCTCTAGGGTTTATAATTAGTGATATTTCACCTACATCACATGATTCTCATCTTTATCATGGATTTATCTCTATCACCGCTACTTATGGTCTTTGCATTTTCTATCACACAATATTTTTTGAGTGTGCTCCTCACACTTCTCCGCTTACACTCAGCCAGTCATAGCTTGATTACATGGGGGTATGTTAGATCCCGATCATACTAATATATCATTTCCCATGCCATTTGGTCATGTCTTCATTTGCAATGACTCATTCCTCGAATATTCACAAAACCTCACTCGTTGGTATGCACATGGTTTTCCACTACCTCCTTTCACGGATGAAGAATATGTTATGGGCATGTACAACTTAAGCTTAAATGGCATCTTACTTGACCAACCTGACACTATTGCTTACCAAGTTTCAGATCCTTCACCAGTTGGCTTTGACTATAACAATGATGACCTTTTAGATAACATCACCTGATCACTCTCATCCTCCATACACTGGGGGCATCACGCTTATTCTCCCCCCCTCTAGCATTATCATGCGTATTACATCTACATCACTCCGCATTTAGTCTATCACATACTCCATGTACATCTTTATACCTAATTGTATCATCATTTATCGATGACAAACTCTTGTTCTTTGGTTACTACTTGGCTACTAAGGGTGTCCTATACACATGAACCTCACACACAGTACATGCTACACTACACATCCTCTTATACACAACACATTATAAACACTTCTATCATATACTTCTTACACGTATTCACCATTACACAATCAATATACTTCAGACTTATTCTTCTTATCATGCATATTTAACACACAAGAAACACGTACCCTCCTCGCATATTCGACATGCAACACGCTCGACATATTTACAACCTACTTTGCACAATTTTGTGACATACCTCTCTTATGTGTAATCAACACTATTATGTTATACAATCTACACATCTACAACACATATCGACAATATATGCCACACAATGAAACGTAATCGTAATAAATCTCTTTTCACAAACCAATCAACCACACATAATTGACATAAATGTTATCTCTCGAAAGTGCACCGTGTAGAGAGATGGATGCGGGTGTTTTAAGCCTGAAAAATTGATCTCTCTCTCTTTCATAGATACAATGGAAACACCTCAGGGTTGTGGGTATACCTATTTTGAGGCGAGTCTCCGGTATCAAGGCCGGTTCCTTATTGATGTATCCTAAACTGATTTTCTGGGGTTTAAGGGTAAAAGAAGACTATAAAAAGATTTAAACTAAGGTGATACACCAAATTTGTATGAGGTCTTTGACTGAGTACATGCACTAATTGATATGGAAAGGATTTTGATGCATAAGCCAACAATTTTTTGAAGATAATTAAGGGTAAACACTTTGATGTATTAAGGGATAAAATCACAACAATACTGCTAAGTTACACATACACATTAATATCGTGCGAAATTACTTGAATTTGCAACAAGGTAAAATGATTAATCGGGAATTCAACATTCACAAGATTAATGGAAAACATACACAAGATCGCAAATAATTGGGAAGGCGAAAATACTTCACATTCAAAGGGCAAATCGGCCAAAAATTGCTTTAGCACTCCGTATCTAAAAGTCCTCCTCTAACTCCCTTTGTGTATTGCCAAGGCACACAATATATAGCAAAATAATTTCCCACCCTTCCTAAAAATAGACTAAGTCTTGTACTCGCCCATGCATCCTATTTTTATCCTTTATTTAATAATAAATAAAGGAATAAAATAACAAACTAGTACAAAGAGGCATTAATAGCCTTTGATTACATCTCAGTCAAACTGAAGTTGATTGTTCTATTTTTAAGAAAAGAATGGTGAATAATTTGCTAATAATAAATCTTGCTTGATGAGCAAGTCTCCTTCCTTGTGCATGTGAATTTGTCTTCTTGTTGATTTGTCCTTTTGTGAAGGCATGCAAAAATACTCCTGTGAGTGAACAAAATAATTACAATACTTGCAATATTTGTAAAATAATTCATCCACACATCCACTTGATGGGGACCACCTCCAAGCTCAGGTTCTGATGTTGACATTCCTCATCTTCTAGTGGTCACATGGGTGACATACTGTAAATCATCTCCAACTCCTCCAATAGTGGGGACCACCTTTGCACTTCACCATTAGTCCTCATTGGTTTGGCCACTCTTGTGGACTTAGAAAATTACCATGGTTTTGAAATAATACAAGGGCACTTTGTAAAAGGGGCACCATATTACATTCGACACCTTTGCCAACATATGGCATATTATAGTTTGCACCTCTGATTAATATATAATATAAGGTCTATCACCCTATAGTTGTCGGCCTTTGCATTTTTGAAGAGACTAAGGTTTAAATTTTACCTTTTCCGATGATCATTGTTGGCATGTATGGTTTATTTTGGACATACCCAACTTTGTTGACTGTAGCAATATTATTTGATTATTAGTCACTGTAGCAATGGGTAATATTTGTGAACTTTGCAAATGTTATGTAATGATCACCTTAAAACTTGTCCCCTCCAAACGATAGCTCGACCCTTCCGATGATTGTGTCAGTGGCTCATCTTTCGAAACTAACCTGAGTGGAGTTAGGGTTTCTTTACAGCGTCGACACGTCAATACTTTGAACTTTGGTTGAGTCAATGGATAAATCAATGCGTTAGATGGAAAAAAGTTCCAAAACCCTAATCATTTATGGCATTCTCACTTGAGCTCTTCTCAAGCTAGTGAAGCTCTGCGAAATTTTCTTCATAGCCGTTATGATTACTTGAGCTCTCTCAGAGCACCTCTGGTTCTATGGTGAGCTTACGAGCGTACATGTGATTCTTCTGTGATTCTTTAACCTTTCTGAGCTCTGAGAGGTTCTGGTAATGAAAGGGCATCGTCATGAAAATTTGGGTTTCATTCTTTATGAATTCGATCTCTCTGAAGTCTTTTGCATGAAGCTTTGCATTCTGTTGAGGCTCGACTTGAGGGTTTTGAGTATACTCAACCCTTTCTTTATTTTGTGTTCTGCAACTATGGTTTTTCATGGATATTGCTCTGAGCATTTACACCTAAGCCTCTGATTTCTTTAATAGAGTTGCCATTACTTAACACCAAATCTGTTGAATTTTTAGATGTTGGGGTTGAGTTTTGACTCGCCACTTTACCATGGTCGCTACTTTGAAGGTAAGAACTACTCTGCCTTGCTCTTTTGTAACAACCCAAAATGGGTATTAATCATTTGATCGAAAAGTATCATATTTTCAAAGAATTTTTAACTTGGGTATTTGTATTTTCTGATTTTTGCCTCTAATTGATTGTTAAAAGGATTAGTGAGTTCATTTATCCAGCCAAATCTATGTAAATCTTCTCAATGCTGTGTTGAAACGCCACTTTTGAAGGAGTTCAAACTTTGGATCTTTTATGGGTAGATGTAGATTTCATTTATCCCTGTGGTTCTATAATTAGAAAACTTGATTTAGATCTTTGAATAATTTCTCAGACCCATTATCTGTATTCCCCAGATATGTTATTTGACTATATTTTACTTTGATGGGTCGCCTTGGGGCTTCCACTTTGTTTGGCTTCTAAGGACTTTCCTTTACATGCCATGTTCCGGCTTGGGCTTACTGAATATGTGATTATTCTGCCACGTAGAAGTTGCTTTTAAGCTTTATATTCGATTCTGAGTGCTTTTGGAGCTCTGTGCGTCAGTTTGTTTCACTACAAATATAGGTTATGTATATTACTTGAGTCATTTTCAATTTTTTTGCTTGATTTTACGTTACCGGATAATACTGCTCCAAATCTTATGAGTTGTATTGTTGATTGATTGTTGTGTTGTGAACTCTTCATTTTCTTAGCTTGAAGTCCTGGTCTATATAAATCTTCATCTGGGTGCAACATGACACTATTCAGAAGGTTACCAAACTCTGATTTTCATGTTTTGAGCATATTCGTGTTCTGAATTTCTATATTTATTTTATGTTGAAACTTCTCAATCATGTTCTTTCAAAGAAATTTGAGGTTTTTTCAAAGCATTATAGCTTGGATTCTTGTGTGAAGTGGGTTTTCTCACCTTGACTACCTGAATATGATGTACCTTTTATTTCGAAAACAAGTACCATAGGATAGCCATCTTGTAAAATTATGAGTTTGATTTATTGATTCCTCATTGTTTGGCATTTTGTAACTCTGTACTGGACATCCTTCCTCATTTTCAGTTGTAAAATGGTTTTGAAATTTTGATTCTGAAAACTGAAAGTTGTAGAAGTTAATCATTTACTTCTTATTTGGGCAAGATATGTTACTTCTAGGACTTTCTGTTCACTATTCCTGCATGTTGCATATTAAAGTTTTGTTGAGATGTTGTAGTTCCATTTATTTTCTGCTTAAATATTGTATTTGAGCTTCATTACAGCTTTAGCAAGCATGCTGGAAAATTTTAAATGTTCATTTTATATGGCGAAGCCCTGTCAAATTTTTCTCAGATTCCTTTGACTATCTCTGTTTCACTTGTATCTATTTCAGCTTTGTAATAAATCATTCCAGTTAACCTCATCCTTTATATTCTGATTCTTCTACTTCACCTAATAATTACACTTTTGAATGCATGAATTTCTGAAGTTGGAAGTATAAAAAGTTAAATTAAACCCTGAGCTCAATATTGATGATCATTTGCTTCTCCCTTTTTAGGTACCATGATGCGATTCAATGGACAAATTTGGATCAACAATTCAGATAGAAAAGAAACCTCCTCGAGGTAATGATGGGTTTACTTTACCTCCTTACATTTTTAGCTTCATAAATATATGCATTGTTTTTCCCTTCAGTTATTCCTCACGGCTTGTGTGAAAAAATATGTACAATTATTCCTCATGAATAAATGAAAATATTTTCGTGTAATGAGATGTATGTCTTTTATTTTCTATACTTTCTTCATTTGTATGGATAATGAATGAACCTATACAACCCAAAACACTTAAATAATTCAATTAATCATAGAAATAGGCAAAAATCAAATGTACCTTATTGTTGCTCATTGTAAATGCAAACTGTTTGTAAAACTGTACTTTGTCATTCAAACCTGCAACTTGTTTACAATTTAAGAACATCATGTCTGTACATGTTGCCCTTCCTGCCTTCCTCAGGGCCTTGCAATGGTCATTTACGACTCTTGCATAGTTCTGACGAGGGTTTCAAATGGAATGGCTGCATCTATGAGGCATGACATTCTTTAATTATACCCAAGTTGTAATTTTAATCCAAAATGACTTCCAACTGTCCAAAACCAAACAATTAAAAACTATATCTTTTCCGAGATGGCTGTCCCAAACATAGCCAAACTCATAACTCGACCAATCTGAGAAACTTAAAAGTTTTAAGTTGACCTTTTTTGAACATAGTGCAAAAATGTCAACAATAACTCTCCAACACAACCAACACGCTACACTACCCTATGACGCACTCTATTTCTTTGGTCTATACTTGACTGTCGAGGGTTTACATCTCAAATGGACCTCATCACACTCACATGTTTAATCACTCATTCACTATTATCTCTCAAAAGTGCACCCTAGTTAAGAGATGACAACAGGGTTCTAAGCTTTCTTGATCTCTCACTTTCGTAGATACAATGGAAACACCTTAGGTTTGTGGGTATACCTATTGTTGAGGTGAGTCTTTGGTATCAAGGTTGGTTCCTTATTGATGTATCCTAAACTATTTTTGGGGGTTTTGAGGGTAAAAAGACGAATGTAAATTGAAATGGAAATGGGTGATACACCAAACTTATTGAGGGATTTGACTGAGTATATGCACAATCAAATTGAGAATGAATTGTACATGCATGAACCAATGGTTTTTCAACAGAATATTAAGGTAAAACACTTATGTATTGAGGGATAAACCACAACAATACAAGCTAAACATTCTTTTTAAGACTATGTAGAAAATACCAGATTTGCAACAAGGTAAGATGATTAATCAGGGAATTAACATTCACAAGAATTAATGGAAAGATACACACCACTTTGTAAATAATTGGAAAGGCCAAAACTCCTTCTCATTCAAGGCAAAAGTGGCGAAAAATATTCTTCAAAGACTCATATGTCCAAAATTCCTCCTTGTGCCTTGCTAGTGCACATAATATATAGCCAAAATACTTCACTCAACCTCTCCTAAAAATAGGTTACAATTTGTACTCGCCCATGTATGTTATTTTTAGCCTTTATCATGAATAAATAAAGGAATAAAAATAACCATGCGAGTTCTGATGAGGCATTAATAGCCTTATTTACAAAAATGCACTTAGTCAAAGTGTAGTTGACTGTTCTATTTTTAATACAATTAATAAACTTGGGTGAATATTTTGGCTAATATTAGCCACTTGCTTGTTGCGCAAGTCTCCTTTTGTAAGTGCACGATCTTTGTCTTCTTCCTGCTAATGTGACACCTATTTTGTCATGTAGTGATCACATGCAAAATTATATTCCTTTGTAAAAAATACCTTTGCCTTTTCAACACTTAGCAAAAGATCCACATTCACTGGTGGGGGCCACCTATGAGCACATGTGCAAAAATAATAATATCCTCATTTTCTTTTCTCTTTTCCTTTAGACAAGGCTACCTTAACAAAGTTTAAGGTGTGTTTACAAATTTTCAGGTAAAGTGCTTCTTTGTAATTATTTACCTTATCCACCATGGGACTCTCTTTGACCTTGGTATATATAATGATTAAAACATTGGGGCATATATTTATAGTTCAAAATAATAATCATATTGATTATTAGCCCCCCTATTCGTGATCATTGGTCTCCTTTGCTAAATTATATGATATAATTTGGCCCCTTTTTGCAATTATAGGCTCTAAGGTCAATAACCTTAATAATGTTGTTGGTCCCCTTTTATGTGGATATGAACATATTCAAAACTTTGATTTGAAACCTAACCCATGGTTAATTAAGGTTTTCTGTTGTGGATACACGTGCATATCTTTTGAATTTGGTTTCGAGTTAGTTCACTTAAGGTCGAAAATAGGAGCAAATAGTTTTGAACTTTGCTTTGCTTAGAAGCATGGCGAAGCCACTGTAAAATTTTCTTCTAACACCATGATTGAATTTTTCTGAGTTTTGGGATGTCGATTTTTTCTTTCTTCTGGGGCTTTGGTCTCATGGGTTTGAGTTAGTGTGCCACCATTTCGTGTGTTGAAGCTATGTTTGAAGCAATTTTATCCTAAGTTGGGGCTTCAATGTTTGCAAAACGTATTATGTGGAGCTCTGTTTCTTCTTTTCCTCATTTGACTATGAGTTTGCATTGGAGTTTATCATTGATCTGTTCTTTGCATTTTGAGCTGGAAAAATTCTTCTCTGTAGTTTGATCTTTTGCTCGCCATGGAAACTTCTTTTAGAGGGTTTCATTATTTTATATCAGTGGCCATCATTGTTGGGCCCAGACTCTTGCTCGCCTTTGTTGTTGAATAGGTTTTCGTTGCTTTGTGCTCTATTTCTTAGCATGTGGGTTCCATTCGTTGCTTTCAAGTTATGGAGCTTCATTTTCTGATATTGGTCGTTTCATTCGTGGTTGCCTCCATTCTTTTGGTAAGTTTTCAAACTTTCAAGTTTTAATGAAACTTAAACCTGGAAATGATTCTTTTCCACCCAGTTTGGCTTTTAATTCAAGCTGCAAACCTTTGACCCTCTGGAGGTAAAATTATAATGTAAATCCTTGCTCCTTTAAAATTTCTACTTTGACCATATTTGGGGCTCATTTGGGCCGAGCTATTTCTCTGGTTATTCTCACATAAACCCTTATTCATTCGATATTTGCTAGTTTATTTGTTTGATATTCACCCAGATACTTCTGTGGGTTGGAAAAATTGCTGCTAGGTTATGGATTTTGTGCCTATTTGTAAATCTAAGTCATTATTTTTGAAAACTGATCACATTTTATTACTCTAAATTGGGTTTTCTCTTGTCTTTTATGAGCTGAGCTAATTTGTTTGGATCTCAACAAACTCGGCCTTGACCTTATGGCCTTTGCTTCGTAATATTTATCTCTGGACGCCACTATTTTTTCTGCATTTGGACTTTGCATGGGATGACCACCATGATTTCATGGCTATCGAGCTCTGGTTTTCATCTTGCTCTATTCGTAGCCACTATTGGTAGATGGTAAGTCACTCTGCCACAAATCTGGTGATTCATTTATTTTCTTGCCTTTTACCCAAATTTGGGTTTGAAAGATGAACTTGCCATTTGATCTGATCATTGATGCTCACTTGGACTTGTAATTTGATGCCTCCTGATTATCAATGGCTCACCATGTGTTTTCCAGAAGTAACACCTCCATCTTTAGAATTATCTATTTTATGTTCTAGTTCATAACTCTACCCACTTACATATATGCCCAAATTTATCTATGTGCCACATTCTGTTATTTTGTAACCCAGATTGGACTATGCAATCTCGGAAATGAGCTCATCATTTGCACATATCTATGAGATTAATACTTTATTCAAACTATGCATTGCTTTTATTTTGATTTTTGGTGACCCATATCTGGGTATTTATTATTTTACTCTAAAAATACACCCAAATAGGATACACCTAGGTGTGTATTTGTGAACCTATGTTTCTCATATTTCATTTCTAGTCATTATTTGGTTTTGGGTTTGTGCATGCATCATTTTTAATCTCTTATTTATTTACACTTCATGTTTATCTAAAATGACCTTATTGGTGACTCACAAGCTTGTGTATCTTGAATAGCTTAGTCTACATTTCAAGCATTTGGAAACCATTAAAGAAAATGTCTATTCCCATGAAAATTTTATACCTGATCTCAAAGTTTCAATCTATGTTTTCTCATGAGTGCTTTTATTTTCAAAATATTGTCCAGGATCAAATATATAGCTCTTGAAGTTAAGGCACAGAGTCTTCATTTGCATTGTCTCCTTTTTCTTCCTGAATGATTTCCTTGGTTCATAATCATGTACTTATAAAAAACCATTCATCTTCAACGTTACACTTAGCTTGTTTGATGTTACTTAATTGTATAGTCCATTGAAAACTGAATTGTATTAATATGAAATTCCTCAGTGGCTACATGTGGAACTATAATTGTGCATGTACAAAACCATCTTACTCACATGTACATCTTGCATTACTTTATAAAATCTGAATGGGTGTACTTTGTAGATTATATTGAAATTGAATTCTTCAACTGTAGGCTATACTATGTGCTCAAATCCTATCACCTTGATGATTGGAAGTGTATTTCTCACTAGATGAATGAAACTTTACTGGGAGTATAATTTGAAGTGCATATTTTACATACATATTTGTACCTATTTCTTGTTCTTTTGAGAGCCTATGTACCTTTTCAATTTGACAGTTCATAGTAGCAATACTAAATTGTTTTATCATTTGAGCTTTCTTGTAGTTGATGGAAACTTTGCAACATAATTTCATATTTAACATTTAAACCTTTTATCTGACGAATGGGTGTCATATATGAATATGCATTCTAAAAATATACATCTCCAAGAAGTTTTATTTGAAAGTCAAGTATCTCGTTATAAATATGTACTTCCATTAGAATGTAAATCTCGATTCTTTATGTTGGAAGTTTCTATCAATATGTGATTTGTAGCTTGACTTGTTCACTCTGCCATGATGACAATTAACACAAATTATTTGTACCTACACACTTTGATTATGTACTTCCAGAGCATCTTTTACGTTGTCATGTACTTTGAATGCACTGAGGAGTTATTTCTAAACTGCAATATGTCATTGTCTTTCATAATAGATGTAAAGTTTGTGCATATATACTATTGTAAGTAAAATAAATTTAAGACATGGATCTTTAAATGAACTCTGCTTTTGATATCTCAGCATCTGAATTCTTAAGATGACTATATACATTGCTTCAATTTTACCAGGATGGCTCAAACGTAACATGTAAAGTCTAAAAATGTATCTTGAAAACCATTTATGAAAGTGAAAAATTGTTTGCTTTTCTTGAAAGTTGACTTGTATATGAAAATAAATTATACTTCTACACCTTGTGCTGGCAATTATGATGCAAGAAGTTGGTGTTCTCTTCATGGTTTCCTTTTGCAAGTTGTAGATCTGCACTTTTGCTGGCTTCATAGGGTGGACTTATTGTTTTGATAGAAACTTTCTCTCTGAATACAGAGGCAGACATTTCATATAATAAGGAAATCCTAGTAAAATAAGGGAACTATACCTTTAGAGTTTGATATGAACCTGTACTAGAGGCCCTTTTTATTTCTTGGTTGTACCTGTAGGACCATCCCTTGACTACTTTGTGATCAGAACAATTCAACCTGAAACTTGCACTCTATAACTTGCATCTGAATTCTTACTCTAAAGTGGAATTTCTTAAGTATTTTATGGAACTATACTCATATTTGTATTTCTTGAGAAGAAAACAACTTAAGATATTTTTACTTCTATTGAATGTATTTTTTAAGTTCATCATGTGATTTTTAGTTGTATCCTTCATATGTTTATTTTGTCAATCATTAAATTACTCGAACAATATTGTACCTGTCTTTACATGAATGATGATCTCCCTCCTGTATAGATGTTCCTTAGCTTTCTTTTCATGAAATGCATCTGTAATCCTAAAAAAATATATATGGTTCCAAAATATGGATCATTATGAAGCATTGTTATTTGCCTGTTACTGAATTCTTCTCGTGGCATCTTTTCTGAGGTTGACATTCTGCATTTATTCATTTCTGTAATGTTTGATTTCACATTCATGTTCATGAAAGTTTATTTAACTAAAACTATGAATGCAAGAGAATGGTGTAATCCGTAGCTCTAACGAATGTTGTTTCACTCTTCAGGCACCTGCTGAGAATGAAAAAGGAGAGTAGGAAGAGAAAGTTGAAACCAAATGACCACAGAAAATCCATCCAATCAAGGAATGATGGATTTCCCTTTTCTTTTGTTCATAGCTTTAAATACATATACTTTGATTTCATGCACTTGCTTTCAGAGTTATTCCCACGGCTTGTGTGGGTTCATTGTATTGTTATTCCATATGAATAAATGTATTGTTTTGTATAATGAGATGTATGTCTTTATTTTATGTACTTTCTCCATTTGTATGGATAATAATGAACTTATACAACTCAAAACACTTAAATAATCCACTTAATCATGGAAATAAATTAAAATCGAATGTACCTTTTCGATGCTCTTTGAAAATGCAAAATGTTTGTAAAATGGCCTTTTCTATGCTTCAAACTCCGCGACTTTTGCAACTTCTAAACATAATGTCTGATACATGTTGGCCTTCCTACCTTCCTCAAGGACTTGCAATGGTATTTTACGGTTGTTGCACAGTTCTAACGAGGGTAACAAATGGAATGGCTGCATCTATGAGGCATGACATTCTGTAATTACACCCGAGTTGTAGTTTTGATCCAAATGTGACTTCCAAGATCTGTCCAAAACCAAACAATTAAAATATATATCCTTTTTCGAGATGGTTATCCCAAACATAGTCAAACTTGTAACCCGACCAATCTGATAAACTTAAAAGTTTTGAGTTGACCTTGAAAATGTCAACATTCACGCCCTCACGTGTTTACACTCTATTCTTTGCACTTTCACGATCATATCATTCTGGTACACATAGTTCAAACCATTTCCCAATGATGCACTCTCGTTTACGGTTCATTCTTGAATGTTGAGGGGGCATAAATAAATGAGCCTCACTGCATACAATTCCATTCACACTCACTCGGGGGGCACACAACCCCTATCAAAATCACTATGCATTTTATTCCATTCCATCTATCCACAACATATTACATATCTTGGTTACATTTAATCTTGCTTACTTTGTAAACTTTTTACACATGCTAGATATATATATATGCATGTCATTATCATTATCATACACACACGCAGTTCACTTGCCTTTCTAGTTGTGATTGTAAATTATACGAGATCTATTACCCACAACGCTTGCACAATACCTATTACCAGTCCCATAACGGCTCTTGGGGGCATCAACTTTCATACAATACAAGTGTTATTGTTTTATTTTGTTTCATAACACATTACTATATTGGATTATACATACTTTTGACATACTTTTTAATATTTCTAACATGTTAATGAGTGTTTCATGTGCAACATTTGTTTTACAAACTTATTTTCTTTCATGATTGTATGTTACATTGTTTGTCACTGTTTGTAGGCTTTGCCCTTTGTCGTGTGTGTACACTTGTATGCTTTTTGCTTAGTTAGCCTTAATTATCTTGTGACATCGTGAGTGGTGTCCCATGTTTGCGACCCACTTTTCATGGTCTATATTGTCTTCTTGCATCTTAGATTACACATTGTCTGTTAGCGTACATTTTAAATGTGTGTTTTTCTTTGCTTGTACTAACACTTGTCTCTTAGCCACTTTGTTTGTGCATGCATTGGTTTCTACCAAGCACATTCCCTTACTCCTGTAGGGAACAATTTTAGCACTACGGTGCTTCCTCCTTTGGGACGCATACTCCTTTAACAACCTTGCATGCACCCCAAACAAGGGGGGACATCATTTGGGCGAATCAATCACCCAATACAATGGTTTACAATCATAATTCAACACAACATAGTACCGGTACAACATAATTATCAGAGTCAAACAAGGCTCATAATCATACTTGAGTCCTTTACATAACACAAACACTAGCACCTAGACTAAAAAGTAGTGCCTAGGCGCCCGATCCTTCCCCGAATGCCTCGTGACCATGGGGTAGTTGTTAGTGCAAAATCACAAGCACTTCTGAATGTCTCGTGACGAGATGGGTTGAGACTCTCGGTGTGATTACACAACATAGAGCATCTCTCAAGGTTTGGGACCTTACGATTTGAGAGAGCTCTCTGGATTGAGGCCGCTATCCCTCTATTCAGTGTGTACACAAAAATTACAAAGGATCTATTCTAAGTCTATTCTATCTACCAAGGAGACAGGTTAGAGAGATGCAAGAAAATAAACCTAAGATAACGAGGTGATACACCAAAGGAATGTTAGATACTCGTTATGTTGTTTAACACAGACCACATGAATGTAATACAAATGACATGCATAGATAACTATACATCAATAAGAGATCACAAAGACAACAACGAATACATGAGAGGGTTGAGAATCATCCACAGACATATATTTTTATTACTCAAAAGTCGATACAATATATTGCATAAGGTAAGCATGAAGCAAAATTGCATTGCAACCCGAAGGAGAGGTTAGAAAAGCTCCACAAATCCTTCAGTGAACAAAAGAAGAAGGGAGGGCACAAAAATGAAATGTCCAACCCTTTACAATGAGCCCCGACCCTACCTTTATAGATTCAAAGACAAAGAGAAGAAGGAGAAAGAGGTGGGAAAATTAATTCAAAGCTCAACCACTGGCCATCAATGCCTCCTACAAATCTGCCCCAAATCTCACATCATATCGCATCAATTACTTGTTCGACACCTCGAAGGAGGAGGAACGACAGATCAGATCAAATACGATATGGTTGTTGGGGGCAAATAGGTCACGATTAATGGCCCGAAGACATTTCTTCATTTTCTCCCCACCTAACCTCTCCAAAATTAAAGTTTCGATTCTCCATGGCATAGACAAGGCCGAGATTTTTCCAATGGTGCCAGATTTGTCGGATTTCGAGTACTGGGTCAAAATATATGCTCATTTGAAATTTGGATCGGGTCCGTACAAAATGGCGGGAACCAACTATCAAAACGGGCTCCCTTTTAAAACTAGACATGTAGAGGGTTGTCGCATGTCTGAGGGAAGCCTTTGTATTTTACTTTTGGAGTTATGTCGGGATGACACATGGCTTCTTCCGCGGCTTTCTCAGTCTCTTTATGTTTTTGGCTAAGTCTTTTGCTCGGCAGGGTCATATATCGACCAGGGACACATGGAGGCTTGGCGCTTGTTTGGAAACCTTCCCTTAATTTTGCTCTTGAATTAGCATCGTGCTTTGACACTTGGCACCCTCCACTGCCTGTCTCAATGCTTTGACTATTCAACCCGACCACTTGTCCCTTTACGAAACTAGATGCGTGGAGGCTCCGCACTCACTTAGAAACCCGCTCAGGATTTTTCCTTTGAAGGAGCATCGTGTTAGGAAATAAGAGATAAAATATGCGGAATAATCCTTGCAATCGCAACAGAGAAAACTAATATGCAAAAAATATTACGGATCTCAAATAAAAGTGTAGATTAAATAACACAACACAGAGAGACAAGATTTAACGTGGTTCACTTAATTTGGGCTACGTCCACTAAGAATCACTTGCTCATATTTTATTACAAACCTCCACTCTCTCAATACAATACCTAGATCCGTTTGGAGCTATGCTCAATAAACTCTACAAAATTCACACCTAAATTCAAAACACATCTGCAATACATTTGCTTGTTGTTGTATCATATGCATAAGACCATATAAATAGACAATTGCTTAAGCAGTTTGATACAAAACCGTGGGTATCAAAACCATGGGCAAAAACCATGGGTCTCAAAACCATGGGCAAAAAGCGTGGTATCAAAACGATGGGTACCGAAAATCCATGGGCCCAAAAACAGCCCATAACATTACCCATTACCCATGTGTTAATAAACCACCCATGAAAATTTGCTTAGGGCTTCACCCCGAACCTTTCGACCCGCTCACCGGTGAGCGGGACCGCCGTAAAAATACCCAAGTGTAACACATAGAAGGTGTACCACACTTTAACATGAAAATAGGCTCCACAAACATAACAATCTCCCACTTGAGACTCGATTTCCACCGAGCAAGCTTCTCAACCCTTCACTGTCATCCGCGAAGGCCAACCAAAGGTGAACATAGCTTTAGTTTATCCTCAGTGACCACCTTGGTCATCATGTCTGCGCAGGATTTTGACCGGTATGAATCTTCTCCAACTTCAACTTATCTTCCTCCAAAGTGTCTTGATGAAGTGATATCTCAATCGTATATGCTTCATCCCGGAGTGGAAAGCGAGTTCTTAGCTAGGTGTATAGCACTCGACTATCACTATGCACCTTACATTCCTCCTTCTTATGCCCCAACTCCTCAAGCAATTGTTGTAACCAAATAATCTCTTCGCTTACCTCTGTGGCAGAACATACTCACCCTCCGTGGTTGACAAAGCCACCGGCCTTCGTAGTCGTGAAATCCAATTTATCGATGTCTCACCTACAAAGTGTAAATATAACCTATCATGCTCCTCCCGCTGTCTACATCTCCAACGATTTCGAATCTACATAACCACGTAAAGTAGTGTCTCGATCCACTATAGAATAAAAATGTCCCCATGGTCCATCTCAAATACCGAAGGATCCACTTTATTACTTGCAATGCTCTTTACCTGGATCACTCATAAATCTACTCACGCTCCCCTTTGCATGGGCAATATCGGGCCTAGTGCACACCATAGCATACATCAAATTGCCAACTACTAATGAGTAAGGTACCTTGGACATCTGGTTTCTTTCCTACTCTATCTTGGGACACTGCTCCTTTGATAACTTAAAATGGCCTGCTAAAGGAGTCCCAACCGGTTTAGTATCCTACATGTTAAACCTATCCAATACCTTCTTAATGTACTCTTCCCGAGATAAAGTCAAACTGCTCCTTCCTATCTCGAGTTATCCTCATACCAAGGATTTGTCTGCAGCAACCCCCAAATCCTTCATATCAAAGGATTCACTTAGCTGTTTCTTGAGTACTTTTATTTCCTGCATGTTTTTACCTTCAACCAACATGTCATCAACATACAAACACAAGATAATATAACTTCCATCCTCAAATTTCTTTGTATACACACAATGGTCAGAATGACATCTGATATAACCTTGTTCCATCATGAAGCTATCAAACTTCTTATACCATTGACGTGGAGATTGTTTCAGGCCATACAAGATCTTCTTCAGTTTCCACACCATCTCCTCTTTACCTTTGACTTCATATCCTTCTAGCTGCTGCATGTATAGCTCCTCCTCTAAATCACCATGGAGAAATGTAGTTTTTACATCTAACTGTTCTAAGTGCAAGTCTTCTGCTGCCACTATTCCAAGAACAGTTCTAATAGAAGTCATTTTTACTATAGGAGAAAAGATCTCATCAAAATTTATACCTTGTTTCTGTGTAAACCCCTTGACCACCAACCGGGCCTTATATCTTTTCTTTCCTCCTTCTTCATCTTTAACTCTATGCACCCGCTTGTTCTGCAATGCTCTTTTGCCTTCCGGTAGCTTCACCAAATCCCAAGTTTGGTTCTCCATGAGAGACTTATGCTCCTCATCCATGGCTTGCTCCCACTTCTTACTAACATCTACCTGCATTGCTTCATCAAAGCTCTCTGGCTCTTCACTATCAATGAGTAATAAATAATAAAGAGAAGGAGAAAAACGTTCAGGTTCTTTTCTTACCCTAGAAGACCTCCTCACTGTAGGAGTTTGGGGTTCCTGTTGAGTAGGTTCCTCAACTGATTCATGAGTCACTGTCCCATCCGGAAGATCCTCTACCACTACATATTTTTTCTTGGATTCTTCCTATTTTCCTGTGAATCGTTGCTTATACATGACTTTCTCATTAAAGACCACATCCCTAGACCGAATGATTTTCTTGTCCTTAATACTCCAACATTTAAATCAAAAAGTCATTACCACCATAGCCAATGAATGTACATTTTTCTCGATTTAGCCTCTAGATTGGTCCTATCATCCTTGTCTATATGAACAAACACCTCACATCCAAAGACTCTAAGAAATGAATAATCAACTTTCTTACCATACCAAGCCTCCTCGTATGCCTCCATCCAAGGCACTTGAGGGTCCTCTTTTTATCAAGTACATAGCCATGTGCTCACCGCTTTTGCCCAAAAAGAAAGAGGCGCTCTTGCATGTAACCTCATGCTCCTAAAGACGCTCCATTATTGTTCTATTCATCCTTTCGATAGCCCATTCTCACCGCGGCGTTCTCGAACCGTATTTTGCCTGTGGATTCCATTCTTAGAACAGTAATCATCAAAGTCATTGTTGTAATACTCCCCTCCATTATTTGACCCGAGGCATTTTATCTTAAGACCTGTTTCATTCTCTACCAAGGCTTTCCATTTAACAAAAGTGTCAAATACATCATATTTTTTTCTAATACAATAAACCCAAACTTTCCTTGTTTCATCATCAATAAAAGTAACATAATAACTTGAACCCCCAAGAGATGATACCTGAGCCGCCCCCCACACATCAGAATGCACCAGCTCTAACTTACTCTCTTTCTTTGTAGGTCCAACCTTGAGAAACCTTACTCACTTTTGTTTCCCATAAATGCAATTCTCACAAATCCAAACTTGTTTCGTATATCCAGAAAATTCTTCTTTATGATGTCCATGCCCTTATGGCTCATACGATCGAGCCTATAGTGCTATAATGTTGTATCTGCATCCGAAGCCACAAGATTATAATCATTAGTACTATCTCGTGGATAAATATAAGGTTCCAACCTTCTTACCTCTTACCACCACAAGAGCACCCTTGGTAACCTTCCAAGAGTCAACTGTAAATATCACAAGACAACCATCACTTCCTAATTGCCGTGCCGATATCAAATTTCTCCTTAATGTAGACACATGTTTGACATCCTTCAATAGCCATGTATTCCCATTCTACATCTTAACCCGAACAAAACCTTTTCCAACTATACTTTGTAAGGCTCATCATCACCAAGAAAAACATGCCCAAAATCCTCTTGAACATAATCAACAAAATAATGCCTATGTGGAGTAGCATGAAAAGAAGCCCTGAATCTAAAACCCAAGATTCAATAATATTATGCAAAGAAAGAATCAAAGCATCCTGGCATACATTACTTGATGCCACATTTGCCTCCTTATTTTCTTCCTATTGTTTCTTCTTATCCCGAAGCTCCCAACAATCCTTCTTTGCATGCCCAGACTTTCCATAGTTCCAACATACAATCTTGCTCTTGGATTTTGACCTTGCTCGATCTTTCGATTTTCCATGGTTTCCTCTATTCTTCTGTCTCCCTCTAGTTTCCACTGTCAAAGCATTCCCTGAAGTAGAAGATTCCCCTGAGCTTTTTCTTCACATTTCCTTGCTTAGAATCACCCCTACAACATCCTCAAACTTCAACTTCGAGTTAGTTGAACCGAGTTGCTTACCGCCATTACCAAGCTATTCCAACTTTCAAGTAAAGAGCACATAATTAATAAAGCCCTAACTTCTTCATCAAATTCTATTATAACCAAAGCTAGCATATTCACAACCATATTGAAATCATTTAAATGATCTGTTAGTGAACTATTCTCGACATCTTCATATTAAACAACTTTTTCATTAAAAATATCTTATTAGAGGCAGAGGGTTTTTCATACAACTTCCCTAATGCATCCATCAGTTATTTTGTAGTCTTTTCCTTTGAAACATTAAATAATACCGAAGATGCAAGACACATCCGGATCGTTTCAAGTGCCTTCCAATCCAACAAATCCCATTCCGCATTTTTCATACTCAAGGGTTTGTTCACCTTCTCAGATGGAATGGAGTATAAAGATCCTTCGATAAAGGTAATCTTCCATCTGCATCTTCCAAATAATGAAATTTCACCCGTTGAATTTATCAACCCTAGATCTTCCATCATCTACCATAGCTCCCTCTTAAGATAAAACTTTCCCTATGATTCAACACTTCAGCAAACCAAAACCAGTGCTCGATACCAATTGTTAGGAAATAAGAGATAAAATATGCGGAATAATCCCTTGCAGAATCGCAACAGTAGAAACTAATATGCAAAAAAATATTACAGATCTCAAATAAAAGTGTAGAATAAATAACACAACACAGAGAGACAATATTTAACATGGTTCACCCAATTTGGGCTACGTCCACTAAGAATCACTTGCTCAGATTTTATTACAAACCTCCACTCTCTCAATACAATACCTAGATCCGTTTGGAGCTATGCTCAACAAACTCTACAGAAATTCACACCTGAATTCAAAACACATCTGCAATACATTTACTTGTTGTTGTATCATATGCATAAGACCATATAAATAGACAATTGCTTAAGCATTTGATACAAAATGGTATCAAAACCATGGGCAAAAACCGTGGGTCTCAAAACCATGGGCAAAAAATCGTGGGTATCAAAACAATGGGTAACAAAAACCATGGGCCTAAAAACAACCCATAATAGCTACCCATTACCCATGTGTTAATAAACCACCCATGAAAATTTACTTCGGCTTCACCCCGAACCCCCGACCCGCCACCGGTGAGCGGGACCGCCGTAAAAAAAATACCCAAGTGTAACACATGAAGGTGTACCACACTCTAACATGAAAATAGGCTCCACAAACATAACACATTGGATTGACACATGGAATCCTTCGTAGGCTCTTGGAATTTTCAATGGCCTCTCTTACCTTTTAGGACCACGAACACGTGGCGAGCCGGCTCTCGCGCTCCATACTTAGTCGATTTTGGGCCCGCTCTGTCCCATTTTTCAACTTAGACTACATGGTGAGCCCACACTCATTTGGGCCTCCGCTTTTGGATTTACCTTTGGAGATGCGCCGAGATGACACGTGGCAGCTTCCGCTAGCACTTCTATACTTAGTCTTTTTTTTTAGGCCTGCTTCTCGGCTATTTCGAGCCCGAAGACTTCGAACTTTCATTGCTTTCTTCTCTTTGAGCCTCGGCTTTTTTCGACACTGTCTTTCTCCTTCCCGACCACTGTTATTCCATTTCTAAGGCCGCCTATAACTGCTTCTTGCTGGATTTGGAGCATGGATTCGCTCGACGGAGCCGTTTCTTGAATTTCTTCTTGCACATGGTCATTTGATCTTTCACAGGCCTCGTTTCTCCATTGTAGAGTCCCTCTTCAACCTGTTTGCAAGATTTGAATGTGATTTCTCTGGTTTCTTCTGTGTGAGGTCGTGGCTGATCCAATTTTTCCAGGGGGTAATATATGGATAATAATTTGGCAACTCACAGGGGCATCTTCTTGCTATATGAAGGGATCAGTTGCCTTGTTATATCCGTTGGGCATGGAGTCAAGAATGATGGCCTCGATATTGATCATGCCTCTGATCTGCAAGCCCAACCATTTGCACTCTCAATTTTCATGAAAATCTCAATATAAGGCTTCTGAGGGTAGAAAATTACTTTGACCCAGGGCTTTCATCTATCCCTGAATGGACTATTTCAAAGATGGATTTTTAGTTGCTCTGCATTTGTTTTATTTTGAAGATAACAACTATTACAGACAAACTATGAGTTTCCCCATCATGAATACTAAAAGGGATAACATGTCCACTTGGAGGCACGTTGGGTTGTGTAACAACGTAACCTAGAGCAACAAAGAACCTATGCCACAACACTTAGGGAAATAACAACTACACTACAACAAAACAATGTGCATACGCACTTAGGGAAATTAAAATCCTATGCTAATATTTACGGGGTGGAAACTTCCCATTCAGTAGTAATGTTTGAGATGGATCCCATTCACTAGGATCTGCAATTCTTCGCCATCCAATTTAGCCAACTAGAAGGCATTGCTACTCTTGCACTCTGTGATCATGTAAGGGACACTCCATATGGCATCAAATTTGGAGTGTTTTCCTAGCTTTTCCCGATCTGCATCTCACTTTAGGACTAATTCCCCTTCCTAAAAGGTCCTCATCCTTGCCTTCTTATCAAAACTCTTTTTTATCAATGCCTGATCCTTTTCCATGACCTACATTGCATGCTCTCTTGCCTCTCCTACCTCCATCAGCTCTGCATACCTAATTGCCATGGGTTCAAACTCAGCTAGCTCTAACTGTTTCATGAGTTCCAAAGCGGAAACTCCAATGAGATGGACAATCGCCTCCTTTCTATATACAAGTTTTCATGGTGAGCTACCTGTGGACCCCTTCGGTGTGATCATATCAGCCCATAGAGATGATTTGAGCCTTATATGCCAAGTCCTCTGATTTTCATCCAAAGTCCTTCTGATAATTCTTAACAGGTTCTTATTTGTAGACTCTACTTAGCCATTACCCTGAGGGTAACAATTTGATGAGGTGCTAAGATACACACCATTCTTAACTGCCCATTCAGTGATTCTTGTACCAAGGAATGCCAATGCATTATCTTATATAATAGTGGTAGGGACTCCAAACCCGATGGCTATTCCTTCATAGAATTCCAAGATGTTGACTCATTTTCTTCTTTTAGTGCCACTTTGCGCTTGCACTTGGTGAAATAATCTATTGCAGTAAGTATCTACTTGTGGCCTTGGCTTGAATTTGGGTTAATCACCCTAATGAAGTCCAGTCCCCATTGCATGAATGGTTAGTTAACTAAAATGGGATGAAGGGGCAGGGCTGCTAGCTTCTCCTTCCCTATGAAGAATGCATATTTTTACACTTCTTGACCCATGAGTAGCAGTCCCTGAACACTGTAGGCCAATAATAACCAGCCTTCATGATCTTGAGAGTTGTTGCTCGAGGGGAAAAGTGACCTCCTGCTTCTCCATCATGGAATTCATGCAACACTCTCTCAATTTGGCCTGTCTCAATGCACCTCAATAGAATACCATTGATATCCTTCTTAAACAAGACACCACCAACAAGCACATATGGGATAACTTGTAGTTTGAAGTATCTTCTCTTTGCCTTGTTCCATTCTAGAGGGCACATACCTATTTGAAGGTAATGCACTAAATCTTGGGTCCAACATGGATCAGGTGCATCATTAGTTGATTGTTCTTGATCATTCTCAGAAATAGGACAACCTCCTTTTCACCCATCAACTCACTGTTCTTAGAGGTGAGTTATTCACGATCCCGCTTGCTAATCGGGTTTGGTCACTTTGATCTCAATGTCATATTACATTACCCGGTGATCCAAAGATGCCCTCTTCTCATTCAAATCCTTATTTAAAAAGAAGTCCTTAACACCAACATGAGATACTAGCAATTGAATCTTGTTATTTGAGACCAAGTGTCTAAACTTCTTTAAGCTCCTAATAACAACAAGGACATGTTTTTCAATGAAAGAGTATTTTACCTCGTAGTCCTCTAAGCTCTGGTTGAAGAAAGCTATGGGTTGTTCTAAACCTTCATTGTTGGGATGGACCAAGATGGCTGAGATGGTGTCTGACCCTCCAAAATCGTATAACATGAAGTCTTTCGATAAGTTTGGGTTAATGAGAGTTGGAGCTTGTGATATTGCGAGCTTGATGGCTTCAAAACTCTCTTTGCCCTCTATTATCCATTTAAATGCAATATTCTTCTTTAACATCAATATTAAAGGCTTCACAAGAGTGGCAAAATCAGGTATAAACTTGCAAACAAAGTTTATCCTTCCCAAGAAGCTTTGGAGAGACCTTTTATGTTGTGGGAATGGAAGTGTCCTGGATGGCTTCAACCCTTTCAGGATCAATTGTCAATCCCTTCCTTGAGATAATGTGGCCCAACAATTTCCCTTCATGAGCCACGAACACACACTTTTTTGGGTTTAATGACATGCCAAACCTCCTACATCTTTGGAATACCTGTTTAAGGTGAAAGAGATGATGTGTAATATTCTTGGAGAAAACAATGATATCATCAAGATACACCAGGACTATGTTGTTAATTAAGCCTTTGAATGTCATGTCCATAGCTCGCTGAAATGTTGCTCCAGCATTTGATAGTCCAAATGACATCTTCTTATAAGCATAGGTTCCCCATTTGGTGGTGAAGGTTGTCTTGAATTGATCTTCCTCCTTCACTGTTATCTAGTTATAACCTAAGTATCCATCCAACAATGAAAATCTCTCGAGCCACCTACAACTTGTAGGATCTGCTTTCGTTGATGGAAGTGGGTAGTGATCCTTAAGTGATGCTCTATTCGTATCACGAAATTCCACACACAACCTGACGATCTCTCCATTTTTCTTCCTTACAGGGCACCAAGTTAGCAACCCAACTTGAATTCTTGATAGGAAAGATGATACCGGCCTCAATTAACTTGGTCAATTATTTTCTCATGAAAGGCTCGATGTGGGGATTTATTGGTCTTTGTTTTTGTCTGAAAGGTTTAGCTCCTTGATCCACTCGATGGTGTGTTGTGCCAACTTTGGGTTGAAACCTCTTAAATCTTTATAAGTCCATGCAAAGACATCTGGGAACTCTTGACAGAGTTGAACAAATTCAGATTTTTCTTGTTGAGTGCTTACCCTGCTAATCTGCAATGTTTTGCCTTCTTCTATAAAAATAAGTTTTGAATCTTCACCCTTTACCTGGATGTTTGCCTTTTCTTTTCGGAATTGGTCATGTGGGTTGAAGATTGATTCCAAAGTGACAAGACCCTTTGGTAGTCTGTTGGTCCTTAGCCGTACCACTTGATTGTCATACTCGCTGCTCTAATCTGTCTTGATTCCTGAAGGAGAACTCAACTTCCTCTTGTAGAAAGTTGATAATTTGTTAATCATTTTCAAAGACTTGCCAACTTGTGTTGTTGTCTGGGATAGCTGGCCTTATAACCAACTTGATATGGGGGTCATGCTTATCATTATTGATACTCTCCACAACATCAAATGCTGCCCCAACCATTGTCATGCCTATTGCTTCATTTCTCTTCCCGGGATGGAGTTGAGGTCCCATACCGGTTCTTGATGCAAATTTTGTCCTCTCGACTTGATTAGCAACTAGTTCACAAATACAAACACTTGTAAGTTCTTGATTCCTCATTTCCTTGCCCAATGCAATCCATGAACCAAAGCCTCATATTCTGTCGTGTTTTTTGAACAGGCAAATTGGAAACTGAAAGTTGAGTAGTATTTCATACCTTTGGGGGAAACAAGCATAGCTCCTCCTCAGGCTCCTTGCCTACTTCTTGAGCCATCAAAGAACAATTGTCATGCTTCATTGTCATCTTTGTGTTCTAGCTTAATGATGTCGGAAGAGGATGGTTCTCCTCATGCGCATGTAGACTCCTAGCTCATATTCTTCCATCTCCTCATAGGGGTCAAAATCACGTCTTTTGTTCTCTCATTCGCCGAGAGTCAAGTATGGGATACACCCCACTTTGATATCTGCTTTCACAAGTGCTTAGGAGGTCCTCCTAATCAAAGGTTGAACAATTGGCATTAATCGGTTTGGGTACATAAGACACAATATGGTAATCTATGGGCTCAAATCGATTGTGGCCTTAGCTCCATACCTTGTCCTAAAAATCATATGCGACTAATCAACAGACAAATAGACTCCAATTTTAGCAAAGGTGAAGTCCCCTGGACAAACACACCGCAAAATGTGGTGGCAAGTCTATGACTGATATGTTTTGCAATACAGTCACATTGAGGCAGGCATGCAGTGTGAGGCTCAAATCTTTGATGACTCCAATAGTTGTCACTGTTGTCCTATCCAATTGTACTACCCCTTTGGATATGACTTCGTATTGAAGACCTAGTTCATCAGCTATTTGCTTTGGCATTATAGAACTACTTGCCCCAAATCAATCATGCAATTATGTACCAATTTGTCCTCAATGATTAATGAAACATGGAATGGAGGAGGCTTCAGATTCTTACCTTGTTGTCCTCCATGGTTTCCCTCAGGTTGAGCTGTATTGGAAAACACTTTCTCTTGTTGGCTAGGGGGTCTATTTAGGCTTAACCAATTAGCCACGACAAGATGCAATGATGCCTCTGTCCTGGAATGGCCACTGACTCCCACAGTGAAATGTTCACATTTGTCTTCTTCATTTGCTCAATGATATTAAATGAGTTATCCTTCTACTACCCCTTTCCTGACACATTTTTCTCTTACACATGGGTTGTTACAACTGGTGCCTGAGTAGATTTGGAAGGTGGTTTGGACTGACTCTGCATATTGGGAGTTGCATTTTGAGTGCCAATACCTTGTGGAGTAATGGAGGATTGAGGATTAACTGAGTTTGGTGATTGTCCTTCTCCAATATTTCTCTTCTTGGACCATGTATTGGTAGCTACACTTTGAGAAGGGGCCTGATTCATTCCACATAAGTCTTCAGCTTGCCAATTGACAAGCATAGTTTCACTTGGAGGTGCCTCTTACTGAGTTCCTTACTACTGATTTTCTTCTTGGCTAGACTCTTCTGACACACCAGTGGTCTGTACCATCAAGGCCTAGTTTAGTGCACCATTGAAGTAAATTAATTGATTGTGGTTGATTGCATGGGAAACACTAATCATATTCTTGTGCCATGTCGTTTTGTGCTGGAACCAATGCCCTTGATGTTGAAGCTATATTTGGATCATATGACCTGAAAGGTCTAGCAGCTTGAGGTTGTCCTTGGTTTTGATTCTGATTTATAGCCTAAGTTGGTGGTCTATTTTGTTAATATGGGGGTCTAGCCTGATACTGAGTCTGAGGCTGATATGGCTTAGAGATCTCGAGCATGTTGCCTCTTGATAGTTACTAACTCATTCCCTAGGTTCTCAAGTTGTTTCATAATCTCTTAAATCTCATTTGAGGTGCTGAGGACAAGGTGGAGGCTTCAAATGAACTCGGTTCCTAAGAGTAGGTGTAGGAGCTAATGTGGGTGTGTGGCTAGTGCTTGGGTTTCCTAATTCTGGGTATAGAGGCATGGGTGGCCTAGGAGCAAGTTTTCCAGCCTGAATTAAACAATTTTGAGCTCCTATGGAAAGGCTATAAGCTACAGGTAAGGTTGTGCCTCCCATTAACTAAATCATTAAAGCAATATCGGAATTTAAAGCTCTAAGAAAGTATAAGAAAGCACCTGCATTTGTGGGCCTTACAGCCAATGGAATCCTATCCCAGGTCCTTTGAAATTTGAGGTTGAAATTTGTCAAATGCTTGTTAGGAGCTCTTTTGATTGTTGTCAGTTACTCCAATAAGGACATGTTATCTCCTTTTTCTCCAAACTGGTCATAAAGAGCTATGCACAGATGGTCCTAATTTTGAATAGAGCATGTTGCTAGGCTCCTGAACCATTGTGAAGCTTTGCCCTTGAGCGAAGAGGCTAGCAAATTGATTACGATGTCCATCTCAGTGATCTCATGGATTGCATAGACATTAGCAATGTCTTGAATGTGGTCACTCAGAGAACTCTAGTTCTCTCCAGTGAAATATGGGATGCTCTTTAATGCTGCCACTAGGACTGGATTTTGTGAATTAAGAGCGAGTGGGTTGCTGCTAGTGAAATTAACATAAGGATTTGGTGGTTGTGCCATCCTGATTGGCTTGAGCACCCTTTTTGATTAAAAGAACAGTCTACTAGGAGGAGGTGTTGACATGGCTCTGTTTGGTGGAGATGGAGACCTCTGGGCTCTTCTCGCCCTTCTCCTTTTGTCTAGAGACAAGTGCAGGTGGACAAATTGTCCCTCTTCTCTGGTTCTTGACCTTGTTTGTATTCTTCTCATGAACTTGGAAAGCTTGGACTACTGAAACCAGTGGATTCTGTCCCTTTTGGAGTCACCAGATGTGTAGTTTTAAAGCTTCTTAAAAGCTAGAATCACAACAAGTGCACATCAATCTTACTGTAATAAAGATGGAGACTTTCTTGTCCCACCGGTGCCAAAATTGTTAGTGCAAAATCACAACACCCCTGAATGTCTGCAACCAAATGGGTTGAGACTCTCAGTGTGATTGCAAAACATGGAGCATCTCTCAAGGTGTGGGACCTTGCGAGTTGAGAGAGCTCTCCGGATTGAGGCCGCTCCTATCCCTCTGCTCGTGTCTACACAAACAAATTGCAGAGGATCTATTCTAAGTTTATTTTATCTACCAAGGAGACATGGTTAGAGAGATGCAAGAAAATAAACCTAAGCTAACGAGGTGATACACCAATGGAATGTTAGAAACTCGTTTTTGTTTAACACAAACCATGGGAATGTAATAAAAGCGACATGCATAGATAACTGACAACAATAAGAGACCGAAAGGCAACAACAAATACATGAGAGGGTCGAGAATCATCCAAAAACATATATTTTTATTGCTTAGAAGTCGATACAATATATTGCAGTGGCCAAGAAGCAAACTTGCATTACAACCTAAAGGAGAGGTTAGAAAAGCTCCATAAATCCTTCTATGAACAAAAGAAGAAGGGAGGGCGCAAAACAAAAATTTCCAACCCTTTACAATGAGCCTCGACCCTGCCTTTATAGATTTAGCATAAAGAGAAGAAGGAGAAAGAGGTAGGAAAATTAATTCGAGGCTCAACTACTGCCATCAATGCCTCCCCTGTAAATCCACCCCAAATCATGTATGTTCGCATCGATTACTTGCTCGGTGCCTCGAAGGAGGAGGAACAGCAGATCAGATCAAATTTGATCTAGTTGTTGGGGGCAAATAGATCCTGTATTAATGGTCCGAAGATGTTTCTTCATTTTCTCTCCACCTAGCCTCTCCAAAATTAAATTTTCAGATCTCCATGGTGTAGACGAGGCCAAGATTTTTCCAATGGTGCTAGATTTGTCAGATTTTAAGCACCGAGTCAAAAGATATGCTCATTTGAAATTTGGATCGGGTCCGTACAAAATGGCAGGAACCAGCTACCAAAATGGGCTCCTTTTTAAAACTAGAAACGTGGAGGGCTAGCGCATGTTTGAGGGTGACCTTTGTATTTTGCTTTTGGAGTTGCGTCAGGCTGACACATGGCTTCTTCTGTGGCTTTCTTAGTCTCTTTATGTTTTTTTGGCCAAGTCTTTTGCTCAGCAGGGTCATATATCTGATTGGGGACACGCGAAGGCCTGCCACTTGTTTGGAAACCTTCCCTTAATTTTGCTCTTGAATTAGCACCATGTTGACAATCGGCACCCTCCACTAGCCTGTCTCAATGCTTTGACTATTCAACCCGACCCCGCCCTTTACAAAATCGACGCGTGGAGGCTTCGCGCTCACTTAGAAACTTGCTCAGGATTTTACCTTTGAAGGAGCGTCGGATTAACACGTGGAATCCTCCGCAGCTCTTGGACTTTTTAACGGCCTCTCTTTCCTTTTCGGACCACTCGAACACATGGCGAGTTAGCACTCGCTCTCCATACTTAGTCAATTTTGGGCCCGCTCTGTCCCATTTTTCAACTTGGACTATGTGGCGAGCCTACGCTCATTTGGGCCTCCGCTTTTGGATTTACCTTTGGAGATGTGCCAAGTTGACGCGTGGCAACTTTCGCTAGCACTTCTATACTTAGTCTTTTTGAGGCATGTTCGAACTACTTCCTGCTATTCCATTTCGAGCCTCGCTTTATAATTTGTTTCTTTGGATTTGGAGCACGGATTCGCTTGACAAAGATGTTTCTTGAATTTCTTCTTGTACAGGTTCGTTTGATCTTCGCAGGCCCCGCCACTCCATTGTAGAGTCCCTCTACAACCTCGTTTACTGGATTTGAATGTGATTTCTCTCGGTTTCTTCAAGGGGTCGTGGTTTTTGTGTTAGGAAATAAGAGATAAAATATGCGGAATAATCTCTTACAGAATCACAACAGTAGAAACTAATATGCAGAAAATATTACAGATCTCAAACAAAAGTGCAGAATAAATAACACAACACAGAGAGACAATATTTAACGTGGTTCACCCAATTTGGGCTACGTCCACCAAGAATCACTTGCTCAGATTTTATTACAAGCCTTCACTCTCTCAATACAATACCCAGATCCGTTTGGAGCTATGCTCAACAAACTCTACAGAATTCAAACCCGAATTCAAAACACATCTGTAATACATTTGCTTGTACATCTATCATATGCATAAGACCATATAAATAGACAACTGCTTAAGCAGTTTTACAAAACCGTGGGTATCAAAACCATGGGGAAAAACAAAACTGTCCCATAAACCTATGGGTAACTGAAGAGGTGGTTTTACAAAACAATGGGTACCGAAAAAACATGGGCCCAAAAACAGCCCATAACGGTTACCCATTACCCATGGGTTAATAAACCACCCATGAAAATTTGCTTCGGGGGCTTCGCCCCAAACCCCCTGACCCGCTCACCGGTGAGTGGGACCGCCGTAAAAATACCCGAGTGTAACACATAGAAGGTGTACCACACTCTAACATGAAAATAGGATAACAAAAATTACACGACATTTGTCAATTCAACATAGTTTTTGATAGTTTTACATGGCACATTTTATAGGGCACACAATCCTCAACACCCGGCATGCACGCATGACACTATTTTTTCTACCTTCACATTGGATCAGAACTGTTCGAAATGGATCGATTTTTACATACCATTTGTATTGGTGTTCTACATTCATTGGGAACATTTCAAGGTTGGAGGATGACACCATATTATTCTCCCTCCACTTCTTCCATTTCACCGGCATGAGATTTCTGAAAAACTCACGTGTCAACAACACTTACAAGATCCTTTTCTACACTCTTACCTCATCATGAATTAGGTGCACATGTTCTTTTTCACATTTTTCAACGTTCTTACATACCTTTTTACATGCTTTTTATAGATATACATGTGTATTTGAATACTTGTTCGTTCTTCTCTTTTGCAGGTTCGTCTATATGGGAAGTAGTAGTCAACCATCATTTAACATCAATAACAACACACACATCGACAACAGGCACGTTCATGACATCTACAACATACGTTTCCGCCTAGGTTCGTCATCTCATCACTTTTTGCACTTTCTCATCTTTAGTCTCCACGCTCCATCTTTTTATCACTCCACACTTTTTCCTTGTCTCTCGGCACATTTCTTGCCATCGATTTGCATGGTTATCAAGTACACATCTCTATCTACTTTTATGTTATTGATATTTCATTCAACAACATAAAGTGGTGGTAAATGTAGACACAAAATCACACACTTTGGGTAACTAGTCCTGATTACATACTATTATTTATATGATTCATAAGTAAGAAAAGTACTAATTAACCCATGTCTTTGGCCACCTTTCTTTGCTTTACGTTGCCACTTTTGGGCTTACACTCTTACTTGCTCAGTCTACCTTTTCATACCTCAGTGTTTCTCATCCTGGACACCAACACCCAACCAAGACACCAGCGCCATACGCCCTAGCCCCCTAGGCGTTCCTAACCTATTTGTACTTTACTCACCTCTTTTGGGTCATTTCTAGCCATTTGAGCATCTTATCTTTCTAGTGGTTTTCCTTTTCGGGGTTGATTACGAAATTCAAGAAAGGGAATCATATAAATATAAACTTATGTGATCATAATAAGGGACCAAGCAGTAAACATTATCTATCACCACCTAAGGTTGCATCCAAAGGCTATTTAAAGAGCATCAAAGCATCCATTATCTCATCCATCACAAGGGACAAGGGATGGTTTTATGCATCACACTTCATAGGAGGGGAGTTTATTCTATTCCATGCACACATCTATTACATTTACTTACATTTAGCTACTTGCTCGCTATTTAAGTGCGACACGCACAAGAGCCACCTACGACACGATTCCACTCACACACACATAACTACATTGGGTCTGAAATGTAGTGTAACGCTCAGTCATAAGATTGCCATTATGACAGTTGAGGATAGTGCAACCCCTCATTCTGCATCTTTCTTTTTTGGGATTTTATGTCTATTTTAGGGTTTTGCAGGACTATACTTCGTTGCAGGTTTCCAGTGAGCTCGATAATCTTGGTGCAACTTCCTAGCGGAAAAAGGTGAGCAAAAACGAACAACTTGTGACCCTGAAATGTTGGGTTTCTGATTGTTTTCACAGACATAGGTGTCTGTTTCCAATCTGTAGTGCCCGTGGGTGCCCCTATCCATCCTGTTCCTCTAGTTCTACATTTTCTTGGGTCTTAGTGCGACACTCCATCCATTTTGTTCACTTGGTCAGCACCTCAGTACATTTTAGAATTTATTGTGAATCAACTAAGTACCTTTTTCTCCTCCTCGCAACTAGGGTTTCATAATTTATTGCTTAGTTTTCTTGGGTGTTATTTATGTACTTAATTTTTATTTATTTATTGCTATCATAGCATTCATATTAGGCTCTTATTATTCACATTTAGCTTAATCACCCGCCCAGCCCGCTGCCCTCTAACTCTCCGACTGCCACGACCGCTTCATCTCTCAAAACCATCAATGCTGCAACCACCGCTACGTTGGAGGAAAAACAAAGACAAACAAACATAAAATGATGAATGTTTGCGTCCATATTGGTAGGAGATAGTGTGATCGAAACAATTTACACACAACTCAATTCAGTATACAGGTGCCACATGGATGACCTATATTTAATGGAGGTCGTTGATACGGATCAAGAGGTAGGCGGTCGAGATTTAGGCACAACATCTAATTGTGTCAGAGGGAGAGCATGCTTTTAACATTCCGAGTAGGGGTCTAGATTCTTAAGGTGCTTGTTTTTGTGTTGGTGGGAGCCAATGTTGGTCTACAAGATTCTTTTTTTAAATTTTTGTATGATTTACATTTACAAAGTTAGTATTGAAAGTGCTAGGTCTTTTGCAGCCTGACCTTGAACATGACAATCATTGTTTAAGCTGATTAAATAACTTTTATCAACTCTTGGTCTGAAATGGGATGCAACAACTTTGAGCACGATGCTTTAGTAGAAGATGAGAGTGACCCAGGAGTCTTTGCCAAAGTCATCTGACAAAGTAGCACAAGTGGCAAAACAAGTGAAGGGAAGCACAATTTGGAATGCCAAGGTAATTCAGGGAGACGAGACAACCTGCTGGTGACAAATCACCCAGAATTTGTGGAGCTTGTGTCGTTGTTTTAGAATTTTATGTGGAGTCACAATTGTGATTGTTGCATGCTCTTACCAAGGCTCTTCAAGTGTTGGCTCGGGGTTAGGAAGGTCTAGCAGCGAATTTGGGTGTTTCTCTTCCGGTGGACGCAAAGGTGGACATGCCCTGTTGTTGTGTGATGCCTTCTTCTTCTTCGGCTCAGAGCATGGACAGTTCAGAGGTGGAGATCATTGCAGAGGTGTCTCCTAATGGCCGTAAGAAGAAGTACGTGGTGCTTTTTGTCACAGGATACAAGCATATAATTTTTTGGTGTCATGTCTATAAGTGCATAGTAGGTTTTGTAGAAGGTTTTCAAATGTAGCATTTTTGGGCAGGATAATGTATATAGTGATAAGTAGGAAGGTTTGGGTGGGTTAGAGGCTGAGATCAGGTCTTCCCCCTTTTTTGTATGTATGTTGATAAATCTTAAAATTGAATTTAAAAAGTTAACCACAAAAGTTCTACATTTTCTCATAAGGCTAAATACATCCCTAAAATATAATTTGTGAGTTGAAAATGGATGTACGCATTTTCCCAACTTCATTTTTTTAAAGAAGTGGAACAAAGATAGTAAAAATAATTACTTATGAAAACATTGCCCAAATACATTCAAACATTTTTCTGCAAATGTCTTGTATAAGAAATAGAAGGAAGCAATTCTTCTGTACGTAGTTTTGATCTCTTTATCACCTGCGGACCTATTAAATAATAATCAGATGCCATACAAATCATAATGCCTACAGTAATTAATATTATTATTCCCAAAGCAAATTTCCTTTATTTTAAAAAATGTGCGAATACGATAACCCTAACTGCAATTTGAGCATGCCTAACCTACTGTGCTTTGCAGCCGTAAATTTTCCTGCGGAAATTTCTTCAATAGCCATGGATGTTGACGTATTGAGTTGAAAACAGCCAAAGACAGTACACAAAAGAACTCATAGAAAATCATTGAAAATGAAAAAATGTTCTAAAATCTTAAAATAAAAACCCAAGGAAAACAAAAAAACAAATTAAATGATTTTTTTGCAGGTGAAGGGTTTTCATTTAGAGATCTATGACAATGTTATGAGCTAGCCAAATAATGAAAATAAAATGGAATATAAATAAAAAAAGAAATTGTGGTTGCATGATGCAAATATTGCCTTGAAAATCAATGCGCAAAATATTTTGAGAAATAAAGAAGCGAGATCAATGTCTGTAGATCAAGGGAGCCGGATTCAATGTCTCTGCCACTATTTGATGAGATACACCTCATGAAACCCTAGTTCGAGGATCTTCAAAACATAAAATATTATATTATTTAAAGTACAGTATAAAAAGAGGCCCGCTCCAACATTCTCTCTTCCAGCCATACACGTGCAGGTATAAATCGCACTAGTTTAAGCTGATTAAACTTGGTTTCCTTAAAACAATAAATATTCATGGATCTAAGAGTACCTGCAATATATTTACTGCAAAAATGCTAATTTTTAAGCAGTTGTTACTTAAGTTGAAACCTTCACAATAATACAAGTAATTCTGGGTTCTTCAGCCTGTAATGGAAGATTTGATTCATCAAGCCACGACCTTCAAACTCGAGGCTATTCCATACAAACCCCGCCCGCAAATGATCGAAATCGCGAGTTATAATGGCATGTACCCTGAAATTTGAAAAATAAAGAGAATTAGATTAACATTGTTGTTACAGTTGGAATATCAAACGGATCTACCCTACAAAGAGTACCCCTAAAAAAGTGAAGTAGAATAAAATAAAAGGGTCCGAGAAAACAAATTTTTATGCTCCAGTACAAATTTATAGTTTCAAAAGGAAAACATCCATAAAAACATAATACAAGCCACAAATTGACACTCGAAAACACCGATTAAATGCTTGAAACACAAAAAACAACTTCCCTCTTCCGTCACGGCTTTAACTCTTTGAAGTTCAAACAGGATTCAGAAATGTTTTAAGAGGCTTATTAGGTCCCAGCCTAGTCAACACACCAACTAAGAGAGTGTGATTCTCCTTCAATGGACAAGGGGAACTTCCACTTTTCAAACAAGATTAATGAACAACTTCTTCTACAAAATCCATTTGTCTGTGTTATGACAATTAACTGCCAAAATCTTGTAAACACACCACAACACTCTCACTTATGCAGCCTGCAAAAAGGTAAAATGGAAGCTCAACTGTTTTGGGGATTCAGATCAGAAAGTGAAGTGGACTTCAAAGACAATAAGTCGTATTGAAAAGTGGCACTATTTCACAATGGATAGAACAACGAAGAAGCTCTCATTTTACGGGAGTTCAGATACAACTCAAGTAACATTTTTTAGGGTGATGTTATTTCTCTATTTTATCCAAGACACATCAAGCTCATTTGGACAGTATCATATCTGAAATTTTTTTATTTTGGTCAAGAAATCTTGGGTGAGTTTATTGTCAACATTATGTCTCTACCCAAAAACACATCAATGTCCTCTTTGGACCTCTGAATATAACTCATTTGTTTTGCATGACATTGCAGATAATATAATTTTATTTTTTTGTTTTCCTTAGTAGATCTTGGATAAGATTATGGGCGGTATACTTTTTTTGCCTTGGGTAATCTTGAGTGAGCTTATCAACAATGGTAATTTATTCGAGACTTATCAAGCTCCTCTTTGGGCCTCCAGTTATATTTTTCATTTTTTTCCATAGTAAATCTTGGGTGAGATTATAGGAAGTATAATTCTTTATTTTAACAAATCCTGGGTGAGTTTATGAGTAACATTATTTCAATATTTTATTCAAGACACAACCTCATGCTCCTCTTTGGGCCTCTGACTATATTTCTTTTTTTTGCATAGTAAAACTTGGTGAGGCTATGGACGATCTCTAGCATGATGTAGGCTATGCTTAAACCAAGTTCTTGAGATGTGTAAACTAACCACATGTCCCCTTGGATTCAGGCTCTTACAGATGTCCCCCATTACCATCACAACACTACCCCTTGGACTGGAGTTCAAATACAATTCAAGTAGCATTGGAAGATGCCACTATTCACTGTCTAATTCAAGTTGAATTAAATGTGGGTACTACTAGTACTTCCCATTTTATCTAGCACCCATCAAATTTCTTCCATTTGAGTGAAATCAAAACGAACTATCAGAGAAAAAAACAGAGAGAGGGTAGAAACAATTCATTAAACTTAACACGCGCCTTCATGTCTTCAACCCTAAGCACTCCATTCCATGATTGACGGTCCTCCAAACAAATCAAACACAAAATAAGACAAAGAAAAAACCATTTTGGGCCCCGGAAGATACATACCTGGCACTAGGAACTCTTCTGGGAACCTCGAGCTCAAACTCAACAGGCGACCCCAGAAAGCCATTGAAGCGGTCAAAAGTGACATGAGCGACATGCTTGACATTTGTACACCAACTGATCTCCATTGAACAGGTAGAAGAATCCTCCCTATTAGCTCTGCAGGTGACCAAGGACTTTTTGAAGGCTGCCAAGAGAAGGGCAAGCATGGACAACTGAGCTCTGTTTTGGTCCTCTTCCTTGTCGTGGGGGTCTAGCCCCTCACCAGTTGTCCTAAGCCTACGGTCGTGTGAGATGAGAGGCGAAGTAGTATTCACCAAAGTCTCATCATCATCATCATCTGATTAAATGCTTGAAACACAAAAAACAACTTCCAATCTGAGAACATCCAATCCATCATTCACTGGTAGAAATGTGAGCTCTCCTTTAGTGGCCATGTTTGTGAAGTTTCTTGGAAACTCCTACAGTGAAACCCATTCGTATTAGTTTGTAAAATATGACAACAGGTATAGTCAAAGCAATAACTCAAAGATAAAAAAATCATTCTCAAAGCAATAAACACAGCCAACCTCGAGCCACACAAAATTGACAAAACCTGCATCCTAGGCTGTACCAGCATTAAATGACATTAAATGAATATGAATCCATCCCCTCAACAGTGCCAAATAAAGGGGATCACCAATAGAATCCTGCCACAACACAAAAATTAAAGCATCAAACTTTAGTTCAGCCCATTTAAATACAGATGGCAAAATCTGATTGAACAAAATGCAAATAACTAATTGCTAAGGTGAAAACAATATCCTTGCCTTGGGCAGGATAATAATACTATCTCCCCTTCAATAAAAATACAAAAATTCAGAAATGTGATTGGTTAACGTTTGAATAACTAATAAGAAAGTGGATAGGATAGGGGCATGCAGGTACTCATAACACATTATCTCCCCTGAATAAAAAGAATTAAAAAATTAACATCCGGCTCAATGGACTTTGTAAATCGTGCCATCGCTAAACTGGAACGTCATTTTCGAGAAAAAGTACGCGAAAATAAGTAGTCGTTCGGGAAAAGTAGATAAAAAGAGTCGTTCGGATAAAGTCGACAAAATAGACGTTCGGGAAAAATCGATAAAAAGAGTCGTTCGGGAAAAGCAGATGTTGACGTGTTAAAAGCGAAAAATGATAATGTATTTTGGAGGCCAAAGTCCGACGTACAAACCATTATAAATTACCTCTGCTTGGTTTGGTAAAGATTGGCATTGGGGATGACGCATAAACCACAAAGCGAGTAGGTGAATGGTACATCCTCACGGCGCACTGTCTAGTTTTCTGGTTCGCTCAAGGAAATACATGGATGAAATTAACAGTGCATGAGAAACTGCGGTAATTCTTCTGTTTCCTTGCTTTGTATTCGATTTGTTAGAATTTCAGCCAGGCATTTGTTTATTTTTATGATACATTGTAATTTCTTATATGATTGCATGGAATGTTGATGATCAGAATAGTGTATCCAGTAAGTAGGTCGAATATGAATGTCGATGTCTGATTATTACTCGCCTGATAGACCGTCAACATTTTCGTTTTTGTTTGCTCTGGCTAGCGATTTTTCGTCTGGTTTTAGAAAAGGCTGTTCTACGGTTTGTTAGGAAAATGTACAGGGCTTTAACACGGGTTGAAGTGCTTGCGGACAATGTGCCCGTGTTTGCGATTTCCAGACACAGAAAATGGCGGAAGGGTTAAAGGTACGCTGATTTAAATAATGTTTAGTTTTAATTTAGGGCTTTAGCTGGAATAATATAGGGTGTTACATTTTAATTCATCCCTGCTTTGATCATATATATTGAAGAACGCAGAGAACGTAAGGAAAATATTTAGGGTTTAACCGAGAATAATGTAGGGTTTCAATGTACCTTCAGCACGAACACTTTAGAAATGGCCGGTCTAAGGGTTTATTCGGGAAGATAGGCTCTCTTATCAAAATACACAGGGCTTTAAAATGGGTTTGAGTGTTTTTTTTCCCTCAAAGCCTGAATATCTCTTTCCGATTTTCGTTGGGATGAATTCTTAGTAATTTAAGTTATAGCTTCCGCCCAAGTAATTAAAGAATTAGGGCTTCTGCCTTTGGATTTAATGGTTTCAATGAAGGTTTGACTGAAATGTTTTTTGGTTTTAAATTATGGATTTAGATGGATTAATAGAGGGCGTTATATTTTAATTTATCACTGCCTCAATCAGATATATTGAAGGGTGTAGGGATCTTAGGGAAAATGTTTAGGGCTTAAACCAGAATAATGGCTATTTGGCATGAATACTCTAGGATTTAAATCGGGGCTTCTGTTTAAACAATTTACGGTTTTAACTTTTAAATCAAGGCTTCTGCCCAATGAATTTATTGTTTAAATTAAGTTTTAAACTGGAATAATCTGAGGTTTTAAATTAGGGCCTTGGCTGTTAAATTTTAATTTATCATTGTTTTATTCATGAATTTACAGAAGGTGTCCCAAGTACATCAGTCATCGCAGTACTTAGCTTTATCTATTTTTCAACGTCTTCTCTAGTGTTCCTTGCTTCTTCAATGTTTATGACATTGTCAAATTGTCTAGCTAAGCGAGAGACTTTATCACAAATCTGCCTAAGCATAGCAGATTCTTCTATTAACAAAGTAGCGAAGTCTTTATTTTCAGTTTGTAAAGTAGATTTCCAGTCTGGGCTCTACTTCTTTACTTATGGTGCATATACATTCTTCTAAGTTGTCTTTTAAGGAAATAATTTCCTTAGGGCTTGATTGCACCAATTTAAAAGTATTATGTCTTCCTGCTTCGACTTGATCATACTGGCCATTGTGTGAGAACTTAATGATGTTCTGTCTTGGAGGAACTTCCACCTTTGTACCCACAAACAATACTTGTAACTGATTCTTTTCATCTCCAGCTTTTCTATGGTGGATATACTCTGTTTTTTGTACTTTGAGCAGGCTATGAATGAAGGATCTCTTTTTGTATATGAAGAATACTTGCCACCCCTTTGTCTCCTTTCAAACTTTTCCCCTGTTTTATCTCTCGGCCTCTCGTCCCTTTGATATAGAATTGATGATACTCATAATGATTGGTGTTTCTCTCAGCTTCTCCTAAAGATTTAAGCTTCAAGATCTACATTTAAATGATTAAGGTTTTTAAAGAAACAGTTTATATTTAGCTTCTTATCATGTAGAAATGCTGGCACATGCTTCAACAGCTCCATAAGCACTTTCACATTCTGTTAAACTGCCTTTTATTTCAAAGTAATTCTTAGACATTGTTTTTGCTTAAAGTATGTGCAGATTTTATTGCAAGTTAACTTCTTTTCATTGATATTTTTGAAATTCACATTTGTCTTGCACCAAAGTCATGCTTTCCCAATCAGATTAAAGGTAGCAAATCAGGTTTTCTTCAAGTATTTCTTCATACCTAGAAACCATGCCTCCATAGCCTGAGCTTGATATTCCAGGAAAGGACAAATCTTTTGCCTTCCAAATCTCGTCCTAAACCTCGATGGCTTTTTTTTCTTCTCACACTGACTTCTGCACGTGATTGCATTGTAGCAAGAAATTGAGGAACTACCCGATGAAGCTTCATCCCAGGAGGATTAGTAGGGAGAAGTAAACGTAGTTGTTTTTGCTTGACACAGCCTTATGTTTTTGTGTCTCTGTGATCGTCTCATGTAAGCTCCTCATTGTGCCTACTACTCCCACATTGAGCAGCTGTACAATATCGTTTTCACTACTTAATGGACAAGTAGGCTGACGATATTCCTTCAAGGGCGCTTTATTGTTTTCCTGTTGACTATCTGTGCACACTTGGGTTACTTGCATACTCCCATGTTGAGCTGCTGTACAATATCATTTTCATTACTTATTGGTGTGGTAATAAATATTTTTCAGTATCCAAAAGTTGAAGGGTAGGTTGACAATATTCCTTAAAGGGCTCCTCCTTGTTGGAGTGACAGGTTTTTTGTTTTCTTGTTGATGATCTGTGCACACTTGGGTTGATTGCATTCCCTACTTGGACATAGAATTATATTTCTGAGTTGTATTATGTCAAACACTTTGGTTTCATGAGCTAAATTTTCAATTGTTCTGTGGGATGTTCTTTTAACAAAACCTTTACGTTTTCAAGTAAAGGCAAATATATGCTCTTAAGGCTTTGATTGATCTTTTCATGAAGATATGTATTACCATGAGCTTCCGTGTTGAAATTTTGTTTGAATTAGGTCATTGCGGTGTCCCAATTACATATCTTAACTTTATATGACATTTTTTTTTGTTCTAAATGTCCAGGCTCAATGCCTTATACACAACTGTTTTTTGAAATGTTAAACTTATTAAGAAATGATTATAAAGAAGGTACAGATTTAGCAACGATGCTAAATAATAAGACTACTTTTGGGTATTGCTTAAAATAAAGTGATTGAATCAATTGTCCATTCAAACTTTGATATCTTTTCAATTTTTTCAGAACAAATTTTATATCTTTTCAAATACAGATTGGATATAAAAGGTGGTGTCGGCTATTTTTAGCCCTAGATCTTGAGCTATTGACACTTGTGCTCAGCTACATAACTTCATATACATAACTTTGTTGTCTTATTTATAGATTTATTCTAGGTGTCTGGTAATGGAATCTGGTACATGAAGTGTCTCACTTGCTTGGTTCTTTTGCCTATAGGTCATGTTTTGCAGGGTTTTGCTTTTATTTTATTTTATTGACATATTAAGCCTATTTCAAATAACCTAGTACTTTATTTTCTGTGAGTTCACAGGGTATACATAAAAAAGAATGGCCTGATTAGTCTTATAGCTGTTGACGTTCAGGACATTCAAGGCGGTGAATTCCGAAGTAAGTTTTGGTGGCAGCTTGATGCTTTTTAATTTTTCAATAATTGCAACACAATCATCATAAGATTTTTCAAAGTGAATTCAAGTAAGTTTTGGTCTCTTTGAAAGGAAAAGATATTTAGTATGTGGAAAAGATTTCATGTTTCTGTTGAGAACTTCGACAATATTTTGTTAGGTTTTTTCAGATATAACTGATGTTTGATCTCTTTGATAAGGAATGATATAGTTTTCTTTTGTCTTTCTAGTGATTGGGCCAATGTCTGTCTTTTGCATTTGAAAATAGTTGTCTTCTAAGTTACCAAACGCTTTGGATACGAGCGGAGCGGGTATCCGATACGCGGAAACGGCAAATTTTTTTTTGACCCCGGATACGGCGTAGGATACGGCAGTACAAAAACTATATAAAAATTAAAAAATATATAAATCTCAACCTTCTAAATAGGAATTTAATTATAAACCACATATTATGTATATGAAAAACAAGATAAAAGACAAGTTATACTATTAACTATAAATTTATAATAATGTACAGTATATACAAAACAAATAAAATTAAATTCAGAAGATTCTTTCAGAAGATTGCAAGAAGTTGCTTGGTCCAAAAAGGTGCAAAAATGGATTTTATGAAAATAAGAAAAATATCGCCATCAATGCATAGAGCTCGAGAAAATATACACTTTTAGAGAAAACGACACCTGCAACGGAGCCACAGAATGAAAGTTATGGCTCATCCAAGTTTTTGCTGCTACATCTTCCCGGACCCTTTCCAAAAATGGCAAATTTTTTTCCATACTTGCGTTTTTCAACCGAAAATCCAAAAACGGAAAAAATTGCCAAAATAGGAAAAAAACTAAATCGCGCCAAAAAAGGAAAAAAACGAAATCGCGCCAAAAAATTACACGCGGGAGCGGCCAGGGAGCGGGCCAGCGCTGTGGAAACGCCCGGTACGGCCTGCGCCGTGCACCGGCGTTCTGCGCTTCCACAAGCGCCGCCCCGCCCCGGCCGCTCCCGCGCGCGCTCCCGCTCCCGCTCCCGGACGCTCCCGCTCCCGCTCCGGCCGCCTAAACCGGCGTTTCCGGTAACCTAGGTTGTCTTTAAATAGAAATTTACTTTTGGGCTTTAGATGGATGTTTATCTTTCTGTGTTCATTTATTGGTTTTGTTTGATTGGCAAGGATTTTAAAGTTGGAGTATAAAGTCATGATTAGCACCAAGATATATGCGAACTGATTATTTTACCTTGTATCCAATCGGTGTCCAGCTTGCCTATCTTTCTTGGCTGCATAAAGCTGTGTTGTCTTGGTCATGTTCGTGTTTTGCTTTGAGCAGGTCATGCAGGATCTGTATGTGTACATAGAGAATAAGTGACAAAAATAAGGGAAAAGTTCAAAAGGAAACAAAAGTTGTGTGTCTTGGCCATGTCTTCCAATGTTCGGGTTTCTTGGACAAGGAAGAAACACAAACAAATTATGTAATTAATGCCTTTTTACAACTTGTCTATGCCGAAGACCCTGTTTTGCTTTGAGCAGGCCATGGAGGATCTGTATGGGTAAATAAAGGACCCTGTTTTGTTTCCTTTTGAACTTTTCCCTTGTTTTTATCACTCTTCTCTTTTGAAGATCTTTCTGGGTATGGAATTGATACTCAGAATGATTGGCTTTTCTTATGGTTTCTGCTAAAGATATAAGCAAGCTGTAAAAGGAGAGACATATGATTGATTGCCCTTTTGTCCCTCCTTTAGAACTTCTCCCTTGTTTTTTGACCTCTCTGTTTGGAAGGGTCAAATAATGAGTATGATTCCCATTCCTAACAGGTAGACACAGCTGTGTTAATAAAATAAGACATTCATGGCTCTGCAACCACATGATCAGAGCATGTGGGAAATCTCTTGAATTTTTTGGAATTGTTCTTCATTTCCTTACAGGGCCTGGAGTATGGCAGCTGGTATTTGAGATGGAATTGTATGTTGTATATTACAATTGTACAGGTGAGTCGCTCCATCAATTTAATTAGCCCATGCTTTAATTCTTTTGCTTTCTGCATACCTCTCTGTGTGGAAGGGTCAAACTGGAGAAAAACATATTTATTAAGTGTAAAATAATGAGTATGATTCCCATTCCTAACAGGTAGACACAGCTGTGTTAATAAAATAAGACATTCATGGCTCTGCAACACAAGTAGGTGAATCTGACGTACATCCTCACTGTGAGAGCTCGAGCCCTGAAGCCCATGTCTAGTTTTCTGGTTCGCTCAAGGAAATGAATACATGGATGAAATTAGAAGTGCATGAGAAACTGCGGTAATTCTTCTGTTTCCTTGCTTTGTAATCGATTTGTTAGATTTCAGCCAGGCATTTGTTTATTTTTATGATATATTGTAATTTCTTTTATGATTGCATGGAATGTTGATGATCAGAATAGTGTATCCAGTAAGTAGGTTGAATATGAATGTCGATGTCTGATTATTACTCGCCTGATGGACCGTCAAACATTTTCGTTTTTGTTTCCTCTGGCTAGCGATTTGTTGTCTGGTTTTAGAAAAGGCTGTTCTACGGTTTGTTAGGAAAATGTACAGGGCTTTAACACGGGTTGAAGTGCTTGCAGACAATGTGCCCGGGTTTGCGATTTCCAGACATAGAAAATGGCGGAAGGGTTAAAGGTACGCCGATTTAAATAATGTTTAGTTTTAAATTAGGGCTTTAGCTGGAATAATATAGGGTGTTACATTTTAATTCATCCCTGCTTTGATCATATGTAATGAAGAACGCAGAGAGCGTAAGGAAAATATTTAGGGCTTAACCCAGAATAATGCAGGGTTTCAATGGCCGAATAGCTTGAATATTTTAGAAATTGTTGGTCTAAGGGTTTATTCAGGAAGATTGGCTTTCTTAGGAAAATACACGGCTTTAACATGGGTTGAAGTGTTTTTTTAAATTAGGGCTTTAGCTGGAATAATATAGGGTGTTCAATTTTAATTCATCCCTGCTTTGATCATATGTAATGAAGAACGCAGAGAGCGTAAGGAAAATATTTAGGGCTTAACCCAGAATAATGCAGGGTTTCAATGGCCGAATAGCTTGAATATTTTAGAAATTGCCGGTCTAAGGGTTTATTCGGGAAGATTGGCTTTCTTAGCAAAATACACGGCTTTAACATGGGTTGGAGTTTTTTTAATCTAAGCCTGAATATCTCTTTCCGATTTTCGTTGGGATAAATTCTTAGTAATTTGAGTTATAGCTTCCGCCCGAGTAATTAAAGAGTTAGGGCTTCTGCCTTTAGATTTAATGGTTTGAATGAAGGTTTGACTGAAATGTTTTTTGGTTTTAAATTATGGATTTAACTGGATTAATAGAGGGTGTTATATTTTAATTCATCACTACCTCAATCAGATATATTGAAGAATGTAGGGATCTTAGGGAAAATGTTTAGGGCTTAAACCAGAATAATGTAGTGCTCTGACATAAATACTCTAGGAATTTAAATCAGGGCTTCCGTCTAAACAATTTAGGGTTTTAAATCAAGGCTTCTGCGCAATGGTTTTATTGTTTAAATTAAGGTTTTAACTGGAATAATTTGAGGTTTTAAATTAGGGCCTTGAATGTTAAATTTTAATACGTCATTGTTTGACTCGTGTTTTTTACATAAGGTATGACTTACGAAACACTTAGAACTTAACCCGGCATAATGTAGGGTTTTAATTGCATCATTTTTTTGTTGGAAGGTATTTTATGTTGTGTGAAGCCAGAAAATCGGACCCCCTGCTTGTAGCAGAATGTAGTATATGGGTGTTATTGAAGGGTTTAGGATTTATTGTGGAATATTTAGGGTTTTATTCATAAGACAATTTATGTTTTGTGCTGTCATAATCTGCAGTTCCTTGAATTTGCAAGCAACATGGAAGAAAGTGATAACAGTATTTGGAGTTTTGAAAAATATGCTTACAATTTGTCACAGGTCGTTTTCTAATATTCTATGACTTTTGATGTGCATTGGAAGTATGCCACATGATTAAAGTTGCAAGCATTTCCACTTTATATGTATGCGATTCATCAAAATTATGTGACGAACCTTAGTTGATCTGCACTTGACATATGTTTGGCCTATGATTTGAAAAGAGTAATCTTTTTTCTCGCATTCTCCCTCTACATCTATAGAGAACTATCTATAGCTGGCCCCTATCTATGGATATGGGGATTCATTCATTTCCTGTGAGCCGAGAGGGAATGTGAGTTTTCATTTTCCAATTTAGCATGAATAATTTAAGATTTAAGGTTGTATTAAATAATCAAGGGATTTAAATTAAACATCACTTGCTCGTTAATATTTTGACATAGGGATGTATTGTGTAGTGTAGGATTCTTAGGGAAACGATTCAGGGCTTCAGGTGAAATAGTAAACGGTTTTAATTTCACCGTTGCCTCAGTCAAGTCTCAGAAGTTATTCTAAGTTTTGGTAAGCGAGAAATTTAGTTTCTCTACTTCAATGGAATGCTGTCTACGGTTTCATTTAAGAGTACAATATTTCTTGTCAAAATATTTGAGGGTTAGCATAATGTCGAGAGTGAAATTCATGTTATTCTTAAAGTGTTTAATGTTCTGTGCATCCAGAATCTGTGGTGTCTCAAATTTGTGGTAAATGCAGAAGAATAAACTTTCAAACTATAATATAACAGTGTTCTTAGCTGCGGAAAAATAACATGTAGGTTCCACTCTTTTTTCTGTATCAGATGTCATTTGATTAAAGTTGCAAGCATTATCACTTTTATGTATGTGATTTATAATTTATGTAAGGATGTTTTTGAGATATGTTATCCCTATGATTTAAAGAGTAATTTATTCTTAATAGTTGGGTGTTTATGTTTTTGTTTTCCAATTTAACACGGAGTAATATTTTGCTCTGTATTGTGTATTTATGTCTTAGCAATTTGTTGAAAACTTCAACTTGGTTTGCATAGCATTTCTGTTTTGTTGTGGTTCTTGGGTATTTTAAAATCATATGTATGGCTCTCCTTGCATAAAGAATAGCCACCCCCTCTTCAAAAAGGAATAATATTTTGCTCCGTGTATTTATGTCTTAGCAATTTGTTGAAAACTTCAACTTGGTTTGCATAGCATTTCTGTTTTTTTGTGGTTCTTGGGTATTTTAAAATCATATGTATGGCTCTCCCTGCATAAAGAATAGCCATCCCCCTCTTCAAAAAGGAATAATATTTTACTGACGATTGTGATAAATGATTTCTGTGGTTAATTAATATAAACAACTAGGGGAAAATAAAATTAAAAAAACAAACACAAACTTTGTATTGAATACCCGAATTCTCCAGTTAAAGAAAAAGAAAAGAACAAAAAAATTACTGCCACAAGTAGTTAATATATACGCTGCAAGGTAGGAGGTTTGTAGTACCATTATTTTGAGTCACTACCTATATATGAAATGGAAAAGCCTCAAGGTTATCTCTAACATTTTTACTAAATTTAACTAAAATGTATGGCTTTTTTAGTTTTACTTTTTGTAGCAGTTTTAAGAAATTGCAGGTCTACATCAAGCACCTGAAAGAAAATTAGGTATTTTTTAGTGAAATGCATGTGACTTATCTCAACCAAATTGCTTGCTAGAGTCCTTTCTAAACAAGGGAGAAACTGTTATGATGCTAAAAGTAGACTGCATATTGTTTAGGTATTTTGACAAAATTCATTCAAAGAAACAGGAAGTTGTAATAATTACAGCTTAATTGGACAAGACTTAGGCAGTGGTTGCTAGACAATAATTTTATCCTATGAGCATCATCATATCATACATTAGCCCTTTGTAAGTGATAGATGATGATTGTTGGTTCTTTTAACCAAATTCATGCCACACATGTGACATCAATGATCCCCTACTTTCATCTTCATCAGCTCCATGCTTTTCTTGTTATGTGCATTTGATTAGTGCTTAGTAAATAGTTATTTTTAAAAAACCTAGGATCTTCTCAGACTTCGAGAGCCCCCTTAACCTACTTAAACCACTTTTGGTTATCTATGGACATTAATATAATTTCTTTCTTTCCTCTTTCAATTTTCCAGTGCTTTGTGTCCATTTTCCTTGTTTTGGTATCCTTTGCATTGGCCATGAAGTGGTTGCTATACAATAATTTTATCCTATGAGCATCATCATATCATACATTAGCCCTTTGTAAGTGATAGATTATGATTGTTGGTTCTTTTAACCAAATTCATGCCACACATGTGACATCAATGATCCCCTACTTTCATCTTCATCAGCTCCATGCTTCTTGTTATGTGCATTTGATTAGTGCTTAGTAAATAGTTATTTTTAAAAAACCTAGGATCTTCTCAGCCTTCTACTTCAATATGGCAATTGATTACATTTTTAGAGCCCCCTTAACCTACTTTTGGTTATCTATGGACATTAATATAATTTCTTTCTTTCCTCTTTCAATTTTCCAGTGTTTTGTGTCCATTTTCCTTGTTTTGGTATCCTTTGCATTGGCCATGAAGCTTTCAAGTTTCTTGTTTTAAGCTCATTTTTTAGTTACCAAAGTTGGAGTGATAAACTTATGATTAGCAACAGGATATACGAGAACTGAAATAGGAAGGTTTGCTATTTTAACTTGTATCCCTATCATTGCCGAATGGTGGTTAGCTTGCCTCTCTTCCATGTCCACATAAATTATTGATGCCCCGGCTGCGTCTTTCATTTTTTTGCTTCTTTGACAGAAAAGAATATTTCAGCTACACTTCTCTGCTTAGGGTCATCTTCCTTTCCAGCTTGCTTATGTTGGAGATACTCTATTTTTTCAGTTGCCTGCTTTGAGCAGGGCATGTAGGATCTCATTTTGAACACAAAGAAGGCTTGCTGCCCCTTCGTGTCCTTTCAACCATTTCCCTTGTTTTATCTCTCAACCTTTTAAAAAGATCTTGCTGGATATGGAATTGACACTTAGAGTGATTGGCTTTTCACATAGCTTCTGCTAAAGATGTAGTCGTTGAGATTTTGATTTGACCTACAAATGAATGATTTAAGGCCCACTGAAGAAACTTTTTATTATTCTTTTTATCATGCAGTTGGGACATACTTCAACAACACCACAAACACTTTCACATAGCTCAACTGAATTTTTCCCTTGTTGGAGGTTATGTAACACATCTATTTAGATTTCAAATTAGTTTTTAGACCGTTTCTGTTCAAGTCTTTTGTAGTATGTAGCATGAATAATTTAAGAGCTTTTGTTGCTGTCATTTGACGTTTTAAGAATTTTAAATTTTGTTTTGACATATGGATGCATTATGTAATGTAGGATTCTTAGGGAAAAGATTTCAGGGCTTCTGGTGGAATAGTAAATGGTTTTAACTGTATCAATGTCTCAGTCAAAAGTCATTTTATGTTTTGTTTCACCAGAAATTCAGTCTCTACTTTAATTGAATGTGGCCTTTGCAAAATATTTAGGGGTTCGGCACAATTGTAGAGGGTGTTATTTAAAAAGTGTTTTATGTTCTGTACAGCCATAATTTGTGGTGTCTCAAATTTGTAGGAAATGCAGAGGAATGTTATCATGGCGTTCTTAGCTATGGAGCATATAATGTTCTCTCTTTTCTTTTCTGTAGTGAATGTTATTTGATTAAATTTGCAAGGCTAATCACGTTTTACGTATGTGATTCATAATTTATGCGAGGAACCTCCTTTGTTATGCATTTAAAATTTGATAGATGTTTTTTCTATGATTTTTAAAGAGTAATATGTTCCTGGTTGTTTATGATTTTGTTCTCCAATTTAGCAAGGAGATCTATTATTCTTTACATTGTGTATTGGTGTCTTCTACAATTTGTTGAAGAACTTCCAATTTGATTTGCATAGTTTTTTCGGTTTTTTTTGTGGGGAAAATGGAAACAAAAGAGCAGGAATAACAAAGATAGAAAAATTATTGCTGCAAGTAGTTAATGTTGATGTTGCTTGGTCCTTGTCCTTGTTCTTGTTCTTGTCCGCTGCATGGCTAGAGATTTTATATCACCTCATTTATGAGTCACTTCCTAAATAATAAATGGAAAGGTCTCAAGATTAGCTCTAACATATTAATTAATCTATATCAAATGTTTTTTATATACTGAATGACAGCCTGAGTATTTCTGCCTATTTGGGTTTACTGTTCGGAGAAGTTTATTGACCAGAACACCTCAAAAAATGGCTGGTCTATATTAAGAACCTAAAATGTTTTTAAGGCATTGGGTAGTGAAGAAAAGTAGCTGGTTTTAGTGAAATGCATTCGACTTATCTCAACCAATTTTTTTGTCAGAATCCTTGTTGAACTAAAAATAATATGTTACGATGCTAGAACCAGATTGGATAGTTTTAGCTTTAATAATTTAATCTAATGAGCGATGAATATCATTCCTTATCTATGTTCATTTCAAATTAATTCTTAAACAATTGTTTGTGCGTAAAGTATTTGTAGATTTTATTGCAAGTAAACTTGTTTTCATTGATATTCTTAAAATTTACATTTTTCTCCCACCAAAGACCACCTTTCCCAATCTGATTAAAGATAGCAAATTAGGCTTTCTTTCTAGGAGAATTGTTATTCACCTAAACTATTTCTTCATACCTAGCAACCGTGCAGGATATTTTGTGAAAGGATGAAGCTTTTGCCTTACAAAACTCTTCCGAAACCTTTTTGATGTCTTTTTTCTTCTTCTTACACTCATATCTGCACATGAATGGATGGATGTGTGGTCTCTTCTAAAATAAAAAGATAGATTGTTTGTGGTAAAGATTGTCCTTTTGGGTAACTTTAACATGATTATGATCAGATTTATCAGAGAGAATGGATTTCTCTGACAATTTTTTTTTGCTAATAATTGGGGTCATGTCTGCCTATTGCTTTTCATATAAGTTTGGGAGCCTTAATCTAAAATAAGTTGTTATTCTTTACATGGTATTTTATATTTTTTAATAACATTGATAGTACATGTTCTTGTAATGTCATAGTATTTTATCCTAATAAATATGAATATTTTATATTTTTTAATAACATTGATAGTACAAGTTCTTGTAATGTCATAGTATTTTATCCTAATAAATATGATTATTTTAACAAAGCAGGTCGTCGCGGCATGCAAATGTGGCTGCAGGAAAGCTTGATGCTAGAGAAAAGCAGTCATTTTTGAATTAGTTGTCTTTTCAGGTATTTTTCAAAAAATGCAAATATTTAACTTTATTTTTACAAATTGTGAATAAAGCAATTCTAATTGATTTGTATAGTGATTTCGAGAATTCAATATTGGCTCTGACATAGCTCTTAATAAATATGTTCACTCTCATAATTAAGACTTAATTACCTTGCAATTTTTATATACAATCAATTAGAATTGCTGGGAGCTGTTGAGTGTGAATCAATTTTCCTATCTTAATTTTTGTCTCTATTTATTTTGAAACTCACAAGGATGATTTTCTCAATATATTAGGGATACTTTTATTTTGATTTAAATGATTTATGTTGAATCTAGAAATTGATTGGCAATTCTCATAAACATCCTCATATTGTTGTCATTTGTTGCATGTGGGTGGGGGTTGGTTTGTTGTTTTCACATTTTTTAGTGTCAAGCATGGCCATGCTGTTTTTTAAGGGTTGGGTTCATTTGGGTTAGTCATGTTCTATTATGTGTTGATAATTTTTCCGTTCATTTTTTTGAGTGTTGTATTGGGGAAGAAGGTGGTTTCTAGGTACGTTTCATTTATTCTCCTCTATTTATGGGGAAGACGTTTCACTTATTCTCCTCTATGTATGAATAGTGTTATTTTGTATATCATATATATATTTTAGTTTGTGTGGAGATTCACGTATGATGTGTTAGCTAATTGGCCCAGACATATGTGTGTATGCAAGGTAAGTACTTATTTGCGGAAAAAATTATTTCATATGATTAGAACATGGAACATTTTTCAGCCTCTTTTCCCTTGGATATGTAATTGATACTCATAATGATTTGCATTTCTCACTACTATTGCTAAAGTTATAGGCTTCAAGATTCTGACTTGATCTACATTTGAATGATTAAGGCATTTAAAGAAACAATATCTTTAGGTTCTTATCATGTAGAAATGTTTGCACATGATAAAACAGCTCAATAAACACTTTTGCATACTGTACAACTGAGTTTCTCGATTTGGAGGCTCATCTATTTTCATTTCAAATTAATTCTTAGACTTTAGTTTCTGCTTAAAGTATTTTCATTGGAAGCTTCTACCTTATTATAGTGTCTGCCTAATTTCTATAACAGAAATCTAAACTGAACCAAGAATTTGCTATAGAGGAATTATGAACTTCAACTAATTCATCCAATCTTATCAACAATTTAATAATGAGTTCAGAGCATAAAATGCAAGGCTATAAGGGGAGGTGCAAAAACAAATGAAGATGACAAGATCAAGATCTAATTTGTCTTCATAGTCCACCCATAGGAGGTCCTAGTGATCTCTTGCTGACCACTTGCGAGTGGGTACACAAAGGCATAGGAGACAGAAGAACATAGAATACTGAATTATTACTGCTACTATTTCTCTTGTTCTCAACTTCCAAGTGCCAAAAACACTATGTGTACGCAACTAAGAGATCCAGATTGAAATTCTTCTCCTAAGGTTACTTAAGAAATTAAAGTGAATGTATTAAGGGATTCCTGCCTGGCATGGGTAAACATTATACAGCTGCTCTCAGCTCACTTCCTTCAAGGATTCAAGACCCTTGTTCTAGTACTAACTAAATTCATATCATATTTCTACGCGACCTAAAGGTTGATTGAAAATTGTCACAGACAAAATAATACAATGCAAGGGGGTGATGTGGCTCTTCTGAGGAAATAACCATTTAAAATATATTTTGAATGCCTTCTGGAGAAGGTACTGTGATCCCATTCCTTCTCTTTCCATGTCAAGCAATGATTTTGATGGCTAATGATATGGATGATTTTTCTGGTTAACAGGCAAAAAGTTTTTATATCTAGGCATCTGCTCCACCCAAAAACTCTCCAGAGCTTCTTTGTTATTAAGATCATGGACTGAACCAATCAATTCTTCCAAATATCTAATCAGTATCATACCCATAGGACACATAAAGCAACAAGGACTATTTTTTTGCTCAATGTTATGCGAGGGTGAGTTGCTTCAGCTCCATGACAGTGGAGAAGGTATTGTGATCCCATTCCTTCTCTTTCCATGTCGAGCATCACTACTTGCAACTCTGGGACGAAGGAGACAGATTCCCACTCTTTCTTCTCTCTTCATGGAGACAAGAACTAAACTAAACACATGGAGGAAACCGGGCTGTTACTAAATCGTTCATTAGACAAATAAGACTCCCACTCGGATTGTAATCAAAAGGGTAGATTTTTCTTAATAATCAATCCTATCCCAAGAGAGAACACCAATCAACAAGCTTACCATTCATAATTTTCTCAAACAGAAATCTGAAGGGGTTAGGACAGAAACATAAAGATGCCACAATCCTTTCCAATTGAAACTATGACCAAAAAGGAGAGGATTTCTGCTACAATTACCTTAAAAGATGCAGGAAATGGGATTTTTAAGAAAAATATAGCTATCCCTATGCCTGAAAGGCTCCTCCCAAGGAAATGGATGACCTCAACCACAAGTTTCAGCGTACGTTTTTTTGCAAAACCAATAAGTGTGGAGTTATTCAATACAAGTAAGATTGTGAAGTCAAGAGGATGGAATGGAACCAATGGGTTACAATCACCATCGCCTATCTTCCAAGTTTGCTTCACATGTGTATGTGCAGGCTTTCAAAGATATGGCCCTTCCCCTTGCTGCCCCGACTGCAACTGTGTACTCTCACATGCTAGGCTGGTTTGCATTTCTGCAGGGCTCAGGGCTCTAACCCCTATCCTTGGCTAGGCAGATTTTATGTCCCAAACGGGCAAGCCATTTTTCCTACAATCAATATTTAAAATTCAAAATAAGAAAGAACTAGATGCACTTCACCCTCCAAGGCTCATTAACTTGAGAATTTCTTATAGTGCCCTGTCACCAAACACACTAAAACACTATGTAACCACCCCGCAATATCATCAAGCTAGGTGGTCTCGCTATATTTTTTCTTGATATTGTCAAACTATGTCATGTTATACATTTAGATAGGCCTTGGAGTGAACTATGGAAGATCATTTTTGCAAAACCAATAAGTGTGGAGTTATTCAATACAAGTAAGATTGTGAAGTCAAGAGGATGGAATGGAACCAATGGGTTACAATCACCATTGCCTTATCTTCCAAGTTTGCTTCACATGTGTATGTGTAGGCTTTCAAAGATATGGCCCTTCCCATTGCTGCCCTGACTGCAACTGTGTACTTTTACATGAGAAGGGAAGGTGACTCTCACACATGCTAGGCTGGTTTACATTTCTGCAGGGCTCAGGGCTCTAACCCCTATCCTTGGCTAGGCAGATTTTATGTCCCAAACGGGCAAGCCATTTTTCCTACAATCAATATTCAAAATTCAAAATAAGAAAGAACTAGATGCACTTCACCCTCCAAGGCTCATTAACTTGAGAATTTCTTATAGTGCCCTGTCACCAAACACACTAAAACACTATGTAACCACCCCGCAATATCATCAAGCTAGGTGGTCTCACCAGGTATTGTTTTCTTGATATTGTCAAACTATGTCATGTTATATACATTTAGATAGGCCTTGGAGTGAACTATGGAAGATCATTTTTGCAAAACCAATAAGTGTGGAGTTATTCAATACAAGTAAGATTGTGAAGTCAAGAGGATGGAATGGAACCAATGGGTTACAATCACCATTGCCTTATCTTCCAAGTTTGCTTCACATGTGTATGTGCAGGCTTTCAAAGATATGGCCCTTCCCCTTGCTGCCCCGACTGCAACTGTGTACTCTTACATCAGAAGGGAAGGTGACTCTCACACATGCTAGGCTGGTTTACATTTCTGCAGGGCTCAAGGCTCTAACCCCTATCCTTAGCTAGGCAGATTTTATGTCCCAAATGGGCAAGCCATTTTTCCTACAATCAATATTCAAAATTCAAAATAAGAAAGAACTAGATGCACTTCACCCTCCAAGGCTCATTAACTTGAGAATTTCTTATAGTGTCGTGTCACCAAACACACTAAAACACTATGTAACCACCCCGCAATATCATCAAGCTAGGTGGTCTCGCCAGGTATTGTTTTCTTGATATTGTCAAACTCTGTCATGTTATATACATTTAGATAGGCCTTGGAGTGAACTATGGAAGATCATTTTCAAATAAAGTGCAAGACACTATCAAGAAAACATGCTAAGGTGGAGAGGAGAGAATGGAATATCTTTATTGATCTCAAATGTCATATGTGTTCACCGAGAGAGTGGTATGTAACTACCAACTGAATTGTTTAACATTATTACATACATAAACTAAGATTTACAAGGGGATGCTTTAATGCATTGTATTATTGGCGACTCTTTGAGGATTCTTACGAGGAAGAATTATAGAATCATGTAGCAAAAAGTTGAAGATACCACAAGGAATACAATGAATGAAAGAATATAGAAGAAAGAGAACCTCGTGGAGATTGAGAAATGGCGGCGAATGCCTTCTACAGGTTGTCCCATTTTGCTTGCATTGTGAGCTTGATTTGAGCAGCATTTGATAACGTTACTCCAGCTTGATAGTTCCTTGGTAGGACTAGTTCTTAACTTTCTTCACTGTATAAAGAATTTGGGCCTCCAACTCGGCCAATGGCTTAATGAGTTTGAACACATCGTCTGATGTTGGGGTGTCTGGCTAGTCCTTGAATATGGATTTGTCTTTCATCTTATTTTCCCTCAATTGGATGGAATTCCCTGCTGAATGAGAAGCTTTATGCACCTTTGTTTATAAAGTATATCAATAGCCCTCTGGGCAGCATCAAATCTATCATTGGTTAACTTGTTGGATGGTAGTGTAAACAGTTGGTTCTAATAGGTTGAGGATTTTTGAAGACTCGGAGCTAATGGTGTTCATTGATTTGTCCACCATAGCGTTAACTGTTTGGCTCTGGGTCTTGCTTAGGGCAGATATAGCTTGAGTACAAGCTATGCCCTGTAGCTACTTGATCCTATTGTTAGCCTCTTAACTGTTTGGCTCTTGGACTTTGAGGACTTTGTCATTGGCCTCCTTGAGATGTTTGATTAGGCTGTCTTGGTGGCTCTTTCAATATCCCAGTTGGGCTTGTGGCATAGTGTCTTGTAGTTGATTATTTAACAAAGATACCTGTAGATCCAAGCCCTTACTCTTGATTCGCTCATTCTTCAGTCTCACTTGAGTTTCTTCCAATTTCATTTAATTTTTCTTAATCTTCATGCCCAATTTGAGATAATCAGTGGTGACCATCTTTATGCCTTGGTCTAGGGACATGACCTTATCTCTGGCGTGAGTTTGTTTAAGCTAATGGAAACAACAGATGTATGGTAATCAGATGGTGGCCTGAGATGTTTAATTTGTCTTGGTGGCTCTTTCAATATCCAGTTGGGCTTGTAGCTGTGTCTTGTAGTTGATTATTTAACAAAGATACTTGTAGATCGAAGCCCTTACTCTTGATTTGCTCATTCTTCATTCTCACCCGAGTTTCTCCCAATTTCATTTTATTTTTTCTTAATCTTCACACCCAATTTGAGATAATCAGTGGTGACCATCTCTATGCCTTGGTCTAGGGACATGGCCTTATCTCTGGCCTGAGTTTGTTTAAGCTGATGGAAACAACAGATTTATAGTAATCAGCTGGTATCTAGTTTTCAGACGTTACTGTAGTGGGGATCATCTGCCCTATGTGGAACTGTTGGGCTTTGACTCCTTATTATGTGATCAGAAGGTTGTGCAGCAATCATCATACCTATTTTTTATCTTGGCAGTACTGATTCTAAGCTTGGAAATCTTGCACATGATTCTAAGCTTGCTGTGTGTGTGAATGATGGAGGGGCAAAAAGAGCGATGAAGAGACATGGTAGAAAATTGAGAGGGGAAAAGAGGAAATTGAGTTGGAGAGATAAAATAAGGTGCATCAATGAGTTATTGACTTTATTGACTTAGTGATCCCAATGATGTAGTGAAGGAAGTTGTGAGTGGATAGCCACCAACAGCATTAGAGGAGTTAAAACCACTTAGTCTCAAAGGGAGAAGCTGAGATGTGCTAGAATGTTCAAAGAAGGTGGTAGATAAGGTATTCTGCTGTAATGATTTTATGTGAAGGGGCATTTTGTACAAGGGGAAGGGAAATAAAGATGGAAGGATTTACAATGGATTGTGTTATATAGATAGACACAAGGGGGCCCTCCATGTACACAACATTACTATACATTACGGTGGAAGCATGGGTGAAAATGGAACAGGTTACAAAGGTGGTGGAAGTGGAGCTTACTGTAGGAGACGTGGCTATAGGAGGAGTAGAAGTTGGGTCTTGGGCAGACCTCTCTCAATGTTTTCTTTTTTCTTTTAATATCATCATCATCATTTGCTGGACCTTTTCCTGCCAATGATTATCTCCTTGTTCCAATAACATTTTGTGAAGTCCCTGAAGCTTGTGATGACTTTTGTGGGGTGGGGCCCACTTGATTTTGTTTAATCTTTCTTTTGCTGATGTCTCGTATATCTTACCCTCGCATAACATTTCAGCACCCTTTCCATATTTGGTTGTGGAGGTGTGGAGCGACTCTTGGTAGGATTATAGTTCGTAATTACCTCTTGTTCAAATTCCTGTTGGTCATCGGACTGGTTGTCATTCCATGATTTTTCAATTCATCCTACGGGATGTTGTCATATGCCTCAGTTTTTGTCCAAACTAGACTCCAAATTTCTAGCCATAATCTTGTGGCAACTTCTTTCATCACTACTCAAATTCTGGTCTCTGATAAGGGTCAAATTCACACTATTTCTGGTAGAAGGTTTCTCAAGGGGACACCATATTTCTCATCCTTACGACCTCTGGCAATTGCTGCTGTTGTAGTAGTACCTGGTTTATTTCATCCTTGATAGGATTTTTAAATGGAAAAATGGTTTGAACACCCCCCAAGTTCCTACAATTTTTCTACAAATCATCCCAAGTGGGACATATGCCCATTTGCCAACAATTTTCAACTGGAATTCATGCAACTTGTTGCTCAAAAGTAGTGATAATTTTTTTTATATATAAATCATGAAATCTTATTTGAATCCACTGCAGTATCACATATCTTAAATTTATATGACACTATTTTTCATGTTCTAAAATTATTTGTCCCGTCTTCAGGGTTTTAAGGTCCAGACTCAATGCATTATCCTTGGCTGGTTTTCAAATATTAAATAAGCTTTTTAAGGCATCTTTGTGGAGGAGGTACCAGATTTATTTCTAGCAGCAATGCTACCTTAACTGAAATTTATTGTTGTAAGCAGTGGTCGCACTTCTAGAACATATTAGGCATTTTTTTTGCCATTTGTTTTTGCCTATTTTAAGCAATTTCTCTAATATAGAAGGCGATTTTGTGTATCTTTTAGCCCTAGAGCCTAGAGGTATGGACACTTGCTCTGTTCCAGAATGGAATCTGGTAAACTTAGTAAACTCAGTACAGGAATTTAGTAAATATACATAATTTTGACCTTTTAAGCCTATATTTTAGTTTCAATACAAAAAGATAATGAATATGTGGTCTCAGATAACTTAGTACTTCATTTTCTTTGATTCACAGGGAGAGCTTAGAAATGAATGCCCGAACAATCTCAAGGATTAATCATAGGACTTTTAAGGGAATGGATGTGGTCTTTTCTACGACTTTGACATGATTATCTTCAGATTTTCAGAGAGAATGGACTATTGGTCTCTCTTTGACAATTAAAATATTCTCTCTAATAATTGGGCTCTTTTGTTTTTGAAATAAGTTGGGGGTGGTATTTTATACTAATAAATACAAATGTTTTAACCATGCGGTCACTGTGGCTGTAGAAAAACGTGATTTTAAGAGAGAATGGACTATTGCTTTGACAATTAAAATATTCTCTCTAATAATGGACTCTTTTGTTTTTGAAATAAGTTGGGGTTGGTATTTTTTAACCATGCGGTCATTGTGGCTGTAGAAAAACTTGAGAGAGAAAAGGCGATTATTTTTGAATTGGTAATTATTGGTCTCTCTTTGACAATTAAAAGATTCTCTAATAATTGGGCTCATGTTTGCCTTTTGCTTTTGAAATAAGTTTGGGGATTAGTATTGTATACTAATAAATATGAATGTTTTAACCAATGCAGGTCATGGTGGCGTGCAAATGTGTAGAAAAACTTGATAGAGAGGCAATTATTGGACTCTCTTTGACAATTAAAAGATTCTCTCTGATAATTGGGCTCATGTTTGCCTTCTGCTTTTGAAATAAGTTTGGGGATGGTATTTTGTATTAATAAATCTGTGTTTTAACCATGCAGGTCATTGTGGCATTCAGAAAAATTTGATAGAGAAGACAATTATTTTTGAATTGGTAATTATTGGTCTCTCTTTGACAGTTAAAAGATTCTCTCTTATAATTTTGCCTTCTGTTTTGAAATAATTTTGGGGATGGTATTTTATTTGATAAATCTGTGTTTTAACCATGCAGGGCATTGTGGCATGCAAATGTGGCTGTAGAAAAATTTGATAGGGAAAAGGCAATTATGAATTGACACGTCTTGTCAGGTATTTTTCAATTAATGTAAATATTTAATTTTTTTGAACAAATTGCTTGAATATAGTAATTTTGAAAATTCAACATGAGCTCTAACGTAACACTTTAATGAATATAGTTACTCTCATAATTAAGACTTAATTGTGCATCAACATACAATTCTCATATTCAAACAAATAAATTTGTTAGGGCTGTTGAGTGTGAATCTATTTTCCTATCTCAAATTTTGACCGTATTAATTTTGAAATTCACATGCATGATTTTTTTCTGTTTATTACAGGTTTTTTCAGTTTGATTTATAAACTAATTTGACATTGATTATCAATTCACCTAAACCTTCTCATGTCATTGTCATTTGTTACGCGTGGGTGGAGGTTTGATTTGTTTTTTTGCACTTTTTTAATGTCACACATGGCCATGCTATTTTTTAGGGTTGGTTTCATTTGGATTTGGTTATGTTCAATTTTGTGTTGATAATTTTTCTAAATGTTGTATGGGGTACGTTTCACCCATTCTCCTCTATTTATGAATAGAGTTATTTTTATATATAGCTCTTGCCATATCAAGAGTAAAATGATTGTCCTAGACATTCAATATTGTTGATGAGCTGGAATTGTGGAACTAAATATTCTTGGCAAAAGATGTGTTTAAGGCAGGCAAGTACTGGGTATGTTTCACCCATTCTCCTCTATTTATGAATAGACTTATTTTTATATATCATTTATTTTTTTATATAGCTCTTATCGTATCAAGAGTAAAATGATTGTCCTAGACATTCAATATTGTTGATGAGCTGGAATTGTGGAACTAAATATTCTTGGCAAAAGATGTGTTTATGGCAGGCAAGTACTTATGTGTGGAACATTTTTCATATTTTAAATTTATTTGAATTTAGAACCTTAACACTTATTGAAAATATTTTCCAAACAGCGTTTCAATCAACGATGAAATATTGTTGATGTCAAAGCTGTTAAAACTTATATCATTTCAATCTATTTCCTATTTATTAGGTTAGCTATTTATTTCTGAATGTAAAAATGGACTGTTAACATAATATTCTTTGAAGGGGCTATTTGCCCCCTTTGAAAGCTTGAGATTGTGTGCTTTTGTGTGTTTGTTTTTCAAAATTGATGTAGACAGTTTTCTTATATTATGTAGGTTTAAAATTTAAGTAGGTGAATTATAATATATTTCAGAAGACGCTTTTTAGTTATAAGAATTATTAAAATATGTTTGCTATTTAATATTTTTATATGCATTTTTTAAACATTTGAATTTATGTTTTGTTTGAATGTCATGAACAACACAAAATACACATTTTGGAATTTTTTTATTGAAATTTGAGGAGTGAGACAACTTTTTTTTTTTTTATCAATTATATGTATAATTTGAAACAATTTAATTTTTTAAAACCAAATTATATTTGATACTTTTAAAATTAAGAATATTTTTGTATTACAATGAGGACACCATCTTTTACTTAAATAAGTTTAGTTCTCATAATTTGAAATATATATTTCTATTTGTAGTTGGAGACAACTTGTTTTTCTCAACCAAATTATATGTATAATTTGAACCAATTTTATTTTTTAAAACCAAATTATATATTTAAATGTTTTACTTTTAAAAGTAAAAATAAATAAGTTTAGTTCTTATAATTTGAAATATATATTTCTATTTGTAGTTTGAGAATTGTTTTTCTCAACCAAATTATATGTATAATTTGAAACAATTTTATTTTTAAAACCAAATTATATATGCAAATGTTATACTTTTAAAATTAAGAATAATTTTGCATTGCATTGCATAATGTTGAAATTTTGATTAATTCTTATATTAGGCAGTTATATTTAAATGTATTACTTATAAAAGTAAAAATAAGTAAAAATAAGTTTAGTTCTTATAATTTGAATATATATTTCTATTTGTAGTTTGAGAAAACATATTTTCTCAACCAAATTATATATGTAAATGTTATACTTCTAAAATTAAGAATAATTTTGCATTGCAATGATGACAATGTTGCATAATGTTGAAATTTTGATTAATTCTTATATTAAGTTAGTTATAATATTGCACCATGTTTTATTTAAATAAGTTTAGTTCTGTTATATGCTTGTAAACTATGTTTTATTTCAATTCAACAATTTATTAACATATCTTAATAGATATTTATCCAAGCTATACATGCGTGAGATGATGTCATTTGATCTTAGTATTTTAATTATTAAAATATGCTTTTTATTTGGTTTTTTATATGCACTCAAATGGATATGCTTTATAAATGTCATTCATTTGTACAACAATACGTGTCATTTATGATTATTACTTTATTTTCTTTCTTCTTATATTGTATATATTATTATGAATAAATTCATTTATAATTAAATTTATGTTTTAAATTTTTTAAATTTATTAAAGTATAACTCGACAAAAATGTAGTTTACAATTGTTTGTTCATATGTAAAAATTATTTGTAAGTTTTATTTTGTTTGTGCTTTATTTTTTTGTGAATTTAACTATTTGATTATTTTTTCTCATATATATTAACAATGGTATTGTTTTATTTGGATAGAATGTATATTTTTGAATGTTTACTTGTACATATAGGGCTTTATTACCAAAAGGCAATTATGTGTATTTATGAAAGTATCAAGGTGGTTGTAATAAAAAGTTTGATCTAAAAAAATGTCTGCATATGAACTATTACAAAGGCATTAAACAATTATAATGGATATTCATTTGTACAACAATAGGTGTCATTTATAATTATTACTTTATTTTCTTTCTTATTATATTGTATATATTATATGAATAACCAATTCATTTATAACTAAATTTATGTTTTAAATTTTTAAATTTATTAAAGTATAATTGACAAATTTAGTTACAATTGCTTGTTCATATATAAAAATTATTTGTAAAGTTTGATTTTGTTTGTGTGCTTTATTTTTTTGTGAATTTAACTATTTGATTCTTTTTTCTCATATATATTAACAATGATATTGTTTTATTTGGATAGAATGTATATTTTTGAATGTTTACTTGTCCATATAGGGCTTTATTACCAAAAGGCAATTATGTGTATTTACGAAAGTATCAAGGTGGTTGTAATAAAAAGTTTGATCTAAAAAAATGTTTGCATATGAACTTTTATGAAGGCATTAAACAAATATTTGTTTAATATATCTAATTTATTATTTTGTATATGTATTTGTTATGTTATTCATCATATACTTATATGTATGATTTAATGCATGTATAACTATTTGTTTAATTCATTGTATGTTATCTTTTATGGATAGGTATGTATGATTTAGTGCATGTATAGAGGGAGAGAGACAGTATAGGGTGACAAGGGAGGGAGAGGGAGAGGGTGAGGAAGGGTGAGAGGAGAGAGAGGGACGAGAGATTAGAGGTAGAGGAAAAGGGAGAGGGAGGGCGAGGGAGGTAAGGGCGATATGGGGAGGGGGATATATGAGAGTCTTTGGGAGGGAGAGAGAGAGGTAGAGGGTGACGGGGGGGTGAGGGGAGAGGGCAAGATGGAGAGATGGGGAGGATAAGGGAGAGTTGGGGAGGGAAAGTGAGAGAGGTAGAGGGCAAGATGTAGAGACATGGAGAGAGGGAGAGGGAGGGAGAGGTAGAGGGGGAGAAAAATGGAGTGGAGTGGGAGAGAGGGAGAGGTAGAGGGTGACGGAGGGGAAAGGGAGAGGGGGATATGGGGAGGGAGAGGGGGGGGGATTTAGGGAGGAAAAGGGAGGGGGAGGGAGAGGGTAAATGCGAGAGAGGGAGAGGGAGAGGGAGGGCGAGAGAGATGGCAAATAGAGGGAGAGGAGAGCGTGGGAGAGGAGAGATGGGGAGAGCGTGGAGGGGGAGAGGAGAAGGAGAGAGGGTGAGGGGATAGGCAGGAGTGGGAGTCAAGAGAGGGAGAGATAGATAGGGAGGGAGAAGAAGAGGGAAGGGGAGAGGGCGATAGGGGAGGAGAGGGAGAGGGATGGGGAGGGGGGAGAGGGAGAGGGAGGGGAGGGAGAGGGGAGGTAAAGGGTAGAGGGGGAGCTGAGAGGGAGAGGGGAGTGGAGAGGGAGAGGGCTAGGGTGAGGTAGAGGGCGAGAGGGAGAGAGAGAGACAGGAGGGAGAGGGAGAGAAAGTGGGAGAGTGAGGGAGAGCAGGGAGGGGCAGGGGGAGCGAGAGATGGGGAGATCGAGAAACGAGGAGAGGAGAGTTGGGAGGAGGGAGAATGGGGAAGGGGGGAGCGGAGCGGAGCGGGAGGGGGGAGAGGGAAAGGGGAGGGAGAAGGAGAGAGATAGGGAGAGGGGGATATGGGGAGGGGGAAGGGGAGGGGAGGAAAAAGGAGGGGGAGGGAGAGGGTAAGGGCGAGAGAGGGAGAGGGAGGGTGAGAGAGATGGCAGAGAGGGAGAGGGGGAGAGTGTGGGAGTTGGAGATGGGGAGAGCGTGAGAGTGAGCGGGGAGGGGAGAAGGAGAGAGGGTGAGGGGGATAGGCAGGGAGGGAGTTGGAGAGAGGGAGAGATAGGGGGAGGGAGAAGAAGAGGGAGAGGGCGATAGGGAAGGGGGGAGCGTGAGCGGAGGGGGAGGGGGAGAGGGAAAGGGGGAGGGAGAAGGAGAGAGAGAGGGGGATATGGGGGAGGGGGAAGGGGGGGGGGAGGAAAAAGGAGGGGGAGGGAGAGGGTAAGGGAGAGAGAGGGAGAGGGAGAGGGAGAGGGAGGGCGAGAGAGATGGCGGAGAGGAGAGGGGGAGAGCGTGGGAGCTGGAGATGGGGAGAGCGTGAGAGTGAGCGGGGGAGGGGAGAAGGAGAGAGGGTGAGGGGGATAGGTAGGGAGTGGGAGTTGGAGAGAGGGAGAGATAGGGGAGGGAGAAGAAGAGGGAGGGGGAGAGGGCGATAGGGGGGGAGGAGAGAGGGATGGGGAGGGGGAGAGGGTGAGGTAAGAGGGCGAGAGGGGGGAGAGGAGAGGGAGAGGAGAGAGGGGAGTTGGAGAGGGAGAGGGCTAGGGTGAGGGAGAGGGCGAGAGAGAGACAGGCGGGAGAGGGAGAGAGAGAGACAGGAGGGAGAGGGAGAGAAAGTGGGAGAGAGAGAGGAGAGCAGGGAGAGGGCGGCAGGGGAGCGAGAGATGGGGAGATGGAGAAACGGAGGACGAGGGAGAGGGAGGGAGAGGGAAAGGGCGAGAGGAGAGGAAGAGGAAGAGGGGGAGAGAGAGGTAGAGGGCAACAGGAAAAGGGAGAGGGAGAGGGAGAGAGGGGAGGTGGAGTGGGAGGGAGAGAGAGATGGAGGTGGAGAGGTAGGGGGAGAGGGAGGAGGGAGCGAGAGAGTGGGGGAGAGGGAGGCGAGAGGGAGCGATAGAGGGAGGGGGAGAGAGAAGGCAAGGAGAAGAGGGAGGGGAGAGAGGGGAGGGAGAGGGGAGAGAGGGGGTGGACAGGGAGAGAGCGAGGAGAGGGGGAGGGAGAGGGGGAGAGGGAGGCAGAGGAGGAGGGGAGGGGGAGGCGAGGGGGAGGGAGAGGGTAAGGGCGAGAGAGGGAGAGGGAGGGCGAGAGAGATGGCGAGAGAGGGAGAGGGGGAGAGCGTGGGAGTTGGAGATGGGGAGGGGAGAGGGTGAGGTAGAGGGTGAGAGGGGAGTTGGAGAGGGAGAGGGCTAGGGTGAGGTAAGAGGGCGAGAGGAGAGGGAGAGAGAGAGACAGGAGGGAGAGGGAGAGAAAGTGGGAGAGAGTGAGAGGGAGAGCAGGGAGGGGCAAGGGGGAGAGCGAGAGATGGGGAGATGGAGAAACGGAGGACGAGAGAGTTAGGAGGAGAGGGAGAACGGGGAAGGGGGGAGGGGAGCGGGGGAAGGGAAAGGGGAGGGGAGAAGGAGAGAGAGAGAGGAGAGAGGGGATATGGGAAGGGAGAGGGGAGGGGGAGGAAGGGGGGGGGGAGGGAGAGGGTAAGGGCGAGAGAGGGAGAGGGAGAGAGAGGAGAGGAGGCGAGAGAGATGGCGGAGAGGGAGAGGGGGAGAGCGTGGGAGTTGGAGATGGGTAGAGCGTGAGATTGAGTGGGGGAGGGGAGAAGGAGAGAGGGTGAGGGGATAGGCAGGAGAGTGGGAGTTGGAGAGAGGGAGAGATAGGGGGAGGGAGAAGAAGAGGGGGAGAGGGCGATAGGGGGAGGAGAGAGGGAGAGGGATGGGGAGGGGGAGAGGGCGGGGGAGAGAGGGGAGTGAGAGGGAGAGGGCTAGGGTGAGGTAGAGGGCGAGAGGGGTGAGAGGGAGAGCAGGGAGGGGCAGGGGGAGCGAGAGATGGGGAGATGGAGAAACGAAGGATGAGAGAGAGGGAGGGGGAAAGGGCGAGAGGGAGGGAGAGAGGTAGAGGGCAACAGGAAAAGGGAGAGGGCGAGGTCAAGGGCGAGAGAGGAGAGTGGGTGAGAGGGAGAGAGCGGGAGGTGGAGTGGGAGGGAGAGAGAGATGGAGGTGGAGAGGTAGGGTGAGAGGGAGGAGGAGCGAGAGAGTGGGGGAGAGGGAGGCGAGAGGGAGCGATAGAGGGAGGGGGAGAGAGAAGGCGAGAGAAGAGTGAGTTAGAGAGAGGGAGGGAAGAGAGAGGGTGAGAGGGGGTGGACAAGGGAGAGCGAGGTGGGAGTGGGAGAGAGGGACATGGAGTTGAAGAGGGAGAGGAAGATGAAGAGGGGAGGGAAGAGGGAGAGAGGTAGAGGGCAAAAGGGAAGGGAGAGGGCGATGGCGAGGGCAAGGGTCGAGAGAGGGAGGAGGGAGGGAGAGAGGGGTAGGAAAAGGGAGAGTGAGGGCGAGGGAGAGAGGAAGAGAGTGGGAGGGGGAGAGGAAGAGGGGGAGATAGAGGGGGAGGGAGAAGGAAAGAGAGAGTAGAGAGCGAGAGGTGGAGGAAAAGGGAGAGGGCGAGAGGGAGAGTGGGAGAGAGGGAGAGGGCGAGAGAGATGGAGGTTGAGTTAGAGGGAGAGGGAGAGAGTGGAGGGCGAGAGGGGGAGGTAGAGGGCGAGGGCGAGAGGGAGAGGGAGAGGGAGAGGGAGAGTGGGATGGGGAGGAGAAAGGGTGAAAGAGGGGAGGCAGAGAGGGCGAGAGAGGGAGGGGGAGGCGATGGTGAGAGAGGGAGAGGGAGAGGGAGTGGGAGGTAGAGGGATGGAGTGGGAGGTAGAGGGAGGGGAGAGGGATAGGGGGGGGAAAGGGGGGGGAGTTGGAGAGGGGGAGGCAGAGAGGAGAGGTAGAGGGAGGGGGGGGTGAGAGAGGGAGAGGGAGAGGCAGAGGGAGGGGGCGAGAGAGGGAGAGGGACGAGACAAGAGGTAGAGAGGGAAAAGGAGAGGGAGGGGGCAAGCGGTTGAGAGAGGTAGAGAGAGGGGGAGAGAGAGGCAGGGCGAGTGGGGAGGGAGAGGGCTAGAAGGGGAGGAAATGGAGAGGGAGAGGCGATAGTGGGAGACCTGGAGGGAGAGGGAGAGAGAGGATGAGAGAGAGGGAAGAGAGGGCGAGAGGGAGAGAGGGAGGGGGAGAGAGAGGTAGTGGGTGACAAGGCGATAGGGGGGAGGTAGAGGGAGAGGACGAGGGCAAGAGGGAGGGGGAGGAGAGATGGAGGGGAGGGAGAGAGTGGGGGAGAGGGGGAGGGGAAGTGAGGTGGTGAGGAGAGGGAGAGGAGGGGAGAGAGAGGCAGGGGCGACAGGGGGAGAGAGGGAGAGAGGGAGGTTGATGGAGAGAGAGAGAGAGAGAGAGGCAGAGGGTGAGAGGGCAAGAGTGGGAGGTAGAGGGAGAGGGAGCGGGAGCGGGACATGCAAAGGGGAGAGGGCTAGAGGGAGCTAGAGGGAGAGAGAGAGAGAGGAAAGAGGGAGACATCGAGAGGGAGCTAGAGTAAGAGAGGGAGAGGGAGAGGGAGGCAGAGAGAGAGAGGGAGGTAGAGGGTGAGACTTCAAGAGAGGGAGGGGAGAGGGAGAGGGACAGAGACAGGACAAGGAGGGGAGAGGGAGAGGGAGGGGGAGAGATAGAGGTAGAGGGAGAGAGAGAAAGAGGGAGGTAGATGGCGATAGGGAGAGAGAGGGAGAGGGAGAGAGAGAGGAGGGGGAGAGGGAGTGGGAGAGGGAGGGCAAGGGGGAGGGGGATGGAGAGGGAGAGGGGTGGGAGTGGGAGAGGGAGAGAGCTTTACTGAATTCACTCTAGGTGCACAAGTTTTATTCCGTGTATATGTAAAAGTCCATAGAGAGACTAAAAATTGGCAAGTGTTAATTGTAGAAATGCACTAGACATTTGAATTATTTTCTACTAAACTTCGGTGAAATAAACATTAAAGGTTATAAAGTGCTTAACTATGGGGGATAGTGCCAAAGCGTAACTCATTCAAGAGTTATTTGGTGAAGGAGACTCATGGACGCGTTTTGCTAAAGAAACAGAGACAAATGCCACGTTACTTCAACGCGTTTGCTTTGAGAAAGAAAAAGGAAAAAAATGCCTACTTAGTGGATGATAAGGAAGTAGAAAATTTGGATGTAGGCGTGAGGTGTTGGATAGTGCAGATATGACCACACATGATTATCACAAACCTATGAAGACAATGAAAGTGAATATTGTATCATATGTTGAACCTAAGGAGGCCATAATTGGAGACTATTGGTCAGACTTTGAAGTGACAAAAATCATTGAGTTTCTAGGGGATTATCATGACTTATTCTCTCGGGGGTACCATGAACTTAAAGGCATTGATAAATCATTAGGAGAGATGAAGATAAATCTTAAGAAAGGTGTGCGCCTAGTTATAAAGAGACCCTACTGGATGAACCCCAACTTGGGAAAAGGTCAAGGAAGAGATTGACAAAATGTTGAAGTTTGGAATCAGCAAGCCCTTGAAGGCGTTGTAGGACAAAATCTATTCGTTTAAAATGGGTTCTCCTGGTATCATCAGTTCGATTCCCAGGAGGATCAAGAAAAGACTCGCTTTTACTATTGAATGGGGTAGTTTTGCCTATATTGTGATTCCTTTTGTCCGAAAAATGCGCTGTTGTATTTTCGCGCATAGTTGTTTAGGCGTTCAAAGATTTTATTCACAATTTCTTGTAAGTTTATTTAGATGATTGACAATGTATGGACTTGTTAAGGATCACTTTGAAAATCTGTGTTTAATGTTCGAATTATGTATACCGTTGAGTATCTCTTTGAACATCGAGAACTGCATATTTGCTACACCATTTGGAATATTGGTAGGATATATTATATGCAAGGAAGGTTTGTTTGTTGATCCAAATGCTAAGGTTACTGATCATTATCGACCTAAAAGAGCCTACGTGTCAAAGTGAGGTGCGTAGATTCTTGCGCACATGTGGTATTATAGAAAATTTATAAAGGGGTATGCCAAGATCGCCGCACTTTTGGAGGAGTTACGAAAGGAAAAGGTACGTTCTACTGGGAGAACCACATCATTACACATTCGAGACATTGAAGAAGAAACTTACTATCGCGCCTATTCTCGCGCTTTCCTTTGTGGGACCAACCATTTCATGTATATGTGGATGCCTCGACACTACCATTGGTGTGGTGTTGGCTCGATCTAGAGAAGGTATTATAGATCATCCTATCTATTTTGCTAGTAGAAAGTTGACTCTTATAAAGTAGAATTACACAACTACAAAACGTGAAACTTTGTTAATGAGTTATGCATTACATAAATTCAAACAAATTCGATAGCTACACCGTTTTTTTATTTTATACATATCACATGGCATTGAAGTATTTAGTAAACAAGCCCGCTTTACGAGGGCACATATGCAGATGGGTACTCTTATTTCAAGGTTTTGATATCACAGTTGTGGTAAAAACAGGGAAAAATAATTCTGGACCATACCATTTATCCGCAATATAGTCGAGAAGAAGAGGCACAATCCATTGAAGATACCATGCTTGATGCACAGTTATATAGGTTACAACGAGTGCCATTGGAATTAGAGGACATTGTTGTCTTTCTACGAACAGTGTGGCACCAGAAGGAATGAAATCCTTAGAGAAGAAACAACTTGCTATATGCGCGACACCCTATATGTTGATTAGCGGTGACCTATACAAGTTAGGCCGTGATGAAGTATTGTGCCACTGTGTATTGGAGCATGGACGCACATATATCATCGAGGAAGCTCATGGTGGTATCAGCGTGGCCACTATGCAGGTGACGCCACTGCGCACAAGATTCTACTTGTTGGATTATGGTGGGAGACCCTGTATAAAGATTGTAAAGCATATTACAAGGCTTGTGATCACTGTCAGTGCCTTGGGAAACTAGGTCAATGAGATGAAATGCCTATAAGACCTCTTACTAGTGTAGAACCGTTTGATAAATGGGCTATAGATTTTGTGGGTCTTATTTCACTAGCTTCGCGCATGACCGGATCGTGCTATATCATTACTTGCATAAACTATCGACAAGGTGGACAAAGTAACGCCTACGAAGGAGTGTACATTGGCTATAGTAGATAGGTTTCTATGGGAAACTATTATTACAAGGTATGAATGTCCTTTGATTTTGAGCCAGACATTGACAATAATTTGTGATGTTGGAAGAAAGGATTGGGATGATAAAGTGTCTACAAGTGTTTTAGGCATATCGCACAACATATAAAAGGTTGAACAAAGCCACACCATTTCGCTTAATGTTTGATGCGAAAGCGCTTGTTAGTGCAAAATCATATCACCTCCAAATGAGTTTTATAGATCTGTTTTTCTAAGGCAGAGTAATTTGGTGTGATCCGCATAACATCGAACTTTCCCCAAGGTGTGGGACCTTGCAAATGGAAAAGTTCTCCAGATTAATGGTTGGTTCCTATTCCTCTGTTTAGGTGCATTCATGAGAATTTCCAGAGGATCTATCTCTATACCTAATCTAAAATTTGCCAAGGAGACAGGGATAAAAAGGGATATAAGAAATAAGAAATGACTAAACTACAAGGTGATGCACTGAAGGAATGATGAACATTAGTTTTGTTGATAGACACAAACCAACAAAATACATACAATAATCAAACACAAATAACCAGATTTATAATGAAAGACTACATGCGAGAAGGAGACAGAAAGGATCTAGAATCAATCACAAACATGTTTTATTGCTCTGCAGATTGATACAATGCATTACAAAATAGCTAGGAGGCAAGAACATACTGTAATTTTAATGGAAGGCCTGAACTCCACGAATTCCTTTTCTAGAAGGAAAAGGGAGCTTGCAAAACAAAATAATGTCCAACCCTTTACAATGAATCATGCCCCTATATTTATATATTCAATTAGAGAGAAGAAAGAGAGAGCGGGAAAACAGGTTGAAACTCAACCACTGCTTTTAATGCCTTTGATAAAATATGCCCCAAATCCATCTTGACTGCCTCAACCACTGGTTTGGCACCTTGAAGGGAGGAGAAACGACGTAATAGATTGAATCGATCTGGTTGTTGAGGCAGATGGATCCCGCATTGATGGCCCTTGAAGACGTTTCCTCCATTTTTCACCTACCAAGGCTTGAAAAAATGAATTTTTATCTTTCCATGGTGTAGAAGACATCGAGACGCTTCCAACGGTGTCGATTTTTGCAATATTTCGAGCCCTGAGTTGAAAGATATGCCCCTTCAAAGTTTGTATCGAGTCCATACAAATGGGTGGGAAAACAATTTGAAAAATGGGTCCCCCTTTACATATGGGACACATGGCAGCCAGATTAGGGAAAAAATCGGGTTCGCGGGTCTCGTAATTTATCCTTTTCCCTTTTCTCAGTAAAAACGTAAAACTCAAAAAACCTCGTGGCCCCGCTACTCCGCTTGGACATATGACATTCTTTGGTTGGCTAGGGAGATGCGCTTCCATATTTTCCTTTGTGCCTTTTTTGATAAAAGGAAAATTTTTACTTTTCCTCCGACTCCTCGCTTTGGCTTTGACTCAGGCTCAAACGCTGACCTTTTCCCTTGAGAGGAGTTGCGGCCTATTTTGTGACTTTTATCCTTTTGGGATAACAAGGGGCAAAAACTAACTTTTTCACCGATGGCCCACTTTCCTTGACTTGAGCAAAAACACCGACTTTTTCCTTGGGTGGAGTCACGGCCTATGTTGTGACTTTTGGCTAAATCTTTTGCTTGGTGGGGCATATCTCTTGCCCGGGACACGCGGTAGCTCAGCGCTCGTTTAGAAACCTTCTCTCTCTTCAATCCTTGAATCAATGCCATTTAGACACTTGGCAACCTCCCGCCAATTTGCCTCATGCATTTACTATTCAACTGACTCTGCCCTTTCTTTTCTGATATTGGACACGTGGAGGCACCACGCTTGCTTGAAAAATGGATTTAAGACATGGAAACAACTTGACAGAGTCATTTCTTTTACACAGGGTCCTTTAGTCTCTCTCGGCCCCCGCCACTCCATTGTTGAATCCTTTGCATGACCAATTTGCATATCTGAACGAGCTTCCTCAGGGTTTTTCTATGCGGGGTCGTGACTGATCCAATATTCGGCTCGGGGCAAAATATGGATAGCAATTTGGCGACTCATAGGGGTATTTGCCTGCTAGATGAAAAGACCAATTGCCTTGTCATATCCATTGGGCATGGAGTCGAGAACGATGGTTTGATATTGATTCTGCCTCTGATTCATGAGCCCGACTGTTTGCACTCTCAATTTTCATAAGAAATCTCGAAATGAAGGTTTCTGAGAGTAGAAAATTGTTTTGACCGGGGCTTCATTTGTTTCTCCGAATGGACTACACAAGAGCAACAAAACAACACCACAACTATCTACAAAATTTGAAATCATACATGCTCCAAATAGAACATGTAGAGCGTGTAAAGCACTTAGGAGAAAAGCAACCTACACTACAATGCGATGTGCACAAGCACTTAGAGGAAAGAGAAACTAAACTATAATATATATGGTGAGAACTTCCCCTTCAGTAGCAGTGTTTAAGATAGATTCCATTTACTGGAATCTTTAATTCCTCTCCATCCAACGTAGACAATTAGAAAGCATTGTTACTTTTGCATCTTGTGACCATATAGGGGCCACTCCAGATGGCATTGAATTTGGAATGCCTTCTTGGTTTTTCTCGATCTGCATCCCATTTCAAAACCATGTCTCTTTCCTAAAGGTCCTTGTTTTTACCTTCTTGTCAAAACATCTCTTTATTGAGGCCCGATTCTTCTCTATCGCATGGAGTGCATGCTCTTCGGCTTCTCCCAATTCTATCACTCCGCATACAGCGCTTTGTATCGGTTCAAATTCAAACATCTCTACTGCTTCACGAGCTCCAATGCTTGCAACTCAAGTGATATAGGCAACATTGCCTCTTTCCCATAGACAAGTTTGAATGGAGAGCTCCCCGTGGATCTCTTTGGCTTTATCCTATCAGCCCATAAGACCAATTTGAGCTTTGTGTGCCAGGTTATTTGATTCTCATCAAGAGTTCTTCTGATGATCTTTAGCATGTTCTTGTTTGTGGACTTAGCTTGGTCATTACCTTAAGGGTAATAGTTTGAGGAAGTGCTCAAGTAAGTATCGTTTTTTACAACCCATCCTGTGATCTTGGAACTTATGAATGCCAATGCATTGTTTGATATAATGGTGGTTGACACTCCAAATCTGGTCACTATCCCTTCATAAAAATCTAGTATACTAGACTCATTAGCTTCTTTGAGTGCCACTACCTCGGTTCACTTGGTGAAATAATCTGTTCTTTGTCGGGAATGCATTTGTGGCCCTAGCTTGAATTTGGATTGATGACTCCAATGAAGTCCAATCCCCATTCCATGAAAGGTTGGTCGATCGAAGTTTGGTGTAATGGAAGTTTTGCTAGCCTTTCCTTGCCTTTGAAGAATGCAAAATTCTTGCACTTTTTTATCCATGCATAGCAGTCACTAAACACTCTAAGCCAATAATAACCCACCTTTATGATCTTGAGTGGTGTCACCCTCGGAGAAAAATAGCCCCCCGTGATGCTTCAACATGGAATCTTGTAACATCCTCTCAACTCCTTTGATCTGTCTCAATGCATCTCAAGAGAATGCCATTGATGTCTCTTTTGAACAAGACACCATCAATAAGAATATATGGGATGATATGTAATCTGAAATGTCTCCTTTTGCTTTACTCATCCCATGAGGACACAAGCTTGTTTGAAGGAAGTGCACCATGATTTGAGTCCAACAAGGAGTAGGTACGTCATCATTTACTTCTTGATTATCTTGTAGAACAAAAACAACCTCCTTTTCACTGTTTGCTTCATCTTGTTGACCTAAGGCTAGTTGTTCACAAAACCCCTTCCCACGGACCAGCTCAGTGACCTTGATCTCAATGTTATATTCCATGACACGAGTGATCCATCCTGCACATTTTTCATTCAGGTCCTTGCTTGAGAAGGAATTTTTTAACTCTTGCATGGGAGACCAACAATTGAATTTTATTATTCGAAACCAGATGCTTAAACTTATTTAATCCTCTAATTACTGCCACGACTTGCTTTTCGATGGAGTATCTCACTTCATATTCTTCCAGACCTTGACTGAAAAAAATAATTGGATGTTCTGTACCTTCTTTGTTCTGCTGAACTAAGATTGCAGAAATTGTGTCACTGCCACCAAAGGCATACAGTATGAAGTCTTTAGAGAAATCTGGATTCACGAGAGTTGGGGCTTGTGATATAGCTTCTTTGATGGCCTCAAAGCTTGCCTTTCCTTCAGTTGTCCACTTGAATGCTAAGCTTTTCTTCAACATCAACGTTATTGGCTTAACAAGGGCAACAAAGTTTGGTACAAACTTGCGGACAAAATTGATTTTTCCCAGGAAGCTTATAAGATCTTTCTTGTGGCTTGGCAATGGCAATGCTCTTATTGCTTCAATTTTCTCCAGGTCAATTACCAATCATTCCTTTAATAAAATATGTCCTAGAAGCCTGCCCTCATGGGCTAAGAATACACATTTTTAGGGTTCAACGATACCCCAAAACACCCGAATCTTCAAAACACCCGCCTTAGGTGGAAAAGGTGGTCTGTTGCATTTTTGGAAAACACCGTAATGTCATCCAGATAGATCAGTACTATTTTGTTGATCATCCCTTTGATTGCCATATCCATTGCCCTTTAGAAAGTGGCTCGGCATTAGACAAGTCTAAAAGGCATTTTTCTCGTAGGCATAAGTGCCCCATTTGGTGGTGAAAATTATTTTGAACCGATCTTCTTTCACCATGATCTGATTGTACCTTGAGTAGCCATCTAGGAGGGAGAATCTCTTTGATCCAGACACTACTTGTAAGATCTACTCCATTGAAGGGAGTGGGTAGTGATCTTTAAGGGAGGCTCTGTTTAAGTCTTGAAAATCTACACACAACCTAATCTCTCCATTTTTCTTCCTGAGTGAGATCAGTTTTGCAACCCAACTTGAGTATTTGATTAGAAATAGGATACTTGCCTTTATCATCTTGTTCAGCTCTTTCTTCATCAGAGGCTCAATGTGTGGGTTGAATGGTCTCTACTTTTTCCTAATGGGTTGAGTTCTTTTGGATCTAGTTCGATTGTGTGTTGTGCTAGCTTTGGGTTGAACCCTCTTAGGTCTTCATAGCTCCAAGAAAATACATCTGAAAATTCTTGGCAAAGTTGTATGAATTCATACCTTTCTTGCTCGGTGGCCACTTTTCCAATTTGAAGTGTTTTGCCTTCTCCAACTGGGATTGACTTTGAATCTTCTCCTTTGATCTGTATGTTAGCTTTCTCTTTTCTAAACTGATCATTAGGATTGAAAATAGACTCCAATGTCACTAAGCCTTTGGGGAGCTTGTTTGTATGCAACTATACTATTTGATTCCCGTATTGCTGCTCTAATCTACTTTGATTTCTAGCTGAGAATTCAACTTCTTGCAAAAAATTAATGATCTGTTGATCATTATCGAACACCTGCCAGCATGTGTTGTTATCCGGTACGCCTCTCACAACTATATGGATATTTGGCTATTCTTTGTCTCTTTTGATGTTGTCAACCACATCAAACATTGCTCCAACTGCTGCAAGTCTATCAGCAACTTCATTCTCCTTCCTAGGTATGGAAACAATGCTGAAGGCCTCGAAATCCTCCATGAGATCCCATATCCTACTCTTGTAGTTCTTGAGCAGGTTATTTTTGATAGCATTAAGTCCTCTAATTTAATTGGCAACTAGTTCACTGTCACCGAACACTTGTAAGTTCTTGATTCCAAGCCTCCTTGCCCAATGAAGACTTTGAACCAAAGATTCATATTCAACAATGTTGTTTGAGCAGAAAACTCGAAATATAAATGCTTTGAATAATATTTCATACATTTGGGGGACATAATCATAGATCCTCCTCCGAGATCCTTGTCTACTCCTTGAGCCATCAAAGAACAATTGCCATACCTCATTGTCATATTTATATTCGGTTTTTAATTAGGTCAGAAGATGATGATTCTCTTCATGTATACATGAGACACTTAGCTCGATTCTTCCATTTTGTTATAAGAGTCAAAAGCATGTCTTTTATTGGCTCACTCATCAAGAGTCAAGTTTGGGATACATCCCACCTTGGTATCTACTTCACAAGTGCTTAGGAGGTCTTCTTGATCAAAAGGTTCTGAGTAGTTGGCTTTGATTGGGCTAGGCACAAAAGATTCAATATGATAATCAACAATGAAATCAGATCTGATTGTAGCCTTTGCCCCATACCCTGCTCTAAAGAGCATATACGACCAATCAACAGACAGATAGCCTCCAATTTTGGCAAAGTGAAGTCCCCGGACAAACACAAAGCAAAATGTGGTAGCAAATCTATGATTGATATATTCTTCAAAATAGTCACATTAAAGGTGCATGCAGAGTGAGGCTCGAGATCCTTGATGATTTCAACAAATTGTCACCGTTGTCCCATCTAATTGCACTACCCCTCTAGAGATGACTTCATATGGAGACCCAGTTGATCATCTATTGAGTAGGTTTGGAAGGTGGCTTGGATTGACTTTGTACATTGGGAGTTGTATTTTGAATGCCAATACCTTGCTTTGAGCAACAGAGGGTTGAGGATCCCCTGAGCTTGGTGAATGTCCTTCTCCAATATTTCTCCTCTTAGACCGTGTATTAGCAACTATACTTTGAGGAGTCTGATTCATTCCACAATAGTCTTTAGCTTGCCAATTGACAAACATAGTTTCGTTTGGGGGTCCCTCTTGTTGAGCTCCTTGCTGCTGACTTTCTTCGTGGCTAGGTTTTTGTGACACACCAACGGTTTACACCATTAGAGCCTGATTTAATGCACCATTGAAGCACATCAACTGATTACATGGGAAACACCATTCATACTCTTGTGCCATGTTATTCTATGCTGGAACCAATCCCCTTGATGTTGAAACTATGTTTGGGTCATATGACCTGAAAGGTCTAGCAGCTTGAGGTTGCCCTTGGTGTTGACTCTGATTTATAGCCTAGGCTGGTGGTCTATTTTGTTGATATGGGGGTCTGGCTTGATACTAAGCCTGAGGATGATATGGCCTAGAACTCTGAGCCTGCTATCTTTTGATGGTTACTAGCTCATTTCCCAGGGTTTGCGGTTGTTTCATTACTACCCAAGCTCCTTTGAGGTGTTAGATGATGAAGTGGAGGATTTCAAATTCTGAATTTTGACTCCCGAGGGTGGGTATAGGAGCTAATGTGGGTGTTTGGATGGTATGTGGGTTTCCTAACTCGGGGAAAAGGGGCATGGATGGCCTAGGGGTAAGTTTTTCAGTCTGAATCAAACGGTTCTTAGCTCCTATGGAAAGGCTATAGGCTGCAGGTAAGGTTGTGCCCCCATTCGATCGAATCATCAAAGAAAAATCAATTTAAATCCCTAAGAAAGTATAATAAGGCACCTTCATTTGTGGGCACCTTCATTTGTGGGCTTTACTACCATTGAAATCGAGGTTGAAATCCGTCGATTTGCTCATTCGTGGCTCTCTTGATTGTTGTCATTTGTTCCAACAAAGACAAGTTATCACCTTTTTCTCCAAATTGGTTGTGAAGAGTCATGCACAACTGGGTTCCTGCTTTGAATAGAGCCTCGCTTGAAGGCTCCCGAACCATCATTGTAAAGATTTACCTTTGAGTGAAGAGGCTATGACTTGACTATGATATCCATCTCATGGATCTCGTGGATTGTCTGAGAAATTTGCAATATCTTGGACATGGTCACCATGAGAAGTTTGGTTTTCCTAGTGAAATACGAGATTCTCTTTAATGCTGCAATCGGGGCGGATTTTGTGTATTCAAGGTGAATGGGCATTGCTGGAAAGTGAAGTTGACTTAAGGATTTGATTGAGCCATTCTAATCGGCCTGAGTACCCTTCTTGTTTGAAAGAATGACCTACTAGGAGGAGGTGTTGATAAGGCTTTGTTTGGGGGAGATGGAGACCTCTGGGCTCTTCTTCTTTTCCTTCTATCTGGAGACAAGTGTATGTGTACAAACTGTCCTTCCTCTCTTGTTCTAGACCTTGTTTGTATCCTTCTCATGAACTTGGTTGGACTGCTGAAACCAATGGATTTGTTTAATTTGGAGTCACCAGATGTATAATTTTAAAACTTCTTAAAAGTTAGAATCACAACAAGTGCATATCAATCTTAATTTAATAAGATGGAGACTTCTCTATCTCATCGGACATGCCAAAACTGTTAGTGAAAAATTACAACACCCCCAAATGAGTTCTATAGATTTGCTTTTCTAAGGAAAAATCATTTGGTGTGATCCGCATAACATTAAACTTTTCCCAAGGTGTGGGACCTTGCAAATTGAAAAGTTCTCCCGCAGTTAAACGCCGATTCCTATTCCTCTGTTTAGGTGCATTCATGAGAACTTATAGAGGATATATCTCTATACCTAATCTAAAATTTGTCGGAGACATGGATAAAAAGGGATATAAGAAATAAGAAATGACTAAACTACAAGGTGATGCACTGAAGGAATGATGAACATTAGTTTTTTGATAGACACAAACCAACAAAATACATACAATAATCAAACACAAATAACTAGATTTATAATGAAAGACCAGATGCGAGAAGAAGAGATAGAAAGATTTAGAATTGATCACAAATGTGTTTCATTGCATTATGCATGATTGATACAATGCATTACAAAATAGCCAAGAGGCAACAACATATTGCAATTTTAATGGAAGGCCTGAACTCCACGAATTCCTTTGCTAGAAGAAAAAGGGAGCCTGCAAAACAAAAGAATGTCCAACCCTTTACAATAAATCATCCCCTGTATTTATATATTCAATTAGAGAGAAGAAAGAGAGAGAGAAGTGGGAAAGTAAGTCGAAACTCAACCACTGCCGTTAATGCCTATGATAAAATATGCCTCCAAATCCGTCTTGACCGCCTCAACACCTAGTTTGGCGCCTTGAAGGGATGAGAAACTTTAACAAATTGAATCTGATTTGGTTGTTGAGGTAGATGGATTCTGCATTGATGGCCCTTGAAGATTTTTCCTCCATTTTTCACCTACTAGGACCTAAAAAATGATTTTTATCTTTCCATGGTGTAGAAGACGTCGAGACGCTTCCAATGGTGTCAGATTTGTAATATTTCAGGCCCTGAGTCAAAATATATGCCCCTTCAAGTTTGTATCAAGTTTGTACAAATGGGCGGGAAAACAATTGAAAAATGGGTCCCCCTTTACATATAGGACATGTGGCAGCCAAATTAGTGCAAAAATTGGGTTTGCGGGTCCGTAATTTATCCTTTTCCTTTTTTCCGCAAAAAACGCAAAACTTAAAAAACCCTCCTGGCCCCGTTGCTCTGCTTGCACACATGGCATTCTTTGGTTGGTTGGGGAGATGCGCTTTCATCTTTTCCTTTGTGCCTTTTTTGACAAAAGGAATTTTTCACCTTTTCCTCCGACTCCTTGCTTTGGCTTTGACTTGGGCTCAAACGCTGACCTTTTCCCTTAGGCGGAGTTGCGACCTATTTTGTGACTTTTATCCTTTTGGGATAACAAGGGCAAAAAACCAACTTTTTCCCCGACGGCCTGCTTTCCTTGACTCGGGCCCAAACACTGACTTTTTCCTTGGGTGGAGTTGTGACCTATTTTGTGAATTTTGGCTAACTCTTTTTTTTTGGTGTGGCATATCTCTTGACCTAGGACACGCGGCACTGACTCTTGTTTGTCAACCTTCTCTCTCTTCAATCCTTGAATCAACGCCATTTAGAGACTTGGCGCTTCTACCGGTTTGTCCCATGCATTGACTATTCAACCGACTCGCCCTTATTTTCCGAGAATGGACACGTGGAGGCACCACACTTGCTTGAAAAATGGATTTAAGACATGGAAATGACTTGACAGAGTCGTTTTTTTTTTACACGTGTTCTTTTAGTCTCTCTCACCACCGCCACTCCATTGTTGAATCCTTTTGCGAATAATTTGCAAATCAATGAGCTTTCTCAGATTTTTTCTATGTAGGGTCATGAATGATCCAATATTCGGCCCGGGGGTGAAATATGGATAACAGCTTCTTCCTATGAAATTCATGCTACCTTCTTTGCGTATTAATGCGCTACTGGAGGTCTAGGCCGATGAACAAGCATTAGAAGAACGGATTGAAAAGTTAATCAAGTTGGATGAGCAACGAGACATAACACGTTGGAGTCAAAAACAAGAGAAGGCTAGGTAGAAAGCATGACATGATAGGCACATCAAGGATAAAAAGCTTGAGATAGGAAAAATGGTGCTTCTCTCTATGATTCTAAGTTTCGCACTATCCAGAAAAATCAAAGTACATTAGTTGGGGTCGTTTGTTATAACTCACATACTTGAAACAGATGCTTGTCAATTAGAGGTGCTTGATGGAACACTCAATTGCCCGGTACTTCAACGGGAGTAGTCAAGCCCTACTATAAATAAGTCTTCTTGGTGTTTATAATAAGACAATGTTGCCCTTTAGATTAGGTTTTCAATAATGTATTTCCTTCTTTGTATTTCCTTCTTTGTCGATATGCTTTGTTAATTTAGTTTGTGTTTTTAATGTAATAAACATGTTTGTGTGCATGAAGCTAATTATTATTGGAAGAAATTTTTATGCGTAGAGGACTGTACATACCATTAGTGTGGGGTGGATATTGATATCTAGGTACAAGTGTTCCATCTAATTCTTAGAGTGTTTCTTTGAATATTGACGAAACAGATAAGGGTAAATGGGCTAGGAGGAATACCTGTTAAAGCTAGTTGAAGGTTGTTGCACGTGTATGACTTCTTGATCCACAATTGATCATGAGAGATTCCTTTTGGCTAGGAGGAACTACCTGAAATAGAAAACAAGACCACCAAATAGAAGTTAAACAATATATGCAGTGGACTGCCTAGCGTATGCTAGATCCGGGAAGTGTGATACTCCCTAGAAGGCTGTCAATCCACTGTTTAAAACAATTCAATGTTAACAATAAATGAAATCCTACTGTAGTTAAAATGATTTAGGTATCTCATTCGACTACAATAAGTAAATTTGTTCACAACAGCTGACTATGATTAAATCGAAGGTCAAGGTCTCTCAGATACTAGTACTTGTGAGTCCGATCTGGGCTGTTTTGGGTACTTGATAGGGATTTTAGGCTCATGTCCTTGGTTTGAAGGTAAAACATAGAGACCGTCGTCGGTTTAAGCTATCCGACATCGATATCATCGGGGTAGAGGAAAACTTAATAAAATATTGGTGTGGTGATAGATCTGAGGCTAAATGGAAATGGAGAGGGCAATGGCAAGGTCTTTAATGGTCTTGAGTGTTCTCGTGGTTAGTTATTAGTAGGATATGGTGGTCAGCTTAATCGGTGTGTATGAAGGAATGATCAAGTTTGTATGAAGGAAAATGATGGGTGAATGGGAATGCAAGTAGAAACTGATAACAAAAGTAAAAGAGTCTACTAAAATGACAACAGATGAATGTTGGTTAATAAGATATCACAGACGAGCTTGATGGCCGGATGGCAATAACATGTGATCAAATGGAAGGAACTTGGTGTGGTGATGGCGCTTCCCAGGATGCTCCCGTGAATGCAAATGACTCTGTGATTGCTTCTGATGCCGACGATGGATGCTCGATGCGTGTACAAATGTTGGCTCTTCTTACATGTAACTCGGTTTCGTCTCCCATTCTAAAAAATGTGCAAACCTTGAAATAAGGTTTTTTGGGGGAATAAATGGTAATCGACGAATTGCAGGTTGATTAGTGGCGGTTTAGGTAACCGACATTGGTTAGGGTGGGATTTCCTAGGTTTACTAAAATGGGTAGATCTCCTTGATTTCTTGGATCTCTTTCCTTTTTTCTTTTGCGGATTAGAATGGAAGCTCCCTTTCTAACGGGAGGGAATGTGGTTAGAGGGAATATAGGATTTGATTTTTAGGGTCTAGGTAGGTCTTAGTTAGTTATGACAACATACTAAGAATAGGTCTTAGGGTGAGGTGGTGGTGTGGGCATTATCCCAATTAGGATATTTAAATAATAGATATTATGAGATCATGAATTAATTTAATTAAATTAATATTAGAGTGGGGTGAAAGGGGCCATGGTTAGGTGGGTGTGTTCAAGTTGGTTATTTGTCGAGGGACCAAGGGGAGTGTGACCCAATTTTGGTGTCTACATTTTGCCCCTTTTTGTTACGTAGCTTGTATTGGTAAGCGACGTTGACAAAAATAAGATGTGGTTGCCCCATGTGTGGGTGAAGGTGATCCCCCTCAAACCAGAACCGATGAGGTGGAAGAAAAAATTGGTGAGTGGTGTGATAAAAGGTGAATGTGATGAAGAGGAAGGTGGGCAACATGGGAAAAAATGGGTAAAGGTCTAATCGGGTAATCCAGGTAATGGGTCAAGGTCAAAGGTAGTAAGAGTCAAATGCACGCACACGTATAAACTACAACATGGTACCATGTTGAAGAGCATGCAAACTCTACATTATATGAGGTTGATAGGTTTATCCAAACAAGGTTGAGGTGATTCCGATATCCAAGGTATAGGATATGGTCAGGAAACACATCGCAGGTCAGGTGTAGGAACATTTAGGTATGTTCTGGTACACCAAAGGTTGGGTCAGGATAAACGGTAACAACAAGAGGCAAGGTAAGGTCAGTATGTCAATCAACATGTGTAACATTGCCGCAAGGTATAGCGAGCACATGAGGTCACAGGTCACTAGAAATGTTTCAGACCAAGTAACTAGGTCGCGGAATGGGTAGGGCCGAGGTATGGGTAAAATAACGAGTCCCCAAATGAGGACGAGGTGAGGTAATAAAGGATGAGGTTAGGAGGATAAAGTGAAGGGTCCGAGTCAGGTGTGGGTGAGGTAAAAATATGTACGTCATCAAATTAGGGGTAGTGGGTAGGAAAAGAACTAAGCAGGATAACCGACAACGGTTAGAAGGAACTGATGCCGACCGTGATGGACCAACCACGGAAAGCTAGGGCACGAGACCAATGTCGGTCAAGGTAAAACCGTTGCTGGTCAAGTCGGGTAGGTTATAAAAAAGGAATTTTCCACATTTTACGAAATCATTTGTCACTTGCCAAATAGGAGAAAATGACAGGTGAGAGAGAGAAAGGTGGACAACGTCTGTGCGGAATAGAGAGATGAGTTGGCGAGCGGTGTAGCGGGTGATTGACAATTGATAGGCGGGTCCATGAGATCAGTTTGATTGATTCGGTTGGTTGGAGGTGAGACAGGTGATTCGGTGATGACAGAGGTAGGTAGAGAGGTTCGGGTGGACTACTGGTGTAGCGGCCCGACGTACCACCACGACGACGGTAGCATGATGAGGTAAGAGTTAATCCCTTTCTTTATTTTGTGAGTTAGATTGGTTTAGAGGTAGGGGTTTGGGAAAATGGGTTTGGGGGGAAAAATGAATTTTGAATTTGTGGGAGGAAAAATCAGGTAAAATAGGAATGGGGAGGTGATTAGGTGAAGGAGGGGTGGGGAAGGGTGGAGGGGGATTTGGGTAGGATTGGGTGGGTAGAAGGGAGAGAAAGGAAGTTTTTAGGAAGAGGGGGGTTTTGGGTGTCACGGTTTTTGCGGCGGCAATAAGTGACTAAAGGTCGGTTGAGGAGTAGCCGTCGGTGGTAGAAGCTAACCCAGTATCGGTCACAAAAAGGTGACCGATGCCGGTTTATGGGGGACCGGTCGGTTAGGGATAACCAGGACCGGTCATGATTTGGGGAAAAGGGGCCAAAAGTGCCCTAGGTTGGGTGGGTGAGGTAGGTAGGGGTAAGAGAAGATGTTGTGGGGAAAATCAGAACATAGGTAAGGGGTAAAAATAGGTAAGGGGGAATGATAGTGGGTTAGGGTTAGGGTTAGGGTGGGTAGATAGAAGATGTGATACGAAGGTAAGGAGGTCTAGGGAAAGAGATGTAGGGTGGTAAGTATAGGTGAGGTGTCGAGTGTGATTGTGAGTATGATTAAGGTGTAGTAATGTGGTAGTTTGCTGGATGCAAAGCGAGATCAATTGAGGATGCGAGATAGGAGCCACCCCGCTCATGACAATTTGTGGGGATGTGACAGCTTGAGGAGTGGAGGCATGTCATAGATGTGGGGTTGAGTGGGGTCAGATGCTATTGGCATGTAGTCCGACAAATGAGCTTTATTGTCGCCCTCATCGATAGATGGGATTCAGCGACCAACACATTCCATTTACCGACTGGTGAGATGACAAATCCCCGGAGGACTTGTATAGGATCTTGCAGTTACCTATATTGGGGACGCAGTACACTCAATCTCCTCGAGGCATCTCGGAGTTGATGCCGATAGTATTCATGAGGGATCGGCGGAGCTAGCATTCCACAATGCCATCCTGAGTTATGGAGAGATGTACCTAGCCCATCTAGAGGAGACGAGGCTAGTAGTATTATTGATGGAGGCAATATGCTGTTTTGCACTGCCGGATACAGAGGGTGGGAGATTCCCACGATCACTGATGGGGGTGCCACATGATATGATGATGGACAAGACCTATTTTTCCTAGGTGCCAGCATTCCTGGTGTAGTTATATAGAGAGCTATGGGCATATGGATGGCTCTGTAGGTTAAGATTATGCTACACATTTATTCTTCATTTTTGGGCCTACGAGCACATTGTGTGTGTTCATCCGATTGGTATGCCTCGGGTGGATGTATTCAAGTCGGGGTTCATGTGGGTAGGTTATAAAGCGATGGGTGCATGTGATTGAGAGTTTCGCTCGAGACAAGGCTAGTCATGATGTAGCCTATTATAGGCGGCTATCGAGAGGATCGTCCCAATGTGGACATTATTTGAGATCAGATGTGGGTTATACCTCATACGAGCATGGTGATAACCCGATGAGCTAGATGGCTTGCAGCTACTTAGGTGGATAGAGGCGTTGTGCCGAGAGCATAAGATGATTCCCGTAGACAGGGTCATACAACATTTGGGCTGGTGCAGACATACCCCCACCCTTCCCACAATCTACCGAGAGATGATGTGGATAGACCACTGCCGCTACCACAACCAACAATACCTATAGGGAAGGAGGAGTAGGTGATAGAATGGAGGATTAATGATGCCGGGTGAAGATAGGTATAGACAAAGTGGTGGGCTACTCATTTATGAGCAAGACCTCCCAGTGAGGCAGCAGATTTACCCACCATCACTGTTCAGAGAGACGCCTACGGGGGGTAGGTGGTGATCATAATTACACAGTTGGGATGGTACATGGGCGGTTGGTAGGTTCGAGAGGTGGAGGTGTCCACGCCGCATGCACATGTGGCGGCGCCTATAGGCCCGAGGTCCCATGGTGGAGATGGAGATGGTGATGATGATCAGGTGGCCACTTTACAGGTGCATGTTATAGGTTTGCAGGGCCAATTGGCTACTGCGCAGCACAAATCATGCGGCATTACAGCCCGATTACATGCATAGGGTGCGAGGCGATGGTACCACCACAAGCACCGGATAGGGTCCTAGTTCATATGCATGGGCGACTTGGACAGGTCTCACATGACAGTGCATGGGCAAAGGCGATGGGGCCACCACAGACAGTACCCGTATCCAGATTGCGTGATGCCCTAGGTGAGGCTAGATATTATCAAGGATAAGTTGATGGTGGCGGGGATAGATTTTCTATCCTACGAGAGTATAGGGCACATTAGGCCTCGAGTGAGAGGACTATATCCCGTACTCCACAGCGGGAGAGCACGGGGGCCACCGAGCCTCGAGACAGGATCAAGGTGAGGCCATCAGTTCACGGAGGCCAGCCCCAAGTGATGTACCAGAAGGGACCCGAACACGACCCATGACAGGGGGTGAGATGTTATCAGGCTGCCGAATAGGAGCCGAGGGGAGGAGGAGACAAGCGAGATAGATATGGAGGATGTCTGGCAAGATGATTCTTGATGTATGTCCCTCCATTTTGATGTATTTATTCATTTTTATATATACCAAATTCTGCGTCTTTGAAGAGAGGTGAGGCAATATATGAGATTTTGAGATATGCATATTATTTGATATCAGTGTATATTGTATGGATACACAAATTTATATGATGAGATGGATGATTTGGTGATGATGTATCTGTGTTGATAGAATTTGATTGTTATGCATAGATGGATTCATGATAGGTGTGTTAGGCATGGTGGAGTCAGGTCATAGGCATGGTTGAGTCGGTCATAGGCATGGATGGAGTCAGGTTATGGTTTAGGCATGATGAAGTTTAGGTTGGTTTAGGCCTAGTGAGTCGAAATTGGTTGAGTTTGTAATTCATTAATTTGTGCAATTAATGATGATATGAGTCACGTTGAGATGTTTTATAGTAACATGCATGATAATGGTAAAGAAATGGTAGACATAATGAATGTATGAATGATGATGATAAAGATGTGAAGCAATTTGTTGTTTGTTTGATTTAATTTCCAATTATTGATATAAAAAGGAAACTAACGAGGGTAGATTGTGATTAGGAAAAGGAAAGGGGAATTGGTTAGGGTAGAGAGTGGTGAGCTAACCTCCAAGGGCCCCATGCCCTGAGTGCACCTTACATAGTCTCGGTAAAAAGGGACCTCAGGCCGATGTAGTTCTCCCATAAGCTAGGGAAGAATGCGAGGAAGGATGAGAATGAGTTGGTAGGTTATAGGCATGATTGAGTCTAGGTATTTTAGGTATGGGTGAATTGTGGGCATATTGGTATGGGTGATGTTGAGTTGATTGTGGCGAAAGAAGAAAATTACCCAAAGATAAGCATCGAGGATCTAGTCCTGGATAAGATAATCAATACGTAATGAAGAAGGTGAAAAGATAAGAGGAGGCAAGAGAGCCACATGGTTGGTAAGGATCATAACGGGTGGTCATACCTTAGATAGGATGGTGAACATAACAACCTAAAGACATTGCATGATTGATTATTCTAAAAGTGAAGAGTAGTTACATGATCACCAAATGTCATGGTTCCAACAGGTCCCTTGAGGTGGTAGGAAATGATGGTGCAAATGGTAAGAAGGTGAAAAATGGTTAGGTTATATGGTATGAGGTAGCATGCCTTTTTAGCAAGAGATCCAAGATCACAATGAGCAAGTCCATGACGAAAAAGTTTTCTATTTTTGACGTGTATTTGAGATATACTGATCAATGCGGGAAGTCTATATGGGCTGAGAAAATTAACTCCTTGAGGTCTTCGCAAGGTTTTCGATGTGGGAAGCTTTAGATTCTCTATTTTTTTGAAACATGCGTTACATAGTTGTCCTTCGAGGGAGCAGTCTATTTACAACAACGATGTAGAGAGAAATATGTCCTTTTTGAGGGAGTCATCTTTTTATTTGAAGTTTGACTTAAGGAGTTAGATCTCATGTGAGGGCTTTTAAGTCATGGTCAAGACTAAGGTGAAGAATCAGATTCTTTCTCAGAAAGCAAGGTGAAACGACCATGAGATCTCATCTAAAAGAAGACGAAAAGTATCCATGAGAATCATGCCATGTGTAACGGCATGGTACACATATTTAAGAGGAGATAAAAGAGTGATGGGTACGCACATGATTCTTGTTTAATTATTGGGGGTGGCATAGTGGAAAGAGGGAAGTGAATGGTGTTTGAAGGGACGAGCATGAAAAAATGCAAAAGGTGAGGTAGCACTATAAGTCAAACGTAGAATAATCGAAGATGCAAGGCATTGAGGGTTTAGGTTTGGGTTTACCGCCTAGTGAAAATATACGATAAGCACTTGATCCATAAGTATGAGTCACGATGTATGGTCCAAGCCAATTACGAGCAAATTTTCCCGCTTAGTTTTTTCTACTTTGGTTACATGTTGATTTTCTTTGAGGACAAGGTCACCAACTTGGAAGGTTCGTTCATGGACACATTTTTCATAGGCACGTTTGATACATTTTTGGTAAATTTGAATATGATCAAGAGCATGAAGATGACATTCATATAATAACTCAAGTTTGTGCTAAACGGTCTTGGCGAAAGTCATCATCATTGAGCATGTCATGTAGAGAAATGTGGAGTGAGGGAATCGACATGTGAGAGGAAGAACCTTTGTACCGTAGACCGGAGAAAAGGTGTGGCAACAAAGTGAAAGTGTGAATACTAGTATAGTAAGCCCACAGGGTGAAATGAATGTGCGTATTCTAGTTCTTCCTTGTATCGTTAACCACTTTCATGAGAATTTTGTTCGGTGGTTTTATTAGTGGATTCTGCTTGGCCATTGGTTTGTAGGTAATATGGTGACGAGAAACTTAGTTGAATACCGAAGGCATCACAAAGTTTCCGCAAGGTTTTATTTTTGAATTGTTTTCCGTTATCAGTGATGAGGTGATGTGGAACACCAAAGTGAAAAATGATTTGATGATTGATGAACTCACATATTTTCTTGGATTTTGTGGAGATGAGAGGTATGTCTTTAACCCTTTTAGTGTAATATTCAGTAGCGGTGATTATCCATTGATGTCGCTGTGAAGAATGGGGATTGATCTCTCCGATAAGGTCCAAACCCCATTGAGAGAAGAGCCAAAGGTCATAGGTGACCTGTAAGGCATGATTGGGTGTATGATGAAGGTTGGCATGTTGTTGAAATTTTACACAATGCTTAATGTAATCGCAACAATCATGGTTAAGGTCAGCTAGTAATAACCTAGGGAAAGAATACACTTAGCAACAACAAGGCCACTGAAGTGACCTCCACATATGTCATCATGAACTTCCTTAATGGTATAAGGAATTTTAGAACTTATAAGGCACCGTAAGAGAATACCATCAAATCCACGCTTATAGAGGAGGCCACCCATGATGATGTAACGAGAGACCCTTTTAAGAAAGGCACGTTGTCCATTACAAGTAAGGTCGGGAGGTAAAATGGAGAGGGAAAGATAGTCTGAGTATTGTTTATACCAAAGGTCACTTGGGTCGAGAGTGACGGTTATGATAGAGTAAACTTTACGAGGTAAATAAGAGGGTGATTAGATTATTTGTACGGCAACAAAGATTTTAGAATCGGCGGGTGAAGTGGGTATTTGAGAAACCAAGTAGGCCATGGTATCTTCAAATTTGTTGGTAGAACGGGGGACGGTTTGAAGGGCGTAAAAGTTGAAGGTGGTCAAAAGTATGTCCACATGACGCTTATACTTTTGAAGGATCTCATTACGACACTGGTATATACCATTGATTTAGTTTATGACCAATTGAGAATCACCAAAGATGTTGATTGACTTAACAACTGAGGCATATACAGCCTGAAGACCTAATACGAGTGCTTCGTATTCAAAAATATTATTTGTACAATAAAAATCAAGTTTGAAAGACAAAGACATGGGTTCATCATCAAGCAGAATGAGGATAACACTAGCCCCACCCCCATGCTGACACTTGGAACTGTCATCACCAATATGACACTGATAATTCTCCACCGGGAACTCCTCGTGTTATGATTATTTACTAATACACAACCTTTAGTTTGGTGGATGTAATCTCAAACACAACAACAAACATAACACAAGAATACCATAGACTATGATACGAATGAATGATGAAAAATTTGAAATATACGTGTAAATTATAATATCAACATGAAATTGTTACAATCTCACCCATGAGGTACTTCAAGTGTTACTAACTTCACTTGCTTCCAACAATAACTATGTGAGAAACTTCACAATGAATTTTTAACACGCCTTTTAAATGATGGCTTCCTTTACACACTTACTCATACAATATTTCTCACAACTTCCTCTATGCTAAATGAGGGAAGGTGACCTCTTTATTTATAGAAATTTACGCTTATCCACCCCGTCTCTAAGATAGGATAGGAAATCTCTTCCTGGTCCAATCATATTCTATGCCTAAACTCTTGCCTTTACATGTAGGCTTATCTTCTAAGATAAGATAAACCTTATCATCTCACATGGGTTCCACATTTTTAGACTTTTCCACAAATAAAATATACAAAATATTTATGACATCACTCTTTGTCTTTATTACAAATATAATATTTCTAATTCCTAATCATGTAGACCCTACTTCTCTACTTACCCCAAATTTGACATTTTAACATTATAGGACCACTTACGACAAACATTTAATTTTTACCACAACATTCTTTTTTTTACTTTGACTGCTTACCGTACTCTACTTTATTAAGGCACAGATCGATCTTGTGGAGTCGTTATCTTCTATCGACTCCACTACTAATTATACTTAATAACATCCTATTTTTAATGCATACATAATAAAATAGAAATTATGGAGGAAAATTTTAATGTCGACATTTTCCCCCTTCTTAGCTTCTACTCCATCCTTGAGTAGACTATTCTCGGTACTTGAAAAATCTTTAACTTGTCGTGGTTGACCCATTTCGTAATGGGAGTGTCATCCAATTGGCCCAAATGATATGTACCATTTTCATGCACAAATGCTATTTTGTAGGGCCCCATCCATTTGGGAAGATTTTTTTACCTTCTTTTTTTGTATCTAGAATCATATACTAGAACCAAGTCATTCACATGAAATGGAGACCAACGGATCTTTTGATCAAATTATTCTTTCTGCTTCATTTTCTTCTTATAGCTCGTATCTTTCGCTATTTCCCTTATTTCCTCTAGCAAATGAAGATGCACCAACCTTTCTTTTATTGAATCACTTTCATCCATCCTTTCATTTTTCATAACTCTTACAATGAGAATACCAAACTCAATAGGAAGAACTAGATCAATGCCATAAGCCAACTGAAATAGGGAGTATCCTGTTGCTAACTTTGATGTTGCCCTATATGCCCACAATGCTGCATGAATCCTTTTATCCCACTTATGTACTTGTAAGACTCGCATCTTTTGCTAGAATTTGACATAACACAAAATTTGTTCATGTCACCCGTCCATTTGTGCTTGGCTTGTATGTTATTGCCTTCCTATGCTTAATAGAAAACTTGTTGACTAGGGGCTTCTACCACCTCATTAATGAAGTGACTTCCTTGATCTCATTACAATTTTTAATGGGAAACCAAATCGGTGACAATGCGTTCATATATGAACCTTGCCACTTCATCCATATAAGTTATTTTCAATGGCCTAGCTTCAACCCACTTGGTTAAATAATTTGTAGTAACTAAAATATACTTATTTTGGCGTGGGGTAGTTGGAAGTGGACCTACAATATCTATTCCCGCTTTTCAAAGGGACCAAGTGGAAGAACAGGGAATAATGGAGTCGATGAAGTCTTACGGTTACCATGTGTTTGACAAATATCACATGTTTTACAATAATTATAACAATCTCTAAAAGAGTGGGCCAAAGATAATCCGCATCTAATATCCTTCTTCTTTGTAAGTTGTTCGAGAGAAGTGTCCTCCACATGTACCATCAGAATTCTTCTATTATCTCCTTCCCTTGACCACGTCCAACTACCCTCTTGATCGCCTCATCAAGACCTATTCGAAATAATACTCCATGCGAATAGAATATGAACGACTGACTTGAGTAATCTTCCTCTTAGTCTTTGCATCGACACCATCAGAAACTTGAATTCATTCAAATAATTCCAAATATCTATGTATTCACTAGGAATTGTGTCAAGGATAACAATGCCGCATCTCGGGAAATCATCATCATCACAAGATGAACCTAAACCATCATAGGCCCAAGAGAGTGCATCTGCATTGACATGCTTCTTTCGTGGCCTATCTATAATATCAAATTCAAATTCTTGTAGCAAAATTATCCATCTTGCTATCCTCCCTGATGGGTTAGGCTTGTTTACAATATAGTTTAGAGCCTGATGATCTTCTTACAACTATAAATTTTTGCCATAACAAGTAATTTCTAAATTTTTTTACAACAAAAATGATAGCTAGAGCCTATTTTTCAGTTACAATATAATTTACCTCAGCACTGCTCATTTGTCTGCTCCCAAAGTAAACTGGATGATCATTCCCATTTTCATCCTTTTGGCTTAGAGTACTTCGTAGTCTTTGATCCGAGGCATCGATACACAATGAATGGCTTGCTTCAATATGGATTCTTTAAAACAGGTGAAGACACCAAAGCCTCATTCATTGTTCAAAAGCTTCATGCACCTTCTTTCGTGGTTCATAAGTAACATCATTCTTTAAGAACCGAGTTAGTGGTCATGCAATCTTTGAGGAATTCTTGATGAAGCTTCTATAGTAACCCACATGGCCTAACAATGATTTCAACTTACTTCTATTCATAGGAAATGGTAACTCTTTGATTTTTGAAACTTTATCAGGATCAGTACCAATACCATCTCTAGATACAACATGCCCTAACAAAACACCTTTAGAACATCCAAAGACAATTTTTGTAGAGTTTAGTGAGGCTTGTGCTTCATCTAACCTTTGAAATGTTGTCTCCATCTGGTGAAGGTGGTCCATCTTGCTCCCATAGATGCAAAAATCATCTAGAAATACTCTGATGAAGTTCCCAATGTAGGGTTCAAACACCCTATTCATCAAGCACTGGAATGTTGCGGAACATTACACAACCCAAAAGACATAACTCTATAAGTAAACGTTCCCCAAGGAGTGGTGAACGTGGTCTTCAGCTGATCTTTCTTTGCTATATGAACTTGGTTGTATCCGCTATATCCATCAACAAAACTATAACACTCCTGGCTAGCTACTTCGTACAAGATCTGATCTGAGAATAGAAGAGGGTAATGATCCTTCTTTGTTGCCTTGTTGAGCTTTCTATAATCAACACAAATGGGTAGTTTCCCATTCTTTTTATTGAGATCACAATGGGAGAAACCCATTCGAATTCTCTACAACAAATATGAATCATGTATCAAGTAACTTGTCTATTTATTCTTTTACGAGTCTTGAAAAATTAGGATTCATTCTATATGACATTTGCTTCATGGGCTTAGCACCATCTACCAGCTCAATAGAATGTTCTACCCAACTTACTTGACGGAGTTCTTTGTAATCAAAAGTGAATAGATGTATGTACCTTCAAAAAGCTGAGGTAGGATTCCTTCTCACTTTCCATCACAACATCTTCAATCTTTATTTGTTGAAAATGATAATCAATTTCTTCTTCAGATAATTTTATGGGTTCATGAGTCGGTGTGACTAGAAGGATATCCATGACCGAAACATCAACCTCACTTTCGTCATCTTCTGTGTCCACTTCACTGATACTAGAGTAATTAGAGGATGTCTAATCATCGCTTCATCATTTGAATCCACATGTTCTACCTTATGATGCCGATGGATCACATTTATCTTCACCCTATCTCTTCCACGTCCAAGTGTCATGAAGCCTTCATTCCATTAGTTTCTTGCATGAACTCTTCTTAGCCATGGACTTCCCAACAACATTAGGTACGCAACAATATGATTTTTCATCACCTGAAATTCTACCACACATACAACACCCATGACAGATATTGCCACATTTGAAACAACACCTTTTGGTTTAGTTTTTCCCTTATTTAATAACCTTAATATAAGTGTTGAGGGGCGATCAATTTTTAAACCCAACATATTCATTACAGACTCGGTCATTATATTAACTGCAACACCTCTATCAACTAAGACATCATGAATTGAAATACCATTACATAATACCTCAGCTATTCGAGCGTAGGGATTCGCCTCTACCTCCAAAATAGGTACCTCAACCTCCTTATTTCGTCGAGCATTGATTCCACTTCGCAGCTCCCGCCTCTTCTCAGCTGAACATAGCCATAAGTTGACCATATGTAATATTTGCAAGCCTTTTGGACATATCTTATAAGATGGAGTATGGTTCTTGTCTCTCGTGAAATTAGAAAATTTTGCACACCCAACTTTCTTCTCGTATGTTTCTTACTAGTTTCTCCTTTCATCTTCTTATGATCATTTCCATCTTGGTTATATTTTTCTTTCTTTCTTTTTGTTACAAACATATCTCGCTTCATTATTTATGCTCCTATCTACTACATCAAAAGAATTCATAGGATTTTCCTTTATCTTTATCTCTTGTACTTATGTAGAAGCTCTATCTGACAATTATACTTATAATGACCCTTTTATGACAACCATAACATACAACTTCGCTTATATTTCTTTTTAGACTTCTATCTCCTTCCCGAGAACTAAATTTTTTTCCTTGAAGAAGATTAATAGTTAATTGATCCATCTTCTTGAGTAGATCTTCATACTCGTTAGATGTACTAGGAAAAGATTTGTGCTCACCGGAGTGGTTGTGGATTATGGATCAAAGGTGTTGGTGTAAGCTCTACCTTAGCAACAATTTCTTTGGGCTCCTCTTCCATGCTTTCTTCTTACCTTCTTACAATCTCCTTTACTTTTTCAATGGTAGCTGGCGTTATAATTTATTCTTTCTCGATCTCTCGCTTCATCCTAAGAATGAAGTGCTTCCAGAGGAGATTATCCACGCTATTCATCAACCCATCCACTAATCCTTCCTTCCGATCCGGGCATCGAGCTTCCTCCTTAGCTCTAGAATACGAGCATGATAATTCCTTATCTTCTCCTTCTCTCCTTGGTATAGCTTTGTGATATCGATCATGAGATCTACATATTTTTGTTGTTCACCAAATTCTTCAAGAAAACTTTCGGTTAATAAATCTTATGAGTTTTTTTACATTATCACCTAGTGTTTTAAACCACCTAAGAGCCGAACCATCCAAAAAAGTAGGAAAAATTCAGTCAATTGTTCCCTTCTTATAAGGCCATTACAAATACAAGATCATTGTAACTCTTGAATGAAAGAGGAAATATCTTCATTAGATTGGGCTGAAAAAATAGGAATCTTCCCCATTTTCAAAAGTAACCACAGTGAAATACCAACCCACAAGTACAATCAACAAGACTTATGTGCATAAATAATTAGAATCACTATAATAGAAAGTGACTTTACACTTTTCTACAATAAAATAAGAATGACCACGGTAAAATTTAACTTACCGCAATAAAAACTGATTTTACTGTGGTAAACATTATTCACTGTAAGAAGTAAAGTTACTGTGGTAAATACTATTCACGGTCAAAATGACTTTACCATGGTAACTACTATGCATAGTAAAAACAAGGTTACCCTCTAAATGATTTTTGACTAAGTGAGAATATCTCTATAGAAATTCCACCAACGAGGAATGGTACCGACAACAGAATCAAAATGTTATCACCAATCCGACACTATGCTAATTTTCCACCGAGAACTCCTTGTGCTATGATTATTTACTAATGCACAGCCTTTAGTTTGGTAGATGTAATTTGGAAACACAACAAACATAACATAAGAATACCATAAACTATGATACGAAGGAATGATGACAAATATGAAATATACGTGTAAATTATAATATCAACATGAAATTGTTACAATCTCATCAATGAGGTACTTCAAGTGTTACTAACTTTATTTGCCTTCCAACAATAACTATGAGAGAAAATTCACAATGGATTCTTTAACACGCATTCTAAATGATGGCTTCCTTTACACACTTACTCATACAATATTTCTCACTACTTCCTCTATACTAAATGAGGGAAGGTGACCTCTTTATTTATAGAAATTCAGGATTATCCACCCTATCTCTAAGATAGTATAGAAAATCTCTTCCTACCAATCATATTCCATGTCTAAACTCTTGCCTTTACATGTAGGCTTATCTTCTAAGATAAGATAAACCTTGTCATCTCACATGGGTTCCACATTTTTAGACTTTTCTACAAATAAAATACACAAAATATTTATGACATCACTCTTTGTCCTTATTACAAATATAATATTTTTAATTCCTAATCATGTAGACCCTACTTATCTACTTACTCCAACTTTGACATTTTAACATTACCGGACCACTTACGACAAATATTTACTTTTTACTACAACATTCCTTTTGTACTTTTATTGTTACCGTACTTTATTTTATTGGCGGCACCGTACTGATGACGCTGTTATCTTCTATCAGACGCCACTACTAATCATACTTAACAACATCTTATTCCTAATACATACATAATAAAATAGAAATTACAGAGGAAAATTTTAATGTCGATAGAACCATCGAAGAAGAGTGTCATTTGGTACGTGGGTTCGTTTAAGGAAAGGATAGCAATAGACTCATCTAGAAATTCAAAGTTAGAGGGTTGGTCCCCGGAAATAGGTGCGTCGGCCAATTGGTCAGCGATAGCCTGACCCTTAATGGACTTTTGATGGGTGAATTCGAAGTCGAGGTCAGCCATAAGCATAACCCAGTGTGCAGCTCATTGATTTTGGTAAGGTTTGGCATACATAAAATGTAAGGGGTCAGTGTTGGTCACCACATAGGTTTTGTGATTAAGTAGGTAATGGCGGAGTTTGGTGGCAACAAAAATAAGGCTAAGTAGAGTTTTTCGGCATGGGTATATCGGGTTTTGTAGTCCAACAGGTAAGGATTATGGAATAAACCCCCGATCTCTCGTGTTGTTCATCGCGATAAGCGAGCATGGCCCCTAGGGAGTGATTGGTAGCTGATATGTATAGGTAGAAGGGTTGATCGTCTTTAGGTGGAATGAGTACGGGTGGTTGGAGAAGGTATTGTTTTAAGGCTTCAAAAGATTTATGGCAGTCCTCATCCCATTTAAAGGAAACATCCTTTTTGAGAAGGTGATGAAATGGTTGACACCGATCGACAATTACAAAATGAAATGACGAATAGATTGCAACTTACCTTGCAAGCTACGGAGTTTCCATTGGTTAGTGGGTGGAGGCATTTCGAGAATGGCCTTGACTTTAGCAGGGTCAACTTCTATACCACGTAAGGAGACGATAAATCCCAGGAGCTTTCCCGAGAGAACCATGAAGATACATTTCTTGGGTTGAAGGAGAACACAATATTTAATGAGGTGGTCAAAGATGGTTTTTAGGATGACGAGGTGTTTGGAGCAGTGTTTATATTTGGCCAGGAGATCATCCACGTAATCTTCCAATATACGGTGCATGATGTCATGGAAGATGTAAGTCATATCCGCTGGTATGTGGCATCAATGTTTGTAAGGCCAAATGGCATGACTCGATAGCGAAGGTCCCCCAATGGGTGATGAATGAGGTTTTGTGTGATCCTCTAGGGCAAGAAATATTTGATTATAACTTGAGAAACCATCCATGAGTGATAGCATCTCGTGACCAGCAGTAAGGTCAAGCAGTTGTGAATACCGGGCAGAGGAAAATCATCTTTCGGGCAAGCTAGGTTGAGGTCACAAAAATCAGAAATTCGAGTCCCCTATTGCCTTAGTGATAATTTTAGTGGCGAATATTCGTAATATGGCGAATATTCCATTTTGAAAATTTTGAAAAGGCGAATTTTTGGCACCGCGATGACTTTTCGCCTAAAAATTACACTTTATTTTTTTTTAGGGGTCGGCTCACTTTACCCCTTGAAAAATATCCCCTATATAAACCTATATTATTCGCTGCAGAACACTTCTACTTCACATTTTTCAACAATATGATATATCCCATATTATAGGCAGCGACAAGGGGGTAAGTTATTGATGCGCGACAAGGAGGGTTTGCGTGACAGGAGATATCAGATATTGACGCATAGTAGATGCATGACAAAGATTTTGTTGACGAGCGACATGGAGTTTTTTCGATGAGCAAGAAGAGGGCGAGGTTGCAGACGCATTAAGCGAGGTGATATTTCTTTGCATCGATTAAGGCCTATTGACGCGCGACATTAAGGCCTATATTGGCCAGAAGGCTGTTGACGCCACGTCAATAGGCCTTTAGTGACGCTAAATGGCACCTATAATATCTCGCCTTGTCAATAGGCAGCATGACGGCGTCACTAAGGTCTATTGACGCGCGACAGCAAATATCATGTCGCGCGTCAATAAGGCCTTAATGTCGCGCGTCAATAGGCCTTAGTGACGCGCGTCACTAAGGTCTGTTGACGCGCGTCACTAAGGCTACCTATTGGCCATATTGACGCTACGCGGAGAGTAGGTACAATGATATTGACGCATACCAGACTGCACGACAAAGAAGTTTGATGCGCGGCAGTGTAATTTTTGATGAGAAAGCAGAGGTGAGGGCTTGCAGAGCCGCTGACGAAGATTTTGCTGTCGCGCGTCAAGTAAATGCAATGTCGCGCGTCAATAGACCTTAGTGTCGTAAATGCACGATAGATTTTAGTGACGCCACAGCTGGTAGACCTATTGACGCCACGCCACCGAGGATGCAAAATCTCCCGTCGCGTCTCGCGTTGACGAAGCATCAGATTTGATAATCAAAGCGAATTTTTTCATATAACCCCCAAAAAATTCGCCTTCCCGTGAAACCGGTTCCGGGGATATTCGCCAGGTATTCTCCACCTCCGATTTCTAGGAGGTCTCTTAAATGAACCCCGCTTAGTGATAGGGACAATGTTAGTAATCCATCGAGGATAATCAATGGGTAAGATGAAGGAAATGGAAAGTAGGCACTCAAGTTCTTTGACCGTAAGAGCAATGCGAGGTGCATTTTCCTCACCTTTTGTTTTATGCGCTTGTCATAAGGAATGGTTACGATATTGTGAACCACTATGGTGAAGTTAATACCAGGCATGTCTATGTAAGACCAAACAAAAACATGGTTATGATCTTTGAGACAAGAAGTGAGGATTCTTGTTCAATAGTATTTATAGATTGGCCAATCTTTAGAATGTGCGGGTCATCCTGAGTATGGATGTTAGTTTCGATAGTCGATTTGTTGAACATGGTTTTCATCTCAGATGGTAATGACTAGTGAATATATGATTCTTCTACACCAAGATAGGTGAGTATAGATTCGTCATTCTTACATTGAACGACATTAATGAAAGGTTTATCATCATCGATCATTTCAGATACAGGAAGGGGAGAGAAGAGGGAGCCTCACCTCGCGTGATAAGTCGAGGCCCCAAGGAGATGGTGTTTATGAAAAAAAAAAAAGTTAGGAGGAATAGATTATGAATCCATCGACTCTTTTGGTGAAGGTGGTGAAAGTGGAACTGGTGAAGAAGGTGAAGAAGGGTTGATGTCCTCAATGAGTTCAATTCGAGCCTTCTTAGTAGGTGGTTCAAGAAAGCCAATACCACTACGGTTGTTATGTTTGCAGTAGTGTATGGAATAACAAGCAGATGAAATTTCTTGTAAAATCATAAACCAAAACCCTTCCATGCACATTAGTGTAGGAAGGTGTGGGTGAAATGGAAATTGGTGAGTGATCGAGGTTGATGCAATATGGGCGGGTTTGTGATGGTGGTTCAAGTGTATAAGTGGTGTTATCAAGTCCCCCATAGGTGAGGCTGGTGAAAAGGAGGGAGTACCGTAAAGGAGACGCTTTCCTATGTGGTGATCATAGTGAGGGTATCTTGGTGTAGACTTCCATACTCTTATGGCGTAAGGAATGTGGTAACACTATATAAAGTGTACTCCCACAGTGAGGTGTTGAAAAATGCCTTCCAAGGGATTGGGTGGTCGATATGTGGGTAGGTGAGATAGATGATGTGGGAGGTTGGATCAGAGGTGGAGCCAGCTGATTGGGAGGTAGACGGGTTGGCTATGGAGGTCGTAGCAGCAGTAGGAGTGGAGGATATAGGTGCGGTTGAGGTAACGGTGGAATTGGTGGGCGGAGGTGTAGGTGAAGAGGAAGTGATCATGGATGAAGATTCTTTAATGGGTATGAGCACGTCATTAGGTCGGTAAAGCATGTTGAGGTTTTGAAAGGTGATGGGTTATTCGGAATGGTATAGGTGTGTCCTTCATGCTCAAACTTTACACAACTATGCAAAGTGGAAGGAACACAACCCATGACACGAATCCAGGGTCTACCAAGCAACATGTTGTATTGAAATTCCCCCTCCAAGATGTAAAATAAATATGTAATAGTGCAGGGGCCCACGCGAACATGGAGGATAATGGTGCCAAGTGTAGAGGTGATAGCGTCATTAAATGAATGCAACATGATAGGATGTTTATGCATGCAATTGTCAGGTATGCATATTTGGTCGAACGCATGGGAGAAAATTATATTAATGCTAGTGCCCCCATCGATCATAACACGTTGTACATGTATATCATCGATGTGGACAGAGATGAAAAGTGTTGGATGTGGGTCATTGGTCCGCAGTGCAAAGGCGATCTCTTCATTTGAGAAGTGAGTGTGGCCACTTGGTGAGTGAGTGGAGGTGCGAAGGAGATGGTAATTTGGCAAGAGAGGCTACAGTGTAGGGTCATGGGTAAGACCTCAATAGACCGAATAACCTCCATGAGAGCTTGGCGATGTGATTTAGAGGTTTGATGAGGTCATATAAAGACATTTTGAGGGAGGATTTGTGTAATTGTTTGAGCATCGCACGATGGGTAACCACATTGGAAATAGGATATGTGGGGTGGCAGATAGTGACTTTAGGTGTGGGTTAAATGCTATGTTGGGTATGGGATTGGTTGGTGGGTCGGTTTCCGTTTCCTTGCCTTTGTCCTTCTGAGCATGGGTAGAAATGTGTATCATATTGATTTGAGGGGAGTTGGTAAATGGAGAAGGTGTAGGATGAGTGGTATAACGACATGACGGGAAAAAACCTACCGGGGGAGAAAAGCCTTGTGAAGTGAGTTGGGCACAACAAAATTTAGGTGGAGGTTCGGCAAGTTCTATGATGCACACCATGTTAATTTCAAATCTCGGAGGTGGCTCTAAGATTTGTGGGGTTGGAGGTCTTGGCCACCGAGTAGGCAATGAAGGAAGAACAAGGGAAATTGGTGCCGCGAAATGGGGTCCTCGTCGAGAAGGTCATCATCATCAAAATTTTCTTCAGGAGGACACAACCGGATAAGAACAGCTTTTAATGCCTTACGACCTCAACATCGCTCCTCGGCACACGATGGTAGGCACAAATTTTGGTGTCATCAAACCCTTTTGGTTTGGGCTTGAGTGGGTCGTATGGTCTAAGAGGGGGTAATGTGATGACAAAAGTTTCAAGGAGGTTGGTTAAAATTTTGGCATAGGATCTCGCCAGTGGATCACAATGGGAAGTGAATGTGGGTTTGGATGTAGGTGCAAAGAATGTATAGGAAGGGTCTTTGCAAGAGAGAGAAATGGGTTGAGCTACAATTTTGGATGCTAGTGTGGTCTTAGGTGTTGTTCGTGTCTCCGCTTGGGTAGGGGCATGGTAGATGAACCGCAATAAAGTGCACAGCTGGTTTGACTACCTTATTGGATGATAGTGGAGTTTTTCCTTTAGGTTGCACCTTTTTAGGTAAATGTGACATGGGCGCACGAGATCTAGACAGTAAAAGTGGATGGTGGGAGAGGGCGAGTTACCCATGGGGATAATCGAGGTGCCGTGAAGGTAGATGGCACGAGTCAGTGCAGGAGGTGTGGGGAAAAATACCGAAGTGTCATGGGTAGTGAAGAATTTATCGATGGTATTGGAGGTATGGACGGTAAATATGTTGTAGGTGTGGGTGAAAGTTGTTTCGAGATGCTTGGGTATGTTAGAGGTCCGCGAGGGAGGAATAGGCCACCGCGCTTTTTAGTTTACCTGGTGGGTGGAGGTTTCTTAACCAGATAGAAGGGTGAGATCCTAAGACGGACAAAAGGGGTGAAGGTGATGAAGGTGTGATCGGAAAGGTTGGGTTACGAGATCTAGGGATTGGTTCATCCGTTTGGGGGCCGAATTAAGTTTGGTATTAGTTTTGGAGGATGTAGATAAATCTAATTTGATGGGTGGATGAGCAAGGCGCCGTTGGGATGACCCCTAAGGTAGTAATAGGTTTAGGCAAGGAAGATGATGTAGGTGTATGTTTGGATGTAGAAGCATGTTGAGCTATGGGTATAGGTGTGAGTTGAGCCATGAGTGGTATCATGGGAGAATTTGTGATAGTTAGGGTTGTGCTTGGTTCGATCAATCAAATATTTTTGGATAGATAGTGGAAGTGTCAGCGAGTGACATCTGCATTTGTGTTGAGATAGGAAGTAGAAGACGCCCCCAAAGTAAGGCTCTATCCACATAATCTAGGCAATCAGCTAAGCGTGAGAACGTCACTGTAGTGGGTGGGGTTGATGCGGATCTAATGGTGATTCCCGTAAAATATGTCTTAGAAACGGGGAATTCACTAGCTTCAGCCTCTGTGGGTAAGAGAGCCGAAAGTAAGTCAACATGGTCTTGGGTGGCTCATGGAGAATGGTCACCTAGAGGAAACAACATTTCTAATGGATCTTTGATAGGTGGAGGAGATGACGGGTGCTCCTCTGTGGGTGGAGGAGATAAACAAGGGTCTTCCATTGGTTGGAGAGTTACTGCTGGTGACAGTTCTCTAGGTGGAGAAGCCAAAGGTGAAATTGTCTCGATGAAAATAGGAGGCTCCTTCACAGGTGAGGGAGGAGATGAAGGGTGTCCCTCTATGGGTGGAGGAATAGGTGAAGTGGGTTCATGTGAAGGTTGAGGACTTCGGGCCAAGATTTCCTCTGTGGAAGGAATATGAGGTGATTGGGAATCAACTGGTGTGTCACTAAAAATAGCATGGACCTCGCGGGTATGGTTATCATTAGTTGAGGTCTCTCCAGTTTGATCAGAAGAAGGGGCATGATTAGGAAATGGTTTCTTAAAGATGTGTAGGTTTTTATTGGTAGGTGCGTTAGGATTATCCAAGACTAACTTGCTATTCTCGAGCATTTCCTGGACAATGTTCTTGAAAGTGATGTAATTGTCGTCACTATGACCTTTTACCCGATGATAGTTGCAGAAGTCATGCTCTTTGTACCACGCGGGTGTGGGGTGAGTAGAACAAAACCAATGTGTGGTTTTATGGGAGGAAGGGTGATGGCCCCAACTTTAATGAGATTTTCTAAGATAGAAGAATAAGGCTCCCCAATTGGGGTGTATTTCTGTTTTTCTTATCTGAATTGAAAGGTCTGGACAAGAGAAAGATTAGATGAGGGGTTAGCCTAATTTGATGGATGAGATGGGCCGGCCTTGAGTACCACTGCATTAGCAGTTCCCTTGGATTTTGAATAATTATTCTGTGGTTTCAAAGAAGAAGAGGTATCATTTGACTTAAATGCCGAGTTTTTATTGCGTAGTTGAATTTTCTTTTCTTCGATGGCCTAAATCTCTAGCTTTTGTGCCATGGTGAATGCCTCATCAAAGGTTCGAAAGTCCGGACTCAGTAGGGTTGGTGAGATATGTTTAGCACAAGCCCGAGTGAAGAGCTATATGATCTTGGTTTCATGCGGCAATTGGAATGTGAGTTAATTGATCAAAGCTATGCCAACGAGTGAAAAAATCTACAATAGATTCATCATCATATCGACGCATGGAGTAGAGGTCACCATGGTGACATTTTTAACAACGTTAATGGAGAAGTGATCCAAGAAGGCTTGGGCTACCTCATTAAATGATAAGATAGAATGTCTAGGTAACCCACTATGCCAATATAATGCGGGTCCAAATCAGAGACATGGGAAATGTCCTCAAAAGTAGAGTGCCATCATGGGCGATCGATAACAACCGTGTTTGAAAGACTCGCAAGTGTCGTTGTGGGTCCTCTTTGCTATCAAGCGGTTAAATTTAGGCATTTCTCAATGTACAGATATGGACGAATATGAGTGGATGGATGTATGGGCTCATTACAAATCTTGTCGTAGGTGAGAGCGCTGCATGGTGTGCTGAAAACTAATGCCTCCAATGTCCAGATCTTTTCCATCATTAACTTGATTAGGTCATCGGTAGGTGGGGATGGATGGGTACCTCCTGTAGCGTAAGAAGGTTGGTGTTGGACATATGATGGAGGTGGCATTCCAGTATATGGTGATGTCGTATAGGTAGATTGAGAAGGAGGGAGTGAGATAGGGGTACGTACCCAACATGACTGATAGATGAAACGAGAGGTTACTGATAGTACGTATATGGAGGTGGAAGGGTCGAGGTGACTCTAGTAGCAATGGGGGATAAGGACTGTGGAATAGAAAGGACAATGTTTTGAAAAGGGGTAGTGGTCATCGACATTAGGGGTGGTTATGTAGCTATGGGTATATGTGAGACAATAGGCGCAAATGAGGTTACATTTTGGGTGGTGGAGGAAGGTATAGTGGATGCTGCAGGTGCAATGGATGTAGCAGATGTGGCGGTCATAGCAGGTATAGGGCCTATCAAAGAAACTATCAAAGGCAAGGCAGATGGGGTAGCGCGGAGCTAGCGGAGGCTAGCGCGGAGCTAGAACGAGTGTCAAGGGATGATACGGCATACTATATATCAATTAACTTGAGGCATCTCGAGTAGATGAGTAGCAAAGATAGAACTGTAAGGCGACATGGTTCTGGTCAAGGAGCCATGCGGACTCCTCGTCCCCTATGACGATAGTGATAGGTTGGGTAGGATCCATGGGTGATAAAATAGAAGGTGGCAAAGGACTAGGTGGGAGTGGTTGACAACTAGCATGAAATATGAGGGTGTTTGTTAAGCACACGCGTCAACACCATGTGAACAAGTATTGACGTGGTAGGAATGCTTTTTTGTAAATGACACGTAAAACATAGAAAATATAGGAAAACAAGTGGTGGTAGATGGATTAGGTATGAAATATCAGCTGAAATTTAAACATGATAACCGATGTCGCTTATGGTAAACGACGCTCGGTCCACAAAAATCATGCCGATCACTCATCAGAAAATGGACAAGCTTGTCAAAACAAGGCAGAAGGCTAATAATCTGCCAAGTAGATAAGATGTTGATGGATTTATCAGGACAGAGAAGATGATGAGAGCTTCAGAGACTCTGAAAAGCAAAGAAAGTGAAGCAGGTGTCCTTTTGGGCAGGTTAACCAAAAGAATAGTAAACTAATGCCATTGGGTAAAACTAATGACTGCCTGGGTAACCGACGACAATGGCCGCTGACCGACACCGCCATCGTGAAATTGAAACAGAGATGAAGCAAAGGTGATTGTGAGTTAAAATCAAATGTGGAATCAAACCCGTAACTCTAAGAATGATGAAAATGAGGTCCAGGGACACTCGATGAAGTCGAATACACCAACTATGATGACGAGCATGCAAGGAAAAATAAAAATATGAATAACATGTCCTCTCACCTCAAAACGCAAGCCAAGAAGAAACACTAAGAAAAATACGATCCTAAGAGTACTTTTTTCTATTATGTTTTTTCAACTTATGCTATTAAGTACTGACTTATCAACTTTAGAATAAATTTTTTGATGAGGAAGGCTTCCTACGAAGAAGGAGATCTACAAGGAGAGGTTTCAGGTATGTTATGGTGGGGGTGGGCCGTCTTTTGAGATATGACTCGACAAAAGTAACGAGTTGGGAGTACCTGCACAATCCTCCGATCAAAGTGATCGCTGACAAGTGTTCCTAGGAAAGACGCCGTTTAAGAATGTGTATATTTCAATTTTGTGTAGTTTGGTAAGACTCAGAGAGAGAGAAAATGTGCTTTCTACGATTTGTTTGTCAACCATCAGTTGGGCATGACTTCCAGCATATAGGTTGCCCTCATTTAATGTGAGCTAATGTAGAACAACAAAATGAAATGTAGTTAATTTTAAGCCCAAATAAAAATGTTGAATTTGATGACACAAAGAGGTGAACAGGGGAAGAAATGCTCTTTCACTAATGCGATACTAATGAAAGGAAAGAAATGTTATTTTTATAGCACCAAAAACTATTTCTTTGAGACAAATAGAAAGAAGAGAAGATTCCAGGGAGAAATTTTAGTGTGAGAACCTTTTAGAAAGGAAACAAACATGTAACTTTTCACCTAGGAATGAAGAAATGCAAGGAACCCCAAATGGGTCCCACCGGCGTGCCAAAATGTTTCACCTGATTCTTAGAGCGTTTCTTTGAATATTGACGAAACAGATAAGGGTAAATGGGCTAGGAGGAATACCTATTAAAGCTGGTTGAAGGTTGTTGCGCGCGTATGACTTCTTAATCCACAATTGATTGTGAGAGCTTCCTTTTGGCTAGGAGGAACTACCTAAAATAAAAAACAAGACCACCAAATAGAAGTTAAACAATATATATAGTGGACTACTTAGTGTATGCTAGATCCGGGAAGTGTGATACTCCCTAGAAGGCTGTCAATCCACTTTTTAAAATAATTCAATGTTAACAATAAATTAAATCCTATTGTAGTTAAAATGATGTAGGTATCTCATTCGACTACAATAAATAGATTTGTTCACAACAGGCTAGGCTATGATTAAATCTGAAGGTCAAGGTCTCTATTAGGGTACTATTACTTGTTAGGTCCGTTCTCGGCTGTTTTGGGTACTTGATAGGGATTTTAGGCTCATGTCCTTGGTCCGAGGGTAAAACACAAAGATCGACGCTCAGCTTTAAGCTAACCGGCGATAGTTGTGGGTAACCAAACAGCTTCGGTATGGTCAGTGTAGAGGAAAATTTAATAAAATCTTGGTGTGGTGACATATCTGAAGCTAAATGAAAATGTTGAGGGCAATGACAAGGTCTGTATAGGTCTTGGGTGTGCTCAGGAGTAGTTATCAGTAGGATATGGGCATCTTAATGGGTGTGGATGAAGGAATGATCAAGTTTGTATGAAGGCAAATGAGGGGTGAATGGGAATGTAAGTAAACCGATAACATAAGTAAAAGAGTCTACTAAAATGACAACAAATGAATGTTGGTTAATAAGAACTTATCATTGTATTTAGCTTGATTGTTGGATGACAATATCAGTGTGATCAAATAGAAGGAACTTGGTGTGGTGATGGCACTTCCCAGATACTCCCGTGAATTTAAATGACTCGTGATTGCTTCGATGCCGGCGGTGGATGCCGTGATGCATGTATGAATGCGGCTCTCGCTTGCATGTAGCTCTAGTTTCTTCTCCCATTCTCGTAAAATGTGTGAACCCCACAATAAGGTTGTTTTGGGAATAAATGGTAACGACTTACAGCTAAGGTTAATCGGTGGAAGTTTAGGTAACCGAATCGGTTAGGTTGAGATTTCCTAGGTTTACTAAAATGAGCAGATCTCCTTGATTTCTTGGATCTCCTTCCTTTTTTTCACTGATTAGAATGTAAGCTCCCTTTCTAATGGACGAGAATGTGGTTAGAGGGAATGTAGGCTTTTATTTTTAGGGTTTAGGTAGGTCTTAGTTAGTTATGACAACACACTAAGAATAAGTATTAGGGTGAGGTGGCTAGATGAGGTGTATAGGTGAGGTGGTGGTGTGGGCATTATCCCAATTAGGATATTTAAATAATAGATATTTTGAGATCATGAATTAATTTAATTAAATTAATTAAATTAATATTAGAGTGGGGTGACAGGGGCCATGGCTATGTGGGTGTGTTCAAGTTGGTTATTTTTCGAGGGACCAAGGGGAGTGTGATCCAATTTTGGTGTCTACAACAATATTGTTGAAAAAAGTACACATGAAAGGAACAAACTATTACAGGCGCTATTCAAGTTGGAGAATTGTTAAAAAAAGAGATTGCTTCTAGAAACGAGGACCATAGGTGGAGATGAATGAAGAAAACAAGTATAATGTGAGGTAAGCAGGGGCCATGAGAACTACCAAGGGAAGGCACAATGGTAAGGTACTCAAGCATGGAGGTGCGCCAAGAGAATCCGTGGCTAGAAGGTAGGAAGGCATGCTAGAAGGTTATAGCTTAGGCGCGAAGATGTACCACACATAAAGAATGAAAATGGTTAATTAATGAGAGGATTGTTGGTAGGTGAAGGAGCAATAAATTCACTAACTTTTTGAAAATCTATATAAGGAAGGGATGCAAGTTCATTCTTACCATTGAAATTGTGAGAATTTGAAAAGAGCTAAGTGTAAAAGAGCCGAGTGAATCATGTCAAGTGCGAAGAATGTGAAACCAGATGTAGAGAAAATATTTGTGCACAAGAGAAGCTTGCATCCCCATAGGTGAAGGGTTTAAGCGAAGCAAACACTTTGTGAAAGAGATAGGGCTTGTGATTTATGCTAGGGCATAGAGATTCGAACTAGGGTTTTAACTTGGTCATTAAAGAGGGTAGAAAGGAGATATTTTTAAATGGTGCCAAAGAAAGCACCTACAACAGGAGTAAAAGGGAAGAAGAAGATCGAAGTGGAAGAAGAAATTGCTCCCAGAGTAATTTCTCGAAATGCAAAGATTCGGAGGGCGTGATTGTGGGACAAGAATGGGATAAAAACATCCATAAATGTAAGATCAATGATTACAACCATCACGCACCGTATAATAAGAATGAAATAGATGTGTTGTTGAGCGTGAAAATAAACAACTACACAACGAAAGACATGCTAGTGTATGATGATGCTAGAGAGAAGTTGCAAAAGTAGATTGGAGTCTACCAGTTGTATGAGCTACCATACTTTGGAAAGTATGAACCATTATATTGATGGTTGATGAGAAGAGTCCATGAGGAATTCTTCTACTTCGTCGAATGGAGGGTTAGAATCACAACCGCCTTAATTTCAACAGGAGCAGGATTAAGGGCCTCGGGAGTAGATCTGGAGACTAACTTAACAAATAAAGCATCGATCTTATAGACAAGGAAGGAGCTAGGATATACCATGGGTCTCGCGCAACATGGATATTGATAAATTGAATAAGTACCTAGTGGAACAAATAGTCATATCCGATAACAAAGTTGAATGACCAAGAAAGGTGGTCGTAGGTGAATACAATGTGGCTAGCATGTTGCAAGGAAAATGTCTCAAGGGGTTATCTACAATATTACGGGTTACATAAGCAGAGACAATCGTTGCGAGAAGCGTGTATAGGTGACATAATTAGTTTTGGAGCTATTTTATTATCTTTGGTGTTTATGGAGATACGAGTGCCGATGGGACAAAGGAAAATATTTGGGAGTACCCCCAAAAAAATAAATCTATGGCAGAAAGATTTGATAAATATTTATGCGAAGGGACCATGGGTGGGCACTTTAAGCGAGAGGGTGGAGATGTAATAAACATGAAGTTTAGTAAGCTTGGCAGTTGGAGACATTGGAGTAGCGCTTGTGTATCTTCAACTCAAGCCCAAGTTGGAGAACAAAAAATATGTGGAAAATGAGTTCACGCTTCCGTGGCCACTTAAGAGTAAGCATGCAATGGAGAATATGCCAAATCCATAGCCTACAGAGACTATAGTGGTGGATGAAGAGGAGGATGAATGAGAAGATAGTGGTGGCCTAGAGCATAGAGGATGAAGGTAACCTACAGATAAGGTAGGAACTGAGCGCGCGACTACACCACCTTAGGTGCAAGAAGGAGATGATGAGGACCTAGATGCAGTATAAGGAGAGCACCGCTTCAAAAGGGTATTTAAAAGAACTAGAACCCAAGGTGCTACACCACGCTCAGGTGTGCGAGATCACGACTCTCTCCACGAAGGAGACAACTGAGAAAAGAAGGAGAAAGATGAAATTGAATGAGGAGGTAGAAGAGTCTGAGGAGAGTGCACCCAAATATCTAACACAGCCAGAGGACATAGAAGAGCCAAAGGATGAAGAAATGAATAATGGAGAAGGAGTAAAGGAGATAGATAGGACAACATGTGAGGTGCTCAGGCATAACAGAACAAGCTCCAAATCTTGGCACTCAAGTTCCTAAGGGGCCAAGAACAAAGAGGATGAGCGGGAGTATACTACACAAAGTCATTGGCTACGCTAAGGACACAAGAAAAAAATTGTTGTGCCTATTTCCAAAGCATGGTGGGCCTTAAGGAATTATATGGATGGGAGCTGATGGATGAGGACATGGCCACCATGTGCACAAGGAAACAAATATCTTGGTCAATGCAGACACATATGGATGAACTAGACTTCGACGTATGTGAAGAGTCATGTGTATCAAGAATTTTGAAGAAGACACCTCAAATAAACACATTACAAAGAAAGTCTCACCGTAATGTCGATGAACAAGTAAGTAATGCCTTGGTGAAGGTATCTACAGAGGTGGCAAAGAGGAACGTGGATAAAAATGTAACTATTAGGCGCTAAAATAAGAAATCAAGGAAAAATATGCAAAGATAACGTGCTTACAAAAAGAAAGGATTTAGATTATAAGAAGAAAAATGCTTTCATCAAGATGGAAGAGGAAATTGAGACCATGTCTTGAAAGCAAGTCCACATTTGGAGTCGAAGGTACTAGAAAAATTTCCTTCGACAATGCATTATGTATGTACCTTGGTAGATTTTGTGCTTGAGGATGGACTCCGTGCGCATGCCACACTGAAAGGATCCTGAGCAGAAGCAGATCACATAAAGGCTTCGATGATGAGGAAGATTACATCTTATGAGGCATTGCTCCAAACCTTGCAGGAGGAACTGAGGAAAGTAGACTAGGAATTGAATATTTGCACAACTCCGGAGGTGGTCATTAGGATAAGGACCATGGTAGAGGACAATGAAGTCCTAAAAGTGATGAAGGATGAGACACTGGGTCACGCAGAGAGGTTGACATTGGTAAAAAAGTGTGAGGCCCTTGTAGCAACGTAACCCCATAAGGAAAGGTTAGAGGAGATGAGGAAGATTATAGCGCATAAGATGGATCTGCTAGAAGGAATAATGTCTATAATATCCAACATTGTTCTAGTTTTATAGAATGGGAAGGGAGATATTACCCAAGATGAACTAGAGTCTATTGCAAAGAGATATTCCATAAAAATCGAGGTCAGTAGTAAGTAAGTGGAAAACATTAGAGGAATAGATAAAAGAAGAGTATCTAGAATTGATTCTTCCGGTTGAAGTAAATGATACTTCTGAGTAAATCATTCTTTTGTATAGAAAATTATTTACTATCTTCCATTTATATTCTTTCTTATTCTTTGAATATTCAAGAGGTAACCATTGCGAGGCAGAAATGTAGTTAGTGTGGGGTAATGTTGAGTAGATAATATATAACACTTAGTAGAAAGCATACATAATATTCACGTGGAATAGCAAAACACATTCAAATATGCGGGAGGATCGGGAAGGAATCGCGCGCGGAGGACAGAGACAGATTCGGGACTTATCCGTTTCACGATTATGATCTAGTTTTGGAAAATGGCGCGTGGAGCACACAGGTAGGAAAATACTTGCACGACATGCATAAACTATTTTTGGAAGAGTGGCTATGGAGCACTTTGCATGGATGTGGGCTAAAGATAGAATTGCTATTGACAGTTAACTAGGAGAGATCTATTATTAGCGCACTTGCATGTGTGGCTGTAATTGTAAAGGCACATGGTTATTCTTAGCATGTGACCTATTTTGGGAGTAGATAAGTGGTGAAGGGAAAGTCCCCACCCTTATAAATATGTAATGAACTGTGTAGTATAGTAGTGGTATGTGAGAACTGAATTATTGTGAGGTTATCTTGGTCACAAATCTGATGCGATATAAACTATGGTATTATCTATTGTAATGAGCTTCTGTGTATTTATCATGTTTAATATAATGGAGTGTATTGGCTAAATCAGAGTGTTAATTCTGAGTATAATTGGATCTTGCATGCTTGATTTCATCATGGTTATCATTTAAATATGTTATTCTTTAGATATAGATCTGAACATGCACTGTAGAATGATGTATTAATTATGGATCTGAATGCATTAAGTCTTCATCATGCTAACATCCTACAATAACAACCCTAAAGAGGGGCCTAGTACCTTTACGCGCTTTGGGTGAGCGCTCAGTCTAGGCTGAGTGATGTGCCAGCGTTCTTGGGCGTTTACAGGTAAATTCTAGGCTGCATCATCATAACATGAATAAATATACAACATAATAGATTGGGAAAACATATAATGAGTAAATCAATCAACATAGATAATGATCAATAATATTTGAATCCCCATTACACCATGTTTAGATCTACTTACCTTTGCAATCCATATAAAATTTTCCATCATAAACATAGTTCATTACATAAACATACTGATTATAATCATAGGTTGACTTTGTCCATGCACACATACATATTATACTCAACAGACTTGCACATACGCACTTAGAAATCTCTTCTACAATGAACACAACATCTATTTATACATGGTAGGGACTTTCCCTTCACCGCTTACATGCGTTATTCCTAATAATAGATGTCCTAATTATAGGTTTCATGCCTTTTAAAACTTGCGTTAACTCTAGATTAAGATAAAAATATTTAGTGTCTTAATCAATCTGATCATCCATGTAGGTGTTCATATTTAGTGTTTTGATAGCATTCTTCATCCTCAAGAGAATGATGATCTTGCTAAGGATTGTGACTCTTGATCTTGCTCGTAAAAATGTTAGCTTCTTTCACCTTATAATGCTTCCAAACTCTCTATTCCATGTTTCCATGTCACATGAAATTACAATTGAGTTATCAAGACAACCTCAATCTCTTCTTAACATAGTTTCCCTCTGTTTCTTCAAACCAATCATTCAATATTTCCAGCTACCCATCCATGTTGTAATGAGAAATGTATCTTATTATCTATTTATAACCTTACTATGTACCCCATTATTTTTCTCATACAATATGTGATAAATTCTTCATACACTTGTAATGCTAATCTCTCAGATAGATTCAACAAACATACCCTACAATTTAAGTGCTTAACCAAATTTCATGGTTGATTGTTGACATTTAGCTCTTCATTTATGCTCTGTGTATGGTGTAACATACCTTCATGAAATTCTTAGAACAGGTTTTTAGACATTATTTTAGCCTTGATTCTCTCTGCATGGAGCTTACATCCTTTGACAAGTTTGTCATTACATGTACTGATTTGAGATGCATCACTTCTTGACTTTTGATAGCCACATTACATCATAAAGGAAAGTGATTTTGATTCACGGTTGTGCCAACCTTTTGATCCATGAAAAATTACATATTCAAGCTTTATTTAGAGCTTATCATCATCAAAAATAGTACACTCGGGTTGTTACACTCGAGAGGACATCACTCAACTTCTTGCACCCATGTTTCGTATTCTAGATCAATGTCATTTACCTCAACCTTGAAAGATGTTAACTTAATCCATCGATCACTACCATTCTCTGTTATTGTAATGTTTACATAATTTATAACATCAAACAACATGGTACATATGCCAAGAGGCTCTATTCATTCCTTCAACTATACTCAAGGATTGTTATTTTAGACCTATCACGTGTTATTTCTTGATGATTCCATGGATAGAACAACTTATTTATGCTAAAAAAGTAGGCACATTTTCGATCACCCATTAGGCTTCTCTAAGTGTGGGATGAAGATCTTGGCACAATTCCCTAGGTAATTGTCCTTTCTTCACTAATCCTTTAATTGGCTTAACTCTTCCTTACCAACCCTTCTCGATTCAAATTCAATTGTAAATATTGATGTAATACTTCAAATTGCAAGATGATCAAAAATTTGAGTACCCATTTTGTCCTTTATTTTGTGTACCAAAAATCACCATGGCTTCCTTTGTTGAAGATGCCTCAATCTCATAGTCCTAAGCCTCAAATTAGGCCTTCTAAGGTGAGCTACAATATTTCGTGAAAACTCTCAGAGTTTTTGGCTAAATGATATATTCTCCACAAAAAATTATTGATTCTAATTTAGGGTCTTTTGAGGATTGTTTCTTGAGATCCATAGACCTTGTATATGTGTTTAAGTCTTTCAAACTTCTTTCTTACATCAAACACTAGGAGGGTTTTACCTAGAGCCGAGAATGAGTGTTTTCTCACTAAATTACTCAAACTTGTCCTCAAAATCTTTGATCACTCATAATAGGTATGTAAAATCCTTTAGATGATTAAAAACTTGACACTAAACCACCATTTCTACCAAAGTATAAACCATGACTCACAATTACCATGCTCTTCTTTCTTGAAACAGGGGGGTTTGCATTTTGTTTGGTCTTTTCAAGATTTTCAATCCAACCAATGTCTATGCCTTGGTTGCTAGGGTATCTGAGGGTATATTATTTTCATATAACTCTTAATCATGACCTAGTAAAGCTTAAATAGTCATTTTTATCCATTGTTATTGACTTGAGTTATCATGTAAGACTAATAATTCCATTTTTCCTTCAAGCTAGTAGTGAGCACATATTATTACTTCTAAGAAAGATACATGTATACCTCATAATAACTAGACTTCTCATGTGTATACTTCATAGATCCGTAACCATCTTGAGTGATCTCATGACTTCCTTGGGAATTTGAATCTCTCTTGTAACATTAATGACTTGATGGATTTATTTTTTAGTTATTGCACCAATAAGAACTTTACACCAATTTTATATGCCTCCAATATTGTTTTATTCATTTCTTAACAACTCCCGATTCTTTATGGGTTCATTTCTTCGAGACTTTAGTGAAATCAACACATTCGAGTGGCCTCAATCCTTCAAGTAACATTGGTTCATGTTTTACTTTTAACTCGAGTCTCAAGGTACATTTGATTTGCCTTATAAAGCTGAAGTGAGACATTTACTACTACAACTTTGCCTCAAGATTACTTAACACTCCATGTACAAACTATAATGGATCAAGAGAATATTTACTAAGTTAGAGACCTTATGTCCTTTCATTTTGTATCAAGTGCTTGAAAAACTACTCACTTACATGTCTTAGCTTCACTTTATCTTTTACAAGATTGATCTGTAGACTTCTTTCTTCATAGGATTAATACCTTTAATGGACTTGTCCACCGATCTCCATGACAAACCATGAGAAGGACATTATTCTCCATCTTCTGATGTTTCTTGAAAAAAATCATTCAAACAATGAATTTTATTCCTGGATACTACCATGACTATATATACTTATGATAAAGACTCACATTTACTTCACAATACTCAAGAATTTAGTTAAGAATTCCCTTGCTGACGCCCGATGGTGCTTGGCATACCTTTTTGAGGTTCACTTACTTCAAGATTCAATGTTTTAAGACTTGACATAAACTATAAAAATACTAGATAGGATGATTAAGTACAAACTTGACAAGATTTGTAGGTAAATGAACTCAAGACAATCTTACACACTTTTTAAGACTATTCACAACCTTAGTGCATACTAACTATGGTTTAAGACCTCGTGAGGGGATAAAAGGGGATGATTGAAGCTCTATCTTAGTTGACATTACACATTATGATTGATGGAACATATAAACAGATCATAATTTCAAGTACCGACACAGTTCAATCACACTAAACAAACCTTAAGAATGGATTAACCAACTATACCTTTTGACTGGTGATATATTTACAACATGAGAACCTACCAATAATGATTACTTGAAAAACCACATGAATATTTCTTTCCAAAGATAATATTCCTTCTAGAGAAGGTACTCTATGCTTGTTAGACCACCTAAGAACAATAGGAATCCATCAAAAGAACTTGACGACTCATTTATTTCTCTTTTTTCTCTTGAAATTTTTTCCATCCCCTTGGATGTACTGATATATGTGTTAATTCCATATCGTAAGTCTTCATCAAATGATTGTATACTTGTTAGAAATGTATGATGGATTTCATTCCCTTGTCTTCCCATGACTATGAATGTATGTTCTTCATGACTTGCACTTGAATTGCTCTCAAATTTCTCAATATGTTCACCAATTTTTGATATCTTGCTTGAGCTAGTCTCTGCTATGAATTTCTCGACACATTCTTAGGAGTGATTTTCATTTTTATACCTTCTTAGTCTTCCTTTTGATTACTTTAGTTTTGTGACAATTGAAACACATAACTTGATTCTTGCTTCTATATGAGTATGGAATGATATTACAACCATACTTAACACTCTCATGACCATAAAAATTACTAACAACATGTCTAATCCTGTTACAATTATAGCAAACTATCTTATTCATACCTCTTGAGTCTTTTGTTCTCCAAAGCTGATTGTCTAGTTCATAAAGGTAGTATTGAGCTATGTGACATTTCTCTTTACAGTTGAAGCAAAATCTATTCTTAGTTTTCTCATCTTTTTTGTCCCTCCATGGATGGTCATTCATGACGTGGTTATTTCATTCCTTATCTTTGTGTCCAAAATTGTGATAAGAAAAACTATAACCATTAAAGGTTCTTTCATACCTAGAAGCATTTGGTTTCCTAATTGATTTAGGCCTTCTTGAATTTGTCCCCTTGGTCATCTTCATGTTTGATTGTCTACTTGGACCAGATTTTTCATCTTCACACCTCTTCATAGGTTCTTCTGTGAAGCCTAGTCTTGTCTTGTCACCTGCTACCTTTTGTCTATCTAGCATTCCATTTAAAGCTTCAAAGCTCTTTTCCATCTTTCCATACATCTTCAATATTTATTTTTCTTCTTCTAGTTCATCTCTCAAGGATATCAGTTCTTCTTCATGTCTCATGCAAGTGTCTTCTTTGACATTTAAGGCTTTTGTCACTTTTTCAACTTGATACTTTAGCTCTATATTGAATTTGAGGTACTCTTCTTCTTTGATTTTGAGAGAGTTTGAAATCAGTTCCATTTGGGATCCTAGTTTTTGAGTCCAATTTCATATTATTCATTTTTTTCTTTTTCCTTTCTTCAAGAATCTTGATTTTCTCTTCATATTTTTTCACCATCGATTCAATTAATGATTCATTTTCCTTTGGTGTTTTAATTCTTCCAAGGAACTTATCAATTCAAATTCAAGATTCACCTCACTTCATCTTCATATAATATTTCGTCAAATAACGGACATAATTATCTCTTAAGCTTCTTCCATAGATTATATCTATAACCATGATCGTGTTTCAAAAGGGCCACCTCCAAGATGTTAAAATTGATTCAAGAGAACTAGGATTTTATACCAATTGTTAGAAATTCTAAGCACTAAGAGGGGGTGAATTAGTGCTTATAAATTTTTAAAATACAATTCAATTTCCTTAATTTAGTTATAATGAAACCACAAAATCATTCACATGTAGTAAAAAAGAACACATAGAGAAACAAAATTTAATGTGGGAAACCCTTCAAGGGATAAAAACCCATTAAAATCAAATAACTAGTTTGGACACAAATGTCCTATAATTGTTACAATGATTTCATGTTGAGCATCCACTAGACTTGGAGCTGCAAATACAAAATGTATTCAAGCTGTCACTTGATATTTAACAAGATTCTAATTGCATGGAAGCTTCAACTCTCAACAATTTAACCAAGCTTTAACTTGATCTTCTATAAGCTACCACTTACAAGGAAGCTTCAACTCCCTGATTGTTAAGCCACCACTTAGTCTTTTACAATGTTTTGATCACTCTGAATTGGTTGTCTCACACAACATATTGTGACCACTAAATCATCTCAATTTATTCTCTTGTCACTCTTCTTCATCTCGTTGCAAGTAACCTCAAACATCTGCACTTCCACATCAAAAATTGCTGCAAAATTTCAGTCCTTAATACATTATATACATCCTAACTTTCATGCTCTTACTACACCTCCAATAGTATATTCATCAACAACAAATTTAGTCACCCACTTGAATATTTTAGCTCATCAAATAAGACCTCTTGAATGTACTCTCACACTTCATCTTACACAATGAAGTCTTCAACTTCACTTAGAAACTTGAATTAGGAAGGGAAGATGACCTCACACAAACTGATTTCTAGCAATCATTACACCTGATTACATGTTAGTTACATGTGCAAAAATTACACAACCTGAAATGGACGTGGTTACCTTCATTTGGATCAGAAAATAACTCCTTTATTCACCGCATAATTGAAGATAATATTCTTACACTCGATATGACATCCGACATATTCTTTTCAGAATCGCCCTATCATTATTTTTTCTTCTTCCTCTTTAGCAAGTTACCTTTGTCTTCTTGATCTCTTAAAAAAATTAACAAGTTTATCAAGAATGAAAGGATGTTACAAGACTCTTCATGTGCTATGTAACCCATCCAAATCCTTCTTAACTCGCCATTTCTTTTTCACACTTCATAGAGATTCAAACTTGCATAGCTGGTTTTAGTCCTTCAAACACTAGCCTTCAATTTGGGAGAAAATATTGCACTTCCAGGTCTTATCAAGCCTTGCAATATTCATAGAGTAAACTAAAATAATTATACTTCATCACCACATGTATGAGGCTCATCAAATCATAGCATAATACCCTCATTTCATTGTTCTTCTCAACTGACATTCATAATCATGGAGGGTTAAACAATAGTTGTCAAAAATGAGTTGGTTTAGTTGTGTAAATATCTATTCATAACTTATAAATCACTTTTCTAGTAATCTCATATCCCTTTGCATCTTATCACACCAAGATAAATTATTGACTTAAGGTATATGGCCATAATATTCAAGCAATTCAGGATTGTATATCTTTGGTTCTCAAGACACTAAAAACCAGCTTTTGGCTTGAGATTTATCACTTACAAAAATAAATTTTAGGACCTACCAATCCATAAAATACATCGAATGAGACCCTAATCCATCTCTAACAATTTTTGTGTAGAGGTTGTTAAGAAAAATTCACAAAACGTCTTAGTTTCTTAACCTTCTTCACTAGACATATAAGACAATTACGAGACATTGAATTTTTCACCATGAAATTACTTTAACAAAAATACTAAGCACTCTACAACCTCATATGGGACTCCTTCAATCTATTTAGTGTAACATCTTTGAAAAAACTATTACTTTGATTACATTTCCTCTTGACATTGCAAACATTGACATGTGATTTGTCTTAGGAAGGTGTACTCTTATGACTTTTGGAAATCATGTTTGCAATGGATAAATTATTGTTGTGAAGAGATTCACTTTGTTGTGATTTATTCTTACTTGAAAACGAGACCATTCATATTTTTGTACAGCTTTAATTCATTTAAAAAAAAGGGATTATGAACTTGTATTGTTGTTGTCTTAACTCATTTTATGTTGACAACAAGACCTTGGATCAATTCCATTGATCCAAGGTATGCTTCAGTTCTCCTTACCTAACTCGTCTGGTTGACTTGGCATTCCAAAATGGAAGGTGAAGAGGGAATGAGTTGTGTTTTGTTTATAAATTTAAAGGACCTGACTTCAGGTGTCCTTGCTTTGCATCATGTTGTAATTGGTCATCCTGGGCCTTCTTGTTAAATATTTATAATGTTGAATAGCGTAATAGGACCAAAGACCTATTACTAAGCTATTAAGGTTAACACCTTAACCTAGTTGTAATGTTCTATCCTATTTGGATTTTAACCTAAGGTAGCTAAGACCTACCTAGGACCTATTACTAAACTACTAAGGTGACACCCTAACCTAAGTTGGTATGGTTATGGTTGTGGAGGTTGGAAATAACCTAAGGAAAATAATATTTACCTAAAGACTAAGGTTGAATCCTAACCTAATGTTAATCTAACCTAAACTAATACTAAGCTAAAGGGTACCTATGGACTACTTGGCAAGTGGAAAGGGCGGTGGCATCGGTTTTCAAGGCATTAATGAGATTTGAATTTGGTATTAAAAACCTCTGAACTGCCAGTTTTGGCGGAGGCATGGGGAGTTAGGGGGATGCCTAGTTGGCATCATCACTAAATTTAAAATGCATGCAAAGTTTGAAATGGAGTTTGCCAAATTTGGATGGTAGTGGCGTGGAGAAATAGGAGGGAAACACTGATTGTCCTTACATTTATTGATCTCGGTTGTGGCGAAGAAACTACCTAGGAGAGATGCATGGTAAATTTTGGAAGGGTTGTTTGATCATTTGTTATTTTTGATTTTGCTCTGCATGGAGGTTTTGGTTCTTCAACCAGCAGTTCTATTTTCAATCCTTCGATATTCTTGGAATTCTTGAGATATTTTTGGATCCAGTGGAAGTAGGAAAAATTGGAGTTGTTGATGATGCTTGGAAAAAGAAAAGATTGTGGGAGTGGAAATCTTCTGCAAATTGATAGGAAGCTCTATCAGACATGATAGGTTCTACCCATTAAGTTGTTCGATTTTTACTAAGTGTTTTCATTAAAAAAAATATACTCTTAGAAACAAATGGGTTCTTATATATGATGTTTATTTTTGCATTCGTGTTTGAATTGTCATATGCGTTATTCTAATAGGATTCACTTTGTTTGATGAAGTAAAATCTAGGTTTTTCATTCAAAGAAATGAGTGAATCGTGCTTAACCATTGTTTGAACTGGAATGTTGTCAATTTTTTGTGAACTTCTGTTGATTGCAAAAATGGAATAGAGAGGTTCACTGGTTGATAAAGATAGGATTTGGGTTGTTCTTTTGTTGGGAAAAATTTAGAACCTCGGGCTATCTTTTGTTGAGCTCGAGATGATTTTAAATCCCTTCTTTTTCATCTGTTCAAACTATGTTTAAGTAGATAGTCTGATTCAATGTTATGGGGATTTCGTGCTTGTTTGGAAATAACAGTAAACAAGTTTTACTTCTTCTGAGCTTTATACGTTTTGAATTTGAGATACCCTATTTGACTGTTCTGAAGTTGGATAATAGAAGTCACTACTATGAAGGAAGATGTTTCAAGTTTCAGTTCTTCCTTGTTTGAAATTTCATTAAAACATGTTAGCTTCTGCTTGAACTTGCATGTTGTCAATTTTTTTTCTTTCACACGTAAGTTGGGTGATGATTTGTTAATGACTTATCCGATTCTGGGCCTAAATGAATCTCCTTGTTAAAAATCTATTTGATAAAAAGGTTGTCAATTATCCTGTTGTCGTGATTTTGGGAAGGACTTAATGAATGTTTATGCATCTTTTCTAGAGTGACATTTCGTGCTTCAAGAGCTACCTTATCGGTTCATCTTGTTGGATTTACTACTCTTTGCATTCAAGTTTGATGTTTAGATGATGTTGTAGGAAAGGAGTATCTATGTCAAACTATGGAATAGTTCAGTCTTGTCTATCTTAAGGAATTGGGTTGGAACATTACAGTTTTTCTCTTCTCTTCTGAGCTCGATTTCAAACACCTGACTTGGAGTCATGTCATTTTTGTTGTTTCCCTTGTGGAAAAATCTGGTTGGGTTCTTCCTTCTTGAACCTATAACCTATTCCATTGATTCTTGTGAAATAGGGAATCTGGGGTAACTTAAAGGTAAGTTGAGATAGTCAAACTTGTATTCATTTATCCCCGTTTATATGTGTTGACACTTGAAAATAAATCAAGACTGCATAATGAAGATTTACTTCATCGCTACTCTGTCTCTCTCTTTGTAGGGGTAATTAGAGAACTTCACGGCAGATGCTATTTAACATTGGAATGAATTTAATGTTATTTATTGATTTTGTTGTTCTGGAAACTCATATTACTTGAAAGTAATTGATTTACCAATTCTAGTGATAGCTTTTGCAATTATAGTGGTTGTTCTCATTATCTGATGGGAAACCTTCTCTTTCGGTTTCTAACTTTTTTATATCAGTCCTATATATATACATCGATTCAATATCAACTAAGTTATTTGTGTTGCAATGGTTGTTGAAATCAAATGTTTCTTGGTAAGGATCTGTTTCAGTTATTTTGAATTCCAACTGTGTTTCTCCTTTTTAAGGATGGAATAATGAGACCTTATCTCATCCTTGTTGTTGACATCCTTCTCTCTCTTCTAAGTTAAGGTATTCATTACTATTTTCTTTGAACTCTAAAGGAAGTTATAATTTTTTCACTCTCTTTCCATTCATTCTCTTCTATATTACTCCTATGTAAGGAGTTGACCAGTTTGGTTTTATATATTTGAATGAAATTATAGAATGGGTAGTTGAAGGATAAACCTTCACTTCTTCTCCTTGACTTATGTTTTGATAGGAATCTTATTATGGTGATGTGTGACCAATTATTGGTGCATACAAATGAGATATTTATATCTTTTACCAAACATGTTGAGGCTTAACCCAATACTTAGATTGAAGTTTGGGCTTTGAATTTGGATGTAGTACCTTAAATAGGAAACTCTTACTTTAAGATATTGATGGCTCATCCTAAAATCTGTCATGGAGATTGAATGAGCTTAGCCTTAGATATCTATGATGGAATATGTTAATGTTGAGTATGGTGGATCATTTCTTCTTAAAAATAATTCTATTTTTGGGAAATATTAGAGTTAGTGTCTTTCTTTGAATTAGTTTGAATGAATCAAGAAATGAACTATAAATATCTATAGTAGGAATGTGATAAGTAATTAGGATGAAATATTATTTATCTGATTTAATTCCTTATGAAATCATTGGCGAAGAGTGTTGATTATATCATGATCTTTACTTAATGTTAATGTGGTTGATCACTTTGTTCTTCCTTTCATGACTGTTATTTCTTAAGATGTATCTTTTTGTAATGCTTTAACTGTTTCATAAAAGCAGAGTTATTTTTATGAAATAATTAGTTGAAAGCACATCATTTTAATGCTTAGTGCTTATCATGCTCAGTTCACTGAACTGACCCATGCTAGAAATTTTTGCAGATGGACTTCGTAAGTGATAAAAGAAGACAAGTTCTTTTATGATGCTTCTTATGTTTACCTAAAGACTGGATCTTTTATGAGGAAATATGATTCATTATTGAAATGTATTTGTAAGAGGAAAAGTTGTATTTCTTAATTGAACTTATTGATGTTGTTTGACATGAAATATGTCTGAAATGATTGGATTGTAAAGTGTGTATTTCACTTTGATGAATGGAAAAGATTGAGAGTTTACTTGTACTTGATGTGTTATTCTCTTTGTGCATTCTGTAAAGGGAATTTGTTAACTTATCCTTATTCTCTCATAATCATATCTATTTTGAACCTTTTCAGTTGGACTTAAAATGAAGTAGGTGGAAAGGGAATTTGATACTCTATCCCTTTATTTAAATGCAACTTATCAAGTTGGCATTCATGGATGATCATATAACTAGGTCACTATGGCTTATTAAATGGTGTTAATGGGAGTTCAATTTCTTTATGATATATGATATAATGTAAAAGGTTACAATGAATCCTAATTCTTAACAAGAAAGAGGAAGGTGAACTTCCTCTTGACCCATACCTTCCTTGGTATAAAACAAATGAAAGGTAAATATAAATATTTAATAAGTAGACTTCATCTCAATGAAGTCTAATATAAAGGAACCTATTTCGAACTTAAACAAGCTAAGAATGGTTGGGTATAATAAGTGAATCTTATTGTTGATTGTTGTTTCTATTTTAATTAACTAAACCCTAAAGTAGGAAGTTAATGACTAAAAATCAATCTTGATGTTTCTGCAAAACATTAACAACTCAATTACGGTTGGCAACCTTAAGGGTTAAAGAAATTAAGGATTCAATAGGGATGCTGTAATTAGACCTTAACCATAGAAAATAATTAAGTAATTAACTTCTTACTTGGGTATGTACATCCAGATGGGGTAATTCCGTTGGATGTTGGCACATGCAAACTGTAGAACTGTACTTTCATGAAGACTTGGGTCCTCACAATGATACAGTGTTGCAGGTTGACATGTTGCAACACCCTTCAGAATTGGATCATCTAGGTCTACATAAACTCGAGACTTGATCTTAGTTATACTCTAGGTCAGGTTAGAAGCATGATTTAGTATAGGGGGTAACTCACAATGACTTAGGATAACTAGACACATGTAATCAACTTAGGTCGATTGAGTATGTCTATGTACCCTTAGTCACCGCGAGTGGTTCTCTATACCAGACTATGTTGCTAACCTAGGTTAGGGTTAAACCTAGAACAAGTGGACTGACAGGAGTCAGTGAATACCATTCTAGATAATAGATGAAGTGGGGTGAAGGACATATTTTGTTTGATGAGTATGTCATCTAGGAATATAAACATGAACAATATGTGAAAATCTTTGGCCAAAGTATCGCAAGTTGTTGTTACGTTGTCTTATGTCACCTAGTTTAAGAAGCATGATTTCAAATGAATATTGGTAACAAATATTCAGATAGGCCTCTTAAACAGAACACTTAATACCCATAAAGGGTAAGAGAACCAAGTATACTTAGTATACAATACATTGAGTTAACATGAGAGATCGGTAAGAAACTAAGTCATGAAATGAGAGATCGGTAGTTCATCGAGTCATTTACAAATGCATATGGTTATTTGTTATGAGATTGATTGACATGGAATGTGTGTTCTAAATTATGATTATTTAGAATAGATAAAATTAGATATATAAATTTTTTTCCTTGTTTCTAAATCCTTAAAATGGGAATGTTACATTTAGGACCAAAAACATCAACATTATTTGGCGCTTATCATGAACACCTTCATACCTTCATGACCGGTTTTTATTCATAGAATCTTAAACGTTAGGACAGCAAATAAAATTGTATCATCAATTTTTTCCAAAAGAATAACCCAAATGACTTCATGAACATTAATAACACACCCCCAACATCCTTCACCAAAAATTTGAGCATGGGTTCCTTTGTAAGTTTTGTTTGTACACTGAATTTTTCACAAAACAATTATTTTCTTATGGGGTCCACCATGATTCATAAGCTAAAACCACCATGAAAAGATGATATAATGAATTATATACATGCTCAGGTTCATAATAAAGCAAAACAATTCCATTTTAGCACCTAACCAAGCATTTTTCTCCATACCGATCTCGAACCGAGGTTCGGAGGGTTTAAGCGATTACACAAAAATAAATAGAAGGTTTTTGTTTCTTATCCTTTTGGCCTCAAATTTTTTCAACATATTTTTATCTCTATGATATTAAAAATGTCTCTTATTATTTATCTAAAGGAGGCTCCAAAATTTATATTGAATGCTAAGAAGTCAAGGTGTTATTTTAGCATACCTTACTTAACCTAGTTTTAGTAAAATTACAATATCTTGCACAAAACTCCTCCTTAGGTCCTAATTTGTTTTCCAAACCTTCATGACTACCTTTTCCATGATATCCAATATCTATTTTTTATAAATTCACATGTACCTTCTTTACCAATCTCATTTGTGCATGTTAAACTTGTTTTTCTTGAAGGGAAGTCCTACCAATGACCCTAACCATGCCTCTAGAAGTTGAATTATGACATGTAACTTCATATGAGGACTCTTTACAATGTCCTTACACACTTCCCATGACTGAATTTTATTTTTATGTATTTTTTGTTTCATATCCTCATGTTGGGTGCTTGAAATAGGCCAAATTGAGCTAGTTTACACTGCAACTCACCACCTTTGAACTGTTCTTCATCATGTAGCCCCTTAAAAATTTCCTATCATGTGTTTTATGCCTTTACCATGATTTTACAGCTATGCCTTCACTCCACCTTTCTAGGTCACTTTGCAATTTAGGCCTAGGGATTAGGCATGCTTTGAACTTAGCTAGTATGAAAAATTCAACTCATGTGCCCATGTAACCATCCTTATGCCCATGTTACCGCATCATATACACGTTATAATATCTAAGGCATCATCCTGGTATAATATCACATCATTACTTAGCCTTTGCTAGTCACTGGATCCTCAAGAAGTCGGTCTTGACTTTGGTTTTCTCAAGCCTCGACCTATCCCGCTTTGTCAAACTCATTACAAGATCCCTCTGACCCCTTCTTTTTCATTAATGTTCCTTTCACATCAATGACAACTAAAAATCACATGCCAATAAAATTAATTATAATAAATACTTATAAGGCATCTGTTGTATTGGGACATTTGAACTTTGATGTGATTTGGAAATTATTTTATATAGTTATTTTGATACAAAAATACATATGATGTTATCATAGATGTGTCTTAGGATTATATTGGAGGCACTCCATGGTTTATTTCTTTACTTTGGTAGGAAAATGTATTATTTATTTTACAATGGGTCATTCGATTTATTGATGGATATTATGTCGAGACTCCATTTGACCATGATATTTGTTGTATTTATGTTATAACAATAATATTGAAAAATGGATTTCTAATTTTGAGCTAGGTAGATATTACACAAGGAAAATTGTGAGAACAACATCGACTCATGTTTTTACATCTCTCTCTCCCCCTTGAGTTGTACTTGTGTTAGATGTCATTTGTATGAGTTTTTGTAATGCAAAGTGACGACATCCGATGCTTGACTCGTGTTTAGTATTGTATTGTGGATGTGCATGCCCACTCTTGTATCTAGTGTGAAACATAATACTTACACGATATGATACATTTTTTGAAATTTGTTGCGTTCGAATCTCTAATTTAGAATTCGACAAGAATTGATATTGGAAGAACACCCCATCGACGTTTGGAATCAAATTTTTGACCTTGATTTAATATCACATGGTCTAGAATCACCTTGTTTACATTATGATGTTGCTTACTTAACAAAAGGGATCTTAATGAGTTATTTGCATAGTGGTTTAAGTGGTCCTATGAGTTGTATTTTGGTTAATGATCAAGTTAAAATTTTATTTGTTTTTTTTTGGATAACCGTTTGGTTAAAAGAGTTGTGACCTATTGAGTCTATCACTAGATTTTTCTTCTTTTTAGTATTATAAACATGTTTTCTTGATAAATTCGGGATATATTGACACCATGTTTCAAATATGAATAAGATTGTATTGTTGTGTTCCTTGTTTGCATTCAAAAGTATGGAGACATAGTAGTTCCTTATCACCTTCATGAAACTGCTGATTTCTATGGAAGGGTTTTATTAAGTGAGTTGTTACTAGAAAAGTGATCTACCATGATGCATGGAGTGTAATATCCCTTATACTATAATGTTTTATCTACAAGGAAATGCTAGGTAGGGTGAAATTATTTAAATTGTAAGGAATTTAATTGAATGTTCTTCTTGGGGTATTTATCCTTGTTAAGCATTAAGTTATGGTCTTGTGACATTTGACAAGCCCAATAATCCTTATTTGGATTGAGTAATTTTTATGTTTCCTTCCTAATGGGTAAATTATTATTTCCTGAACTTACGTATTAAATATCTTACTAATAATTCATCTTGCTCCTTTTTTGGTTGTGATGGTCGTACCTCTCTAGTTAGAGTTTTGTTGAATGTTTTTGCTCCTCCTTAATGCGGGCTTGGGTTCTCTCGTGTTGTCATATATTTATGGCCATTCAACCCTATTTTACAATATATACTCAAATGTTATTTTTAATTTGATATGATTGTGTATAGGTGTGCTAGTGATGAATATTTGAAAATAAACGTTAGAAGTTAACACAATCGTTAGTATCTTATGAAATTAAGAGCTTAGATAGCCTTCTTTTATGTCCTATAAAATATAAGATTGTTACGATATAGGATTTAAGAAAAAAAAATAGGAATATTCAAGATATTTGAGCCCATGAATGAAATATAAACATTTTAATGATGATCATGATACTCTACTCCTATGCTAAGTACTTTCATAATAATATTAGCTTGTGTAAAATGAAGGATGAAATACACAATATAGTCTTCTCTATTATGAATAAATTATTTTAATGGTCTAAGAGGAATTCCTTATATTATAATTATTATTATGTTAAACATTTTTTCACTTCTCTAAATTGGCCATAAAGTGTTTATCTTCATAAGATGCTTAAAGGTCTCATGAACTTGCTAGCAAAAGAGGACATGGATGGATTTACATAGAGATATAAATTTCTTTGTGGTCTTAACTATGTTTAACCTAAACTAAAATGGTTAACTTTATGAATTATTTGGTAACTTAATAGAAATTAGTTCTTTGATCATGGAAAATAAAAAAAAATGACTTGGAAATTTTGTGATGTTACATATGGTATCCGAGCATGGTTCAACACTAGGTAAATTTAGGATAAAAGATAAAATATCTTAACTATACTTGATTTATCTTGTTTTTAGAAAAAGTAGGAACAAAAAGTGGTAGAGGAGATGCACCAAGGGGTGGAAACCTTGGGTGGGGTGATTGAAGAACTCAAAACCAAGAAAGATAAGTTTCACAAGACAATGCCAACCCCCATGTTGCACCAACTCGGGAAAGGGTTCTTAAAACTCTTGAATATGTATAAACAAGGCTTTATGCCCAAGAAACACTCACAAAAATGGTCCACCCCAAAAAATCAAGGATAATAGTATATCAAACTAGATAACAATAATCACCTAGATGGAAATAATCCAAATCAAACCAAATAAAACCAAAGGCCTAAGGACAATATAACTCTGTAAGAGAGATATAAAATTTTACTCCACCCAAGTAGCTAGGTAAGGAGGTAGGTGATATAGCTAAGGATTTTCTAATTGGCATTAAAAAATAAATTTGGACTCAAGAAAATGAGTTCTATGTGCGGTCTTGTATCAAAATATTGCAATTGGAAGGAAATGTTGCTCTTTGGTGGGAATATAAAATTTCTCTCAAAGGTTATGATTTGAACACTCTCACATGAGAAACTTTTGTAAATAATTTTTTAAGAGGTACTTATTTACAACACATTGGGAGGCCAAAATCACTAAAGTTTAGTTGTTGTAACAACAATCCTTTTAGTTGTTTATTATGAGAATAAGTTTTTAGTCTTCTCCACTTTATGTCCTACATACAAGATGAAGAAAATCATAGTACTAAGTTCATGTTGGATCTCAAACCCATGATTATGCATGATGTAGATATGATAAACCCTATAAAATTGAATTACGTAATTGATTCCACTTATAACGTTGAAGCCAAAGAACAATCTAAGTTAAAATATAGGAAAAACTTTTGGAATAAGAGCTCCTCTCAAAAATAAATCTTTTACTAATCCTACTCCCAAGGATTTCAAGAAAACAAAGTTTGAAAAACCATTTATAAATAATAGGAATTCATTTGGTGGTCAAGGGAGTCAAAGGAGATGAGGTTTTAAATCTCAAATTTACCAAATGGGACAAAAGGAAGTTTTTAATGAACCTTAACGGTGAAGTCAACTACTTTTGGTTCTAGTGCTAACAAAGTTTTGGTTGTATGCAATAACTATTGGTTATATGGAAATGAGGGAAATTCTAGTAGGATTTTTTGGAATACCTTGTTAGCCAACAATCTAGTCATTGAAGCATTGACAACAAACAAGTTGAAAATTAGTCCACACCGATTGAAGTTAGAGGTAAACTAGTTCGTTATTCTATTTATATTTTAATTGATTCAAGAACATCAAGTAGATTTTTTTAATCCCGCATTAGCTATAAATTGTAATGTAATTTCATCTAAATTGAGTGAAGGATGGGAGGTCAAGTTTGGATTGGGGAAGAAACATCTAATTATGAATCATCTTGAAAAATTGGAATTTGATTTGGGTTATTTTTGAACCAAATTGAATATTCATATAGTCCCTTTTGGGTCTTATGATGTAATTACGAGGTAGTTTGGTTACAAATTCATAGATATAAATTGGATTTTCTTGAAAAAATGGTTTGATGCCTCAATGATTAAGGGAATTGGGCCACATTTTCTAAGATTAAGAGAATGCTAAGGAAAAGAGACTTATCTTCCATACAATCAAGAAGAAGCAAGTAAGGAAGGGGTATTAGTTGTACACAATACAACTCGAGGAAACATACATGGACACAGAGATTTTGAGGGAGTATACAATCTTGAGGAGATTCAAGATGTATCTCTTGAAGAGATTCCTTGAATGCCCCAATTTAAGAGTTTGATTTATCCATCAAAATCATACCGAAGCCTTCTCCGAATCAAAATATATTTACCAATTTAAGACTTATGATTTGCAAGAGCTCTTAAACCATGGAATGCATTGACTAAATTTATTACCTTGGTTACTTTGGTGGTATTAATTAAGAAGAAGGACACAATATTAGGGTTTTGTGTTGACTATATTTTGTTAAGTAAAGTAAGAATTAAAAATTGAGATATGTTTCCAAGGATAGATGATCTTTTTGATCAAATGAAAGGGGTTATGGTGTTTTCCAATATTGACCTTTGGTCTCAGTTACACCATCAACTCTAGATTGAGGAAGATGTGTGTAAAACTACTTTTAGATTCACTATGACCACTCAAAATTCACCTTGATTCCCTTTGTCTTGACTAATTCCCTTGTATCATTTATGAACTTGATGAATAATGTATTAGTGGATTATTTGGATCACTTTGTATTGGATTTTTGGGTGACATCTTTATTTATTCAAGGAATGATCAAGAACATGTGCACCATATTTGTTTAGTCTTGCAAAGAGTAAGGGAACATAAATTTTTGGGACGTTTTCAAAGTGTTATTTTTAGCAAAAGAAATTAATTATCTAAGGCATGTCACTTTTGAGGTTAGAATCACTATGGACTTGATAAAGAGTAAGGCTATATGAGAATAGTTGGTACCTAAATGTGTACATGAATTATATAATGTTATATGACTCGCCATGTATTATGGGAGGTTCATAAACTAAATTTCCAAGGAAATTAATCCCATCACCTCCCTTAGTAAAACATGTAAGAATTTTGAGTGGAAACCTAAGTGTGAAGTTGTGTTCAATAGCTCAAGAAACTATTAACATTAACTTCAGTTCACGTCATCCTAAATACTAATATTTTTTTGAGGTTTTGATTGACGTGTCCCTTGATGGTTTCAGGGATATTTTGACTTAATACAGAAAGGTAAGGTAGTTTCCTTTCAACTCATGAGTCAAAGATGTGGAGAAAATTCTCAATAGGAAAAACTTGCTAGTTAAAAACTAATCATAAAAAATTGAATAATTTATACTTAGGATAATCTCAATTCCCGTTAACACTAGAATTTATTAGTGACTATGATATGGATATATCATACGTTAAGGGTAAGGAGAGTAGAGTTGTTGACGCTCTTAGTAGATTCTGCTACCTAGCTACCATCTCTAAAATACGGTATAATTTTAGAACTACAGTATTAAAGTAATAGTTTCTCTATTATTTATATAGAGAAACTTGTGCATAACTAACCAATAACCCTATATAACCATGTTTTGTTGGATATTCCTTAGACCTTAACGGTATTTCTAAGTTCCAAAGAAGGATTTATGTATTGTTTTTTTACGTGAGAAAATCATGAAAAAATGTCGTGAGGAACCACATTTTTCTCACCTTGGAGTTATACAAAAGATGTATGAACTCAAAAGGTTTTATTTTTGGCCTATAATGAGAAAGGAGGTGGGTCAGTTCGTATCTAGGTGCTTGGAATGTTAGTGAGTGAAAGATACAAATATCCACCTTGGGTGATTTTTATACCCCCATGACCCAAGGATAAATATGTTATAATTTCTATAGATTTTTGTGTCCAATTTTTCTTTGTCTTGCAAAAACATAACACCATTTTGGTAGTAGTGGAAAAATTTACAAAAGTATATCATTTTATTCAAAATAACCTTAAAGAGGATTCCCGATATTTATTGAAAGGTTTGTAAGATAAGTGGTCAAGGTTACATGATATTCCTAAATTGATCATTTTAAATAATGATAAAAAAATTACTTCCAAGTTTTTGAATACCTTAACAAATGATTTTGACACAAAGTTTGATTTTAGTTTTACACATTATCTTGAAATAGATGGGAAAATTGGAAGAGTTCATAAATTTTTTGAGGACATGCTTAGAATGTATGTGATAGATAGGCAATCCAAGTGGGAAAGGTATCACCATTTGCTAAATTTTTCTCATAATAAACCCTATCACTCTTTTCTTAAGATGGCAGATTTTGAAGTTTTATCTGGAATGTGTAGAAAACTTTTAGGATTAGAGGTCCTAAATTATAGATGTCTAAATGAGCCGAGGTATTGTAAACTTATGATGAGAAATTTTTATTATTATACAAAGGATCAAGGAATCCTATGATAGATAACAAAGTTACACCAAGTTGGAAAGGGTTCCTAGAGAATTTCAACTTGGTGAAAAGGTATTTTTGTGGGTACACCCTCATAAGAGTTCTATAAAGTTTGTAAAATATACCAAGTTGAATTCAATATTTATAAGACCATTTGACATATTGGACAATATTATCCTCATAACTTACCGATTGGATCTCCCTTTTCTTTAAAATTTATCATATGTTTCATCTTTCTTTAGTAAGATAGTATCTATCCAATCCCTCTCATGATTTGGATTTGAAAAATATAAAAGTGGAGGATGGGGAGACAATACCCTTAGAACCATTTGGGTTCTAGCAATGTGAAACATCAAACTATGAAATAAGAACATGCATTGAGTTTTGGTCCCATGTGATTAAACGAGTTAGAGGACTCGCCATGTGAGAAGATGAAAAGCTTCGCTTTTACACCTTAAATAATTTATAAGTGTGTTGTTAATGTACAAAAATAAGAAGTATGTAACGGATAACAACATGTATACTATTTTAATCTAATTAATTTCTAACGTCAATTAGACATTACTGAATAACGCAATCAAATTTGAATGAACAAAATGATTGATAAATAATAAGTGACTAGTTCAAATACATAAGAGGAGAGATAAATTTATTTGTTCAAGATGATTCAAGAGGTATATGGGTATGCAATCTAATATCTTCAATACGTACTAGTGGAATTTGTGAATCTAAGGCAAAGAAGGCCCTTCTAACTCTGAATCGTGTGATAGATCGATCGGCAGGATGAGCGCTCGAAGGCTCCAATCAATATCGAGCTCTGGCGTGATTCGATCTATGGGTTGTGGAATACATGGAAAATGACCTGGGATAGTTTCGTGTATGTCTCCAGATAAGGTCATATGGTGGATGGTAAATATAGTTGACTCTATGGATGATTCTCTGGCCTAGTCCAGAACTCTCTAGCTTTGTTAGCTGTTGTATCTAGTAAGGATAACTGTTCGATGATGATAGGTGGAAGTGGAGTGGATCTGAATACTAGTGTGTGTAGGCCAGTGTCTATGTCTGATTGACTTACGGATTCGTTGGGTTGCGGGATTTGTGGATCGCAACCGTAGACTCTTGGTTGTTGCGGTCCTGCTATGGTCATGCGTAGAGTTAGTTCCTAATCCCTAACACCCAGTAATCGTATGCTTTCTCAGCCTCTATATTCAAAACTAATAGTTGTGCGATCTTCTCAGAGTGCCTCACAGGTGTTCTTGCAACCTGAATTCTTAGGCTGGTATCTATATCTGTAAGAGTGTCTCCTACATCTGGCTTTGTGGGACCAAAGGATCACAACCAAAGGTTTGTTCTCTTTCAACCCCTTCTACTAGTCATATGGATGTTACCTAGGGTAATCTGTAGTTTGGTTGATTCGACCAAAATGTGTGTGCTTGGTCATCTTCTATGTTTAACCCGCTCAACTGGGAATTGATTTGTTGCAAGCTTACCGTTGTTCGGAAGACTTGGATCCTAAGATTTTGATCTATATCAGTTATTGCTGTGATGAGATTGGGCTTGGGGCACGATTGGCTCGAATACGTATTCCCTGGGCTCCCTAGGTCCCGTGATTGTCATACAAAAGTAATAATGTAAATTAACTACGGCAAAGTGAAATTTAACTATTTTGAATATATCTATAGCATATATGATTTCTCTATTTTTGTATTTTCTGATGAACTATTCGAATGAATTTAGCAACTAATTTAATACATCTAGAAATTGACAGCTAAGATAACAATTTAAAACAAACAAGATAACCGAGTATAGCTATTTGTCTGTGCAATTTGTAGATCTACTCTAAACAATGAAATAACTGTTCTAATCTATTTGCAAGACTCTCGATCCTACCTCAGAAGTGAGGAATGAATCATAGTCTCTCAGAAACTATCAATCCCCACAACTTCCCTGGCAATATCGGAAGTAAAATTAACTGAAATAAAGCAATTAACTACTCTATTTGATATGATTCTAATTTAGAACTTTGAAAGCTAGAACCTGGATTCTGCAGAATAGTGGCGAAATCCGACGGTGTGTGTGATCTTGTCCCCTCAGTGTGATCTCCTCGTTCCTTCGTGTTCACGTGGATCCAGAAAAGCATGTAATGCTAGCATCAATAGAAGTAGATATTGGGACGTAGGCAGCTCAAGATACAGACTGAATACAATGCGAGTAGGAGAGGGATAGCGCAAGAGTACAGAGCTTGGCTTATGCAATTCCTAGCGGGATTTATTGCGAGTCATGCAAACATGAAACGTCCAGAACCTGAAACTATCTGTTTGAGGAGCAAAACCTGCAACTTTAATGGCTTCCTATTGATAAACAAACTATCCTATTCCAATGGATTGGATGAAATAACAACAACACTTGCACAAGATGGATATGTGGCTTACTAACAGTAAAACAATGCTAACTAAGCATGCAATGAAAGAAACTAAGCATTAAGAAGAAAAATGAAAACTAAATCTATTGCAAAAAAGAAATCAGAGGCAAATTTGAGGGGCCATTTGCTTGAGCACAAGCCATCTATTTATAGCATTTGCATTTACCCAAGGTAAAAACCAAATAGAACTCTTAAACTATAAACAATGGCAAAACACTATTCCAGGGAACCAGAATCATAAATGCAAGCTTATGGCGGTGAAAGAAAGCTGGTAAAATGTTGAAATTACATGAGTCATGTTAAAAGAGCTTTCTGGAAAATGTGTAAAGGACCGCCACCACCACAGGCGGGGCGGTGGTTACAGAGACCGCCCCTGTTGTTCGGTGGCGGTCACGAGACCACCACCGCCCGGCGGGCGGCGGCGGTTTCATCACTGAAGAGAAAAAGGCCAAGAAAAGAGGGGAAAAGGGAAAAAAAAAGCACATGGGGGCTAAGCGGGGCATGCGGGATGTTAACGCACACTTGGAGATCTTTTCCGGATCCCGAACACCTTGCGAGGAGACCTGTATCATCATTGGGGCACATGTCACGTTATTTTGGCAGTATAATACCTTACAATTTTGGGTACGTACATATTGCCCCCTCGGAGAAGCGTTTTAGCCATGAAGAGGCGTAAAACGGTGGGTCAGTATGGCGGTCCCAAAATGGGAAGTTAAAAGTTATACTTGATACGTCTGTGTGTTGAAATGACGCCGTCCAAAATTCCCGCTACCTGCAAAATGAAAAGAGAACTCAAGTGCAGATAGACACAATAGTTTGGAAAATAAATGCTAAAACAATAGGAAATGAGAACGTACCATTTGTGCGGGGATAAGAACTTACCTCCGTCGGCGCTCCAAACCTGTGAAAAAGGCATTTAAAACGAATCAGGGTGTTATATATATGAAAGTGGGCCCATTTTCCTATTCATTTGCGTGAGTTGATTCGATTGATTTTGAGCTCTGGAACCCACGGTGATGGTTTCTTGCGTGAGTAGAGTCAAAACATCCGACGAGGATAGTGATCATGCCTCCATGAGCGGAACATCGACCTGCGAGATCACAGGTTAGTTTTCTTCAATTTATCCCTTTTACCCCCTTAATTTTGAAATGCTAAAATCTTTGTCATGTGGGGTAATTTTTTTTGAAAATGTTAGTGTTAAAGGTTCATCTAGGGGGCGCCTCTTTGGGTAGGCCTTGTTTTAGTTAAATGGTCTTGTTTTGTCATTTTTGGGCTTTTTAGGTTTAAAAACCCGCGTGGGTTTCGGGCCACGACCCGCCACCTGCCCGGGGCGCGGTTACACCACCGCCACCACCTGTTCGGGGGGGCGGTTACATGACCACCACCCTTAAGGTGGCGGTTACAAAACCGCCTCCCTACTCAGGGCTGGCGGTTTTGCACAGAATGCAAAAGGATCATCTGTTTGAAATTGTTTTTGCATTTTTAGCATTTCTACGTGCTTTCATGATTTTTCCAGTATTATTCGGATGCTAACTTGCTCTTTTTGTGTGTTTTTGGGTGTATGCAGGCGAGAGAGGAGTATATCCGGTGGAGCCGAGAGAGGGAGTGTGACTGGCTCCCAGGAGTATTGGATGCCCTTTCACAGGATGAGGAGGACACTCTTCAGAGGGCCGGGATACTACGCATCTCACGCGTGCCCCATGTTGCTCCTTCCAGTCACATTCTTTGTGACTTGTTCTCATATTGGGATGCTGATCGGAACACCTTCCGATTGCCAGGGGTCCGCGGTGAGTGGACTATTACTTTGGAGGATGTCTATCATATTCTGGGGTCCCGATTATTGGGAGACGTCTCACCCTTGAGACAACAGGTTCACGGGCCCAGATAGCACAGTGGGCCACATACATGGGAGATGCAGTCATCTCCACGGGGTCGAAGAAGGGGGTTAGAGTTCGATCCATTCCTAGTTTTCCCATCCCCTTACTTCACCAGGCCATCATGGGGATCCTTGCCTCGAGACTGATCGGGGACAAGGGAGGAGATACATTGTTATACTGCTGGTCCCCCATTATTGCACAGATAGAGGGACATGGCCGGATATATGCCTGGGGAGCAGACATACTTGGGACCACCTACCATGATCTATACAGATAGTCCATTTACAGGGGCAGTCCTTGAGCCATCCGACCCTAGTCATGAGTTGGGTCTATGAGCACTTCATCCCCTACGGCAGAGGTGTAGAGGTGGCAGATCCCGGAGCTGTGAGGGCAGCCAGATGGACAGATATGTCGGTGCTCCGAGCACCTCATCAGCCAGTTGCTTCTCTGACTACTGCCGACATGGAGGCCACACCATACCAGACTATGGCAGGTATATGGGGCGAGGAGGCTCTTACTTTGATCTCCTGCTCCACTACAGGGCAGCTTATTGATAGAGTGGGGCGAGTGGAGATGCACCCCTTTGGCCGAGTTCCTCAGCAGTTTGGCCTACCATACATGGGTATGCTTCCCCGGTAGCGCCAGTATATAGATCAGTCCGAGAGGCCAGAGGGGGGCCTAGAGGCCGGGGTTGGATAGTGGTTACTCTGGCATTCCTATTGCGGCCAGGAGGATAGTACGTGCCAGAGGGAGAGCCGGTGCGCCTCAGGCACCCTTGCTTCAGATTTCCGTGGGTCCTGCCCATAGCAGTGATGACCCCATTGACATAGACTCTGAGTCTGAGGAGTTTACAGGGGGAGAGACAGAGGAGGACACCGAGGAGGACAGTGATCCTGAGTGGCATGACACTCGGGATATCATGCGCAGCGAGAGGGCCGAGCGAGTGCGAGTGCGAGAGAGAGTGACTCTGGTTTCAGAGGAGCCACTCTCCCAGGGCCATGGCGGGGAGGATGAGTCCATTGTGGGGTGCTACGTTGCTCCAGCCACAGGAGCAGCCCCTCAGTCGGCGGCGGCATCCGTGGCGGTGTGCTTGATCCTATAGATCCATCCTGAGGCCTGGTGATCCGAGTAAGTTACCCTCTCTCCTTTTAATGTTTGTTTTTAGTTAGGATCTCCTTAGTTACTATCTCTCCTTTTATTTATCTTGTATTTCTAATCTCTTGTTTGGTTTCTAATTTGTTTTCTCCTTTGTTTGCAGAGACTGCCGATGAGTGGTGGGACTTGATTCGCAGGGTATATGTACGATACCACATGATCCCCATGGAGAGGACCCACGCAGAGCTATCCGTAGATGCTGGGGAGCCCTCAGCAGCTGGTAGGCACACTGACGTCTTTGCCCCAGTCTGGCATGTGGCCAGGATGGTATCGACTCTCCACACGGAGCTAGCGGGGTATAGGACGGCCGAGCGCTTGATGAGGAGCCATTCTCGTGGTGAGACTGCGGCTGCCCCTCGGGATCCAGAGCCCTCCGTGCATTCAGAGCGCCGGCGTAGCCGGAGTCCTAGGCGTGGGCGTGTGCCTTCAGAGGGTCTCGTAGGGATTGAGGAGCCACTTGGCTCTCCTAGATTTTGTATGATACATTCTTTTGTATATCCCGGGCTCTTTGAGCATTTTGACCATGCTTAGTGCATGATGGCATTATACAGAAACGTTGATCATTTATATATATATATATATATATATATATATATATATATTCTTTTGGATCAAACCTTTGGCATTTATGGCTCTGCTTCTTTTCTAGTTTCCTCATGTAGATTATGATGTTTGAATGCATGCTTTTTTTGGAATGTATGCAATGGAGAACAAATGATGCAAAATGTTTATTTTCCTTTTGTATTTCATGATGCTGATATATGATGATGTAGATATAATGTGATTTTGAATCTTAGTTTCTGTAAGCAATTTTGAACACTTCATATTTGTTTTGGCAAAGTAGTGAATATAAACCGGTATGATGAGCAGATAAACCTGCCCCTACCCCCAACTCCACGCAACTAGTAAGATGCGAGGGCTTATCACCGAGAGTTGGAAAGGGCACAAGTTGTGAAATATGCTTGAAATGATAGTGATGAAAGATAGACAAAGTTTTGGTGGAACCAAATTGGGAAGCTACAAGCTTACTCTACCCGAGTGACTTCATAGTTTAGAATGCTACTTACTTTGCGGTTTATCCAGACTTAGATCCTTAGATGGCCACATAGTAGACAAAATCTGGGTTTTTAGGATTTTGAACTCTTTTGGAATTTTGGACATCTGATTCATTTGTTTTTGACTCAAAGACTTCGAGATTTGAATTGTTTGCTTATGACCTTTTGCATTTGTTTGTCAAGAGGACCCCCTACACTTTGCCCCATGCTACTAGTAAGAAGCGTGGGTTTATCACCGTGGACAAAGCATAGGCGAGTAAGGGCATTTCCATCCTTTCCCAACCCTACGCCACTAGTAAGAGATGCAAGCTCATCACCAAAGGTTGGTGGGGCAAGGAAATGTGTAAAATTAAAATTTTCTGTTTTGATTAATATTTGACTTGTTTTCTTGAGTAAAATGTCAGTATGTGCTTATTTCCAAAGAGATATACATATGGGATAGATGTGACACCATGAAGCTTCTGGAATAGACCATAGGCAAGACACCTATCCTAAGAAGAAACCAAAAGTGAGAACAAGCCCGCAGATCTTGGTATGGTTACCGTTTAAGACTTTGTCATATCTAGCTTTATTTGATGACATGATTCCGAGATAATTTGATGATATCATGAAAATGGAGAGGTATGATTAGAAAGTTTATGCCAACAACATCATGAGTTTGTAATGAATTTCTTTGAGAACAAAATTCCTTGATCACAATTTGTGTACGAAACAAGCGGACAAAATGATCTTAATCTATATGAAGATGCAATGTAAATATAATTATAAATAGTGCTAGTTGCTTACGCGTAGAACCGCTTGAGGTGTAGGGAATTGACCGTTTCACCAAATTCCTCACCTTCCAGCGTACATAAGAGGTATGCACCATTTCCATAGTCCTTCATGACTCGGTATGGGCCCAACCATTTAGGCCGAATTTCCTTCCTTCGCGGTCTTTTTGTCGATACGGTTGTCTAGCCTTAGAACTAGATCACCTTCATATATGTCGCGTTCATAGACTTTCTTGTTGTACTGCCGGCACATCCGGTCAGCATAGGCTCTGTGTCACTTGTTCAGCATCTAACCTAGCTTCATCTAGGCTTTCTAATTGGGAGAGACGTGCTTCCCTGTAAGCGTCTTCATCCAGAATCCCTTGTAATGAAATACGGAGACTGGGTATTTCAACCTCAAGTGGGAGAACTACCTCTGCCCCGAATACTAGTGAGAAAGGAGTTGCTCCCGTTGGTGTTCTTATTGAGGTTCGGTGGGCCCATAAGGCCGGATATAACTTCAAGTGCCAATCTCATTTGTTTTCTTTCACCGTTTTAAGGAGAATGGCTTTTAGTGTTTTATTTGTTGCTTCAGCCTGTCCGTTGGCTTGAGGGTAATACAAGGAAGCCGTATGATGGCTTATTTTAAATTTATTACATAGTTCGTGAACTTCATCATTCTTAAAAGAAGTCCCATTATCTGAGATAATGACTTGCGGGACACCGTACCTGCAAATGATTTGGTTCAAAATGAATTTGGCGATTACAGAACCCGGTACAGTAGTAAGAGGCATAGCCTCTACCCACTTGGTGAAATATTCGGTGGCCGTGATTATAAAATTATGGCCATCTGTAGATGAGGGAGAGAATTTCCCTATCAAGTCGAGACCCCACGTAGAAAAGGGCCATGGAGTAGCAATTGGTTGTAGAGCTTGTGCTGGCATGTGGATCTCATGGGAGAACTCTTGGCACTTATGACACCTGCGTACAAACTCTACTGCGTCGTGTTCTAGAGTGGGCCAGAAATAGCCCATTCGATGTATTTTGTGAGTGGTGGCATGGCCACCGAAGTGGCCTCCACACATTCCACTGTGAGATTCATGGAGAATCTTCTTGGATTCTTCTGTGTCGACACATCTTAGGAGCATTCCATCGAATGCTTTTCGATAGAGCACTTGCTCTATAATGACGTATTTGGCTGCAATAATGCGTAACCGCCTTCTTTGTTGTGGTGTAGCCCTTTCTGGATACGTATGGTCCATGATATAATTAATGATATCGAGTGTACCAGGGACACTCAGAGATAGGAGGTCTGGTTTCAATGTAGTATACGCACTCATCGGGAAAGTCTAGATTTACTAGATCGCCTCCATCTAATGGGTTATCAGCTAACCAATCCATGATGATTTGTCCTTTAACCGACTTCTGATTTACAAATGTTAATTTGAATTCCCCCATTAAGGTTATAAAACATCCAACCTTCTTAGACAAGGACCCTTGTGTGAGGAAAGTTCGTAAATGGTCCATTTTTACCATGACCCTTGTTTCTTGATTCAACATATAGTGTCTTAAGCGTTTGGTTGCAAAGACTATGGCGAGGCATTCTCGTTCTGCTTGTGTATAACGTGTTTCATAGTCGAGCAACGTTCGGCTAATGAAATAAATCACACGCTCTCTCTTGTCATCATCCTCTTGAGCCAACATACAGGCTAGCGAGACATCGGTAGCTCGTGAATATAAAATTAACGGGTGGTCTAGCTTAGGTGGCATTAGCGTAGGTGGTGATAACAAGGAAACACTTAACTGCGTCAAAAGCTTCATTGCAATCTTTAGTCCAATCAATACTATAATCTTTCTTGAGTAGATTGTTGATTGGATGGATGGCGAAACTTAAGTCGGGATGAATCTCTGGATTGCACCAAGTTTTCCGAGAAATGACCTGATTCCAGATTCATTCGAAGGTGGGACCATTTCGAGGACAGCCCAATTTTGGTTGGATCAACATCTATCCCTCATGACGATATGATGTAACCTAGGAGCTTTCCTCCTGTTACACCAAAGACACATTTCTCTGGATTTAGTGTGACTCCGTATTCTATTAGACGTGAAAGAATGATGCGAGCACCTCCGGGTGGTCACAGCACTTCTTGGCCTTAGCCAACAAGTCATCTACGTAGGACTCCACAATTTTATGAATTAGATCATGAAATATATATGTCATAGCTCGCTGGTATGTAGCACCAGCGTTCTTGAGACCGAATGGCATAACAACGTAGCAATAGGTTCCCCAAGGAGTTATAAATGTGGTTTTAGCTTGGTCTTGTTCAGATATTCTGATTTGATTGTATCCCGAGAATCCATCCATGAGAGACAAAAGTTCAAACCCAGTTGTTGCATCAACAATGACATCTATGGATGGTAATGGGAAGTCATCCTTAGGACATGCTTTGTTAATGTCTCGGAAATCTATGCAAATGTGTATCTTCCCATTCTTTTTGAGAACGGGAACGATATTAGATACCCATTGAGAGTAATCGACTGGTTTGATGAATCCTACTTGGAGGAGTTTTATTACTTCCTCTTTCACCATGAGAGCTACCTTAGGTTTCATGGGTCTTGATTTTTGTTTAACTGGCTTTGCATCAGATTTAGTGACGAGGTTGTGCACCACAATGTGGGGTGCAACTCCTGTCATTTCCTTATAATTAAATGTGAAAGCCTTCTGATGTTCCTTGAGGATTCGAGTGTGTATTTCTACTTCTTAGGGTTAGCGAGGATCCTAGTTTCAAGATCTTTGGTTCATCCTCCATTCCGATGTTAACATCAATTGTCTCTTCGATTAAAGAGGCATTACCTTCTTCAAACTCAGGTGGGGCTGGAGGTAAATCCAAATCGTCCCCATTTTCTACTATGTATACGCTAGGTTCCATTTCCGAGGGAAGATCCATCATGGGATTTCCGAAGTAGGAAGACGAATGTGGGATTAAGGACAAATCTATCATATGATAGGAGAGATGTAATGCCGCATAGGTGTTTAAGTAATTCAGAGTGGCCATATCACTATCAATGTGGTCTAGGATAGTAGATTCATTTCCGTTTAAAAGAGAATTTGTCATTGTTTTTATCAATGGTTCATCACGAAGGGATACCATGAAATGGGTATCCTCTAACTTACTGTTTGGAGTAAAGCGTGATGCCGAGGTTGCTATAGAATCGGTGAGAAGATTGTGTTCTCGCGGGATTGCTTCAATTGATATGAAGTCAAACTCCTTGCTTAAATCTAATACAACTATTTTGTAAAGTTGTAAGTGCTCGGCTTTGGTTTCATATATCTCAGAGACTTGGTTTGCTACCAATTGTGAGTCTCCTAACACCCTGATGTTATTAACACCGATCCTTTTGGCTAAAATGAGGCCAAGGAGGAGGGCTTCGTACTCAGCGCCGTTGTTTGTACATTCAAATTTAGTTTGAAGGTGAAAGGTAAGACTTTTCCTTCGGGGAAGTAAAGATTACACCTGCCCCCACTCCATAATGACATCTAGCTCCATCAAAATGGAGTGTCCAATATTTAGCTGGGAATATGGACACTGGGATATCTGTTGTGTTTGCGCATTCTACTTCCACCATACAGAGATCCTCTGTTGGAAGAGAGCCAATACCTAGGGAACATCCCATGCCTGCAGAGTCAAATGGTAAGAACATTGGTAGATCTTGTTCTAGCAATTCAATGATTTTTGCAGTAGTTCCTAATGATACCATTTCTACGGTGTTAGCCTCATCTTTGGGGGTTGGGGTTGCCTTGGCTGGGCTCATAGCTTCAAGATCTATCGTAGGTACTAACTTTTCTTTTGGTTTTGCGTCGGTAGGTTTATTAAGTTGGTTTGTTGGGAGTTCAAACTCCGAGTGCATGCACCTGGTCTTTTCTTTAAGTCAGCTAGGTGTACATCGAATGGTTTTGGATCACCTTTGGCTACAAATATCTTCCCTAAGTGTAAAAACCTTACTTCTTGAAATAGCGTAGAAGGGATTGCCTTCATGCGGTGTATCCAGGGTCGGCCGAGGATCATATTATAGTTAGTTTCTCGATCTATAATATAAAACTCGGTCAAGATGGTTTTGGGTCCTAAGGTGACCGGTAATATTATAGTTCCAACCGAGGTGGCTTTAAGACTATCATAGCCTCTTAATGTATTTCGAGTCGTGGAACAATTTGTTTCCCCATATCCAAGTTTTTGAAGGAAAGAGAAGGGAACTATGTTAACTGCCGCCCCATCGTCAACCATTGCTCATTTCACGTAGTTATTATAAACCCATACTTGTAAGTGTAAGGCTGGATCACCTCGGCGTGCGATCTCAGCATCTGTCGGCATTTTGTTTATCTCGAATATGAATTCGACATCCCTATCTGCCTGCCCTGGAGGATGAACATCGAAGTCTATATGATTTACCTGTGTTTCAGGAGGTGGAGTGATGTTAATTAAATGGCCCAAACCTAATGCCTCTAAAAGAGCAGCCCTGTGAGCAGGGGAATTTTTTAATAAATCCAAAAAGGAGATGTGCGAGAAGGTTTTTGTTAGGTCGTTAATTAAATCATAGGCACCCACAGGTTTCACTATGATTTGTTGGATGTTATCCATCTCTGGCAGGTGGTTTGGACTTGGCTGAGAGAAATACTCTCGTGTCCTTGTTACAGCTTCGATGGGTAGTTCGGCGTCTAATTCTACTAAACCGACTATCTTGGGTCTTGGCTGACTTCCTAATTGTGGCGCAACTGATGGATTTAATGAAGTCGAGGCTTCATGATCATTGTTTCCCGTCATTATGCTTTTGTTTGTCCCATTTGGACTTAGCCTATTGTTATCGTGATTTGGGAGTGGATCATTAAAGATCTTGAGGGGAGCATTCTGAGGGAAACTACCCTGCGAAAAAGGTATTTGATGCCGGTGATATAGGATCTGCCAAGAACATATCCATGAAAAGTTGTCTTTGTTCATCTGGAAAGCGTTGCATGAATTTGTTGTAGTCACGGCACGTTCTAGTGTCATGGCCCCAATTTTTGGAAACCACAATACGAATTAGGATTGTAATTCCTAGTTTGTTGGTTTGGTGCGTATTGTGGTCCAAAATTTTGATCAAACCGTTGTCTACTAGGATTAAAATTTTGCGTTTGTTGTCTTTGGTTTGAATTCTGGTTTTGGTATCTAGTTGAATTTTGGCTTGGACCCTCTGTGGGATTTCACCATTGTTGTTGTTGTTGTTGTTGTGGATGGTTAAAATCCACTGTATTGATTGTTGGGGTAAAGTTGTTGTTTCGTTGATTGTTCATTGGTGGTGAAGTATTCACATTATTTACCTTTTTAGGCTGATCGGTTACTCCATCTGTTGTTACACCCCGATTTTTATTAAGGATTTTAGGTCCTTGATTGACGTTCGTGGTAGTAGGATAAGTTGTAGTGTTCTGGTTGGAGGTGACTAACCTCCCATTTGCTCCATATGTTTTGCGACCACTATCAATTGCTGCTTGATCTATTCGAAGAGCACTCTCAAGTACTTCATCGTAAGTTCTTAATGGGAACTTCTGGACTTCTTCCTTCACCTCTCTGCTAAGAGAATGAAGGAATAAATCACATAGTTCCATCTGATCCATGTTCGGAGCACTTGCCAAAAATATAAAGAACTGTATGCCACCTTTGGATGAAATGGGTGACAAATTCATTGTGTTCTTGTTTAATGTGTAAGAATTCCCTGATTCCTGTCCTTAATAGTTTATTCATGTCAAAGGCCTTAATGAACTCTGAAATGAGTTGTTTGAATGAATGGATGGAAGCCTCAGGTATTCTATAATACCAGTCGAGAGCGATACCCTCCAAAGTTTTGGGAATATTTTAGCAACAACCCCATCCCATGGGAGTAGTTCTCGAATGGTTGTAGCGTAAGCTTTGATATGTGCATTTGGATCTCCCTCACCTTTGTATTTGGGAAAATCGGGAAGAGGTCTTGGAAGCATGACGCTTCGTATGGTGAAATCTAAGGGCTCTTTCAAGTATTCTGAATATGTCCCTATCGCATAGGTTTCGACCATTGATGGTGCCTGCTGAGGGAGCGGTGGTGGAATGGGTTGTTGATATGGCATTGCATATGCATTGGTAGGGGCGTAAGGAAACCCCTGTGGTTGAGTAAAAATACCGGGAGAGGAGAACATATCCCCTTGTGGTGATTTGGAGTACATGTTTAAGTATGAAGGGGTATTGTCCAAGAATGGATTATTTTGTGCTAGACCGGGAGGAACAACGTTAGAAATGGTGGGTCTAGTTGGCATTTGTTGTGAATACTGAGGAGTCATGCCTAACGTGCCTACTCCTGTGAGGAGGTCTATTTGGCTAGGAGGATTAGAATTTCCTGTTTGTATGAATTGAGAATGATGATTTGCTTGGGCAAGTTCTAACCCTCTCACTTTTTCTACTAACGTTGAAATGATTTCATTTGGTGAAGTCACGGTGTTTTTCCATAGTGGCGTTTGTTGTATATCATGGTGTTGTATAGGCATGTGATATCCCGCTATGAACTGATCGCTGCCCTGCCAAGTTTCCCCGAGGGCATTTCCTATATGTAGTGGGATGGAAGTATTTTCTTGAAAAGAGACCTCGGGTTGTGTTTGTAAACCTCCTATAGGTGGGTACATACTTCGAGAACGTTGGTCATTCCTGGCATAACGTACCGAATATTCATCGTCTAAACCTCGGTATGAGTCTGATTGTCTACTAATTTGTGGTCTAAGCAGCACTTTGAGGAGATGAACCAGATTCTCGGTGAACGTCATGTTATTCGAGCCCGAAGGCTCTGTTTGTTGCGTTTGAGCGAGCTGATCTAACTCCTCAGTTTGAAATGATGAGTTATATCTGATTCTTGGAGTTTGTGTTGACAACTGGTTAGTTGAGTAGTTGTCACCCCATACTGAGAGTGAGGGTGATGATTGTCTATTTTGTTGGGCGTAGTAAGCCTCAAGGCCCAAGAGGGGCCTGCCATATGCATCGAATCCCGACATATTCGGGGGTATATGAATACCCACAAAATAATGGGAAGGAGCGAAGGTGATGGTGAAAACTAATGAGGTGGAAAAGATGAAAAGTATACTAATTTGAAGAACACGTAATAATATGACTCCGAACTAGAAAGTAGGAAGTTCACGTCGGGTTCACCAATTTTGTATGATGGAAAAGTGACAAGCGAGCATGGGAATCTACAAGTAACTCTTCCTCACACCCGACCTCCCGAGGTCGTGCCGAGACATAGCCGGTGGGGATGGAATATGTATGGGATGCAGACAGACTAGTTAGGCAATCTAATATCTTCAATACGTACTAGTGGAATTTGTGAATCTAAGGCAAAGAAGGCCCTTCTAACCTGAACTGGTGTGATAGATCGATCGCAAGGATGACTGCTCGAAGGCTCTAATCAATATCGAGCTCTGGCGTGATTCGATCTATGGGTTGTGGAATACGTGGAAAATGACCTGGGATAGTTTCGTGTATGTCTCTAGATAAGGTCATATGGTGGATGGTAAATATAGTTGACTCTATGGACGATTCTCTGGCCTAGTCCAGAACTCTCTAGCTTTGTTAGTTGTTGTATCTAGTAAGGATAATTGTTCGATGATGATAGGTGGAAGTGGAGTGGATCTGAATACTAGTGTGCGTAGGCCAGTGTCTATGTCTGATTGACTTATGGATTCGTTGGGTTGCGGGATTTGTGGATCGCAACCGTAGACTCTTGGTTGTTGCGGTCTACTTATGGTCATGCGTAGAGTTAGTTCCTAATCCCTAACACCCAGTAATCGTATGCTTTCTCAGCCTCTATATTCAAAACTAATAGTTGTGTGATCTTCTCAGAGTGCCTCACAGGCGTTCTTGCAACCTGAATTCTTAGGCTGGTATCTATATCTGTAAGAGTGTCTCCTGCGTCTGGCTGTGGGACCAAAGGATCACAACCAAAGGTTTGTTCTCTTTCAACCCCTTCTACAGTCATATGGATGTTACCTAGGGTAATCTGTAGTTTGGTTGATTCGACCAAAATGTGTGTGCTTGGTCATCTTCTATGTTTAATCCCGCTCAACTGGGAATTGATTTGTTGCAAGCTTACCATTGTTCGGAAGACTTGGATCCTAAGATTTTGATCTATATCAGTTATTGTTGTGATGAGATTGGGTTGGGGCACGATTGGCTCGAATACGTATTCCCTGGGCTCCCTAGGTCCCGTGATTGTCATACAAAAGTAATAATGTAAATTAACTACGGCAAAGTGAAATTTAACTATTTTGAATATATCTATAGCATATATGATTTCTCTATTTTTGTATTTTCTGATGAACTATTCGAATGAATTTAGCAACTAATTTAATACATCTAGAAATTGATAGCTAAGATAACAATTTAAAACAAACAAGATAACCGAGTATAGCTATTTGTCTATGTAATTTGTAGATCTACTCTAAATAATGAAATAACTGTTCTAATCTATTTGCAAGACTCTCGATCCTACCTCAGAAGTGAGGAATGAATCATAGTCTCTCAGAAACTATCAATCCCCACAACTTCCCTGGCAATATCGGAAGTAAAATTAACTAAAATAAAGCAATTAACTACTCTATTTGATATGATTCTAATTTAGAACTTTGAAAGCTAGAACCTGGATTCTGCAGAACAGTGGTGAATCCGACGGTGTGTGTGATCTTGTCCCCTCAGTGTGATCTCCTCGTTCCTTCATGTTCACGTGGATCCAGAAAAGCGTGTAATGCTAGCATCAACAGAAGTAGATATTGGGACGAAGGCAGCTCAAGATACAGACTGAATACAATGCGAGTAGGAGAGGGATAGCGCAAGAGTACAGAGCTTGGCTTATGCAATTCCTAGTGGGATTTATTGCGAGTCATGCAACATGAAACGTCCAGAACCTGAAACTATCCTGTTTGAGGAGAAAACCTGCAACTTTAATGGCTTCCTATTGAAAAAAAGACTATCCTATTCCAATGGATTGGATGAAATAACAACAGCACTTGCACAAGATGGATATGTGGCTTACTAACAGTAAAACAATGCTAACTAAGCATGCAATGAAAGAAACTAAGCATTCTAAGCAAAATGAAAACTAAATCTATTGCAAAGAGAAATCAGAGGCAAATTTGAGGGGCCATTTGCTTGAGCACAAGCCATCTATTTATAGCATTTGCATTTACCCAAGGTAAAAACCAAATAGAACTCTTAAACTATAAACAATGGCAAAACACTATTCCAGGGAACCAGAATCATAAATGCAAGCTTATGGCGGTGAAAGAAAGCTGGTAAAATGTTGAAATTACGTGAGTCGTGTTAAAAGAGATTTCTGGAAAATGCGTAAAGGACCGCCACCCTGAGCAGGGTGGCGGTTACAGGACCGCCGCTGAGCCACCTCAAGAGAAAAAGGCCAAGTTCGGGGTGGCGGCGGTCACACACTTGAGATCCCGCCCGCCCTCGCGAGGAGACTGGCGGTCACGTTTTTTCATCCTTTTGAAGAGAAAAAGGCCAAGAAAAGAGGGAAAAGGGAAAAAAAGCAAAGCGGGGGCTAAAGCGGGGCATGTATGGGATGTTAACGCACACTTGGAGATCTTTTCTTGATGTAATGCTTGGGTTACTTTTTTCTTGATAAGACAAGACCCTATGATCTTTGCATACTTGTAGATGAATTAAGTTAGATTCTTTCAAATGGTTGAGTGATTCACACTATTAATCAATACTACTCTAGATGATGTGTACTTGATTTAGGAACCCTTTGAGTTCTCTTGGAATGAGATTTGAATTAATAGCTTGTGAAAATGTCATGTGAGTTATAAAGTGATGATGAATTTCTTATATAGCCTTTCGTAGATGAGATATTGTAATAAGGCAAGATTTAGGGAGATGAAATGACCCAAAGAATGATTTGAAATTGAAAACATAGTCGGTGATTGTGAATAGGAAAGACCGTACATGTCAACCAAGATCTCGACCCTTCATCTTGACCCTTCCTTATGGTTTTGGACAAGAGAGAAACATCAAAACTACAAGTTGTGTCATGAACATAAATTTTTATGTTGATTTTATTAAATAATATTTCCATAATTATTGATAAATCATAATATAAAGATAATAAATTCATAAATTTATGAGAACAATGAGGAGATTGGATTCCAAACACGAGCATTTTTCTTAGCAATTATATAAGGTAAAAGTTGTCATTGCACAGACAAGGAAAATTTACTAAATTTTAGTTTCTACAAATTCTATGTGAAAATTGTTATGCCTCTAAGCACACCTTGGCAACAATCCTAGTGTAAAATAACTTTCATGGATGTGAAGTACCCATTGCATTCATGAGTTATGTGTTGAAGGCCTATGAGTTGAAGTAATCTCAATTGGAGAAGCATGCATTTAGTGTGGTAAAACCCATGAAATAATTTCATTTCTACATTTTGAACTCACACTCTAATGTGTTTGTACTAGATATAGTAGTGAAGTCCATCCTCACCTAGTACGAGTTTGGATCCAAACGAGGTAATTGGGTGGATAGAGTCCAATAGTATGATCTCAACATCAAGCCAATATAGCTTGTTAGAGGTAAGGGCTTATGTGTATTTGTTGCCAATGGTTCAAGGAATGAATTAATTAAAAAGGATACTGCTAATATTCTAACTATACCTTTTATAAGTTTAACGATGAGTAGTATGCCAATATTTCTCATTTCCTCACCTACGATAATGTCCCACACATCTTGGTGCAAAAGAGAAAAGATCCATTAAACTCGAGATCTCGCTCAATATGTACTTTGGGATAATTATTTATTCAAGAGATGTATTGATGGTTATTTTCTCGGATGTGTCGACAAGGAGTAACAGAATAGATTGCTTTGAGATATTTTCACGATCAGGCTTGTGGTGGTAATTTTTATTCATAAGTGAAAACCCATAAAATTCTCCATTCAGGGTAGTATTGGCCAACTCTATTCAAAGATGCAACAAAGTGGGTTTCAAAGTGCGAAGCATGTCAAAATTTTATGGGAAAACCCAAGTTGGCCACCTTACCTCTGAAACCAATGGTTATTGAAGATCCTTTCCAGCAATGGGGGCTACTTTTCATAAGAACTCTCAACCTAAGTTCAAGTACAGACCACACACATGCTTTAACAGCTATTGATTATTTCATGAAGTGGGTTGAAGCAATACTAGTCAAGAAGAAAAATTCTGAGTAGTATGTGATTTCATTAAGGAAAACATATTGGTCAGGTTCGGAATTCCAAACAAATTTTTTACAAAAAATGCTCCTAAATTTTCTTCCCATGTGTTCATTGATTTCTATTATGGGTATGGAATTTCTCTTGCACATTCATCTGATTACTATCCATAAGGAATGAACAGTCTACTTGACTAACAAGAACTTGTAGCTATTATCATGAAACTCATGGATGGATCATAGATGAAATGGTATAAGAAGTTCTATGATGCTCTTTGGGAAGATAGTATCACACCAAAGAGAGCCATTGGGATGTCTTCATTTTAGTTGGTGTATAGGATGGAAGATCAATTTCCAATCACAATGGAACTACCTTTGTTGCACCTTTCCAAAGATATTGAAGATGAACAATTTGATAGTGCCTAGGAGAAGAGGATAATGTACCTATAGAAGTTAAATAAAGAAAGGTTACAGGTTGTTGATAGGATTAGTACACACCAACAAAAAGTCAAGATTTTTTTTATTATAAGGCGAGACCCCGAGACTTCCCTGTTGAAGATATTGTTCTACTTTGGGACAAATGACGTGAACCTCGGGAAGCCACGACAAGTTTTACTTTCTCTCGGCTTGGTCCTTTTAAAATTTGGCATTTTACTGTTAAAAATCACTATTATTTAAGCTATATGGATGGAACTTCCCTTCCATTTCCATATAGCAATCAATATATGAAAATATTCAAGTCTTGAGTGAACAACAGTTCCTTGTATATAGTTATGTATATAATCTTGAGCAATCTTTGTTTTTGGTATGTGTCTTGTGTCTTTGTGTTCTTCTATTTGGTCTTGTTGTGTAAGTATTTACCCAATGTAGCATATTCCAATCATCTTAGTTAATATAATCCCAAAATCATCCATAATTATCGAAGCAAATGAGTTTAAGATGTAGTTGCTCAATTTAAAACCATTGATTAGTAATGATACATAAAATGGTTCAATTATTTTAGAAGAGGAGGGAAAAATAATCACAGCATTGTTTTGTGGAGGAGTATTCTTGGGATTAGGAAAGATGCCTTTGGCTGCAGTATAGGGTGAATTATTTGATCCACTGCTCTGAACATACTTAACTAGTATGTTCAGTTGATTAGGGAAAGCTCTCAAGTATTCGGCTTTTAAAATCTAGATTTTAGTTCTCTTAATGTGGTCTATGATGTCAAAAGAAGAAGAAGATGCATTTGAATTAATTCCAAGAAAAAAAAAAATCTCTTTGAATGAGGAGTAGAAGAAGGAGAGGAAGAGGTTGCATACTTATCTTTAGGAGCTAGAGATGTAGGTAAAGGGCTGCCTCTTTTGAGTATGGTAACATTTGGCCTTGGTTCATCTCTTTCTCTTCTTTTCCCATTAGAAGATGTTTCACCGCCTTGATTTTTTTGAGATCTTGTAAAAACTACATAAGTGTGACCATAATCATCTTCAAAAGTTTCACAATGGTCATTATTTGATTTGTAGTTTAAGTAGCTAATGTTGGAGTCACCAATAGGGTCTACAAAATGATCATCTTCAGGAGAATTATAGTCTATGGTAGCTTGATCTTCTTCATTCATTTCTAAATTATTTCTTGGGCAAGCCTCAATCACCGCTTTTGGGGAGCAACAAAAATGTGGTTCTGATTTTGATTCTTATTGTTAAAACTTTGTGTAGGTGTAGTTCTAGAAGGAACACCATTGTTGCCTTGATCCATTTTATTTTTCATCTACAACATGTTATTGTTCAACTTTTGTAGCAACGGATTAGAAGAGATAGTTGAAGTTTCGAACCTTTGAATTTAGAATTTGAATGCCTGATTTTTCTTGCCATTATGAGATCATCCTCTTCTTCGATGAAAATCTTTTGATATGCCAACAAGTTAACCGGACGTGCTCTACAAAATTGATAACCAAATTTTGGAAACAAGCATTAATTAAGAATACGCACTATTGAGAGCAAAAGCACTAGTGGGAATTTTGTAGAGTATCCTCTGGAACTTGGCAATGAAATCCCTCATATGTTCATGAGGTTCTTTTTAAGTTGAGCTACTTGAGTAATCATCATACTTGAATCTTCAACAAGTTTAAACCTATTTAGAAATTGGTCATGTGTGGTAGTCCAATTTTCTATGGTACCCACAACCAATCAGAAAACCATTCTCCATCTAAGTCATGTAGAGTCTCTATGAAAAGTCTTACAGACACATCTTCATGCTCCACAACAAACACCTTACTTGATATAAAGAAGGAAACTAAGTGATCATTAGGATTTTGTTTTCCATTTCCATAAAACTTTGGGAAATTATTTCTAGACCCTTTAGGCAAGTCATGGAGTGGAGGAGTTAAATTCAAAGTACCAAAAGCTACATCCCATAGGATAGGTAGTTCTTGAGCCATCTTCAAAGGGATATGCAAATGCAGATTGACTGGATGGATAATCCAAACTGTTGGGATGTACTACAACCGATATGCAATAGGATCTAAAACTCTTCCTATATGTGAAAGACTTGATTTTTTCATCCCGCTCGAGGTGGATAATTAAAATTGAATCACTCTTTCAATCAAGAATTGGTATGTCCCGACTTAAGCTCGGATTGCTGTGTAAATTGACACCTTGCCAAAATGGAAGATTGGTAATAGATATGGATAAAATTTAGCAATTTTTTTAATAGGGGAAATACTTAGTCTAAAGATGCACAATACCAACATGCAAATAACTTTAGATTCTCGAGCCCAAAAATAAGATGCAACAAACTCTAGTTCCAATGGCGAGTCTAGCGTTTGGGTGTGCATGCAAACTTCAGATTTAATCAAAGAAAGGATTTTGGTTTTAATGATTTAACACAAGGACTCTAGTTAAGCCAAAATTAACTCAAAATTATCTCTTTTAATTATTATGGGAAAATCATATGTCGAATTTATTTTTTTGTTCCTCAACGGAGCCACCAAAAAATTTTGGATAGATTTTATGCTTGGATACATGCACAAACCTAGGAAGTAATGTGATAAATCCCCTTAATTTAATGGTGAAGCCCCCATGTGATATATTTACTTATTCTAACAACCTATTTTCCAATTAAAAACTATTTTCTAGATATTAATTTAATTGTAAAGCTCATGAACCATAGCCAAACAATTCTACAACAAGCAAGCAACCGTGTTGGAAAATTTGTGATGAAGAAAAGTTGAAATTAAATGCGGGTTAATAGCAATTACTATAGAAAAGATACGTGTTTCATAACAAGTAGATTACAAAGCTCATTATAACCACATGGAATAATTAAATATTTAATGATTTTCATGATTTCCAGCAAATGAAAAGAAATGCATTTAAATGAGAATTCATGATAAAACAAAGTTTACCATAAACTTTCACAGTATGCACAATAAGAATTCATGAGACACAAAGTTCCACAAAAATCCTTCTTCTTATTCAAGTTCAAGAATTTTAAAAATGAACATGCGAGTATTCCAACATAAAGTTTGAAATCTCAATGCGCAAAGTATAACAATTGATTTCCAAAAAAATTCTGATCATTTGACTCATAGCCTCCCTCTCTATTTATAAAATCCAGAAGGAAAATACAAATAAGAGGCATTGATTACATTTCACATGTTCCTAGCTATAAAACTACAAGAAGTTGAGAATTTTCTTCCTCGAATATCTCATTGCTTGGCACACATGATATTTGAATGTTCTAATGTGCCACATATTTATAAGTAATTGAATTTTTCAAACAACTTGAAGTAATGGATTTTAACCAGATTACTTAAGTTTTACAATTAAGCTTGATTAATTTATTACATCATCGGAAAGAAGAAGAAGTTATTCCGATTGAAAAACCTCACTCATTCTTGTTTGTCTCTTCACCTCATCATCACTTTTCTCCTCAACATCATCCTTGCTCGACTCCTTAGCCACACCCTTGGTTTTCTCCCGGTATATGGCATATTGATCCAAAATATATTGTATTGTATTTTCATCTACTTTGGCAACAACTTGTATCTCAGTTTCACACCTGAAGAGTTCATTTGTCAAGATGTTGTTAAATCCCTTAGCTTTTACAAAGTTTGGCCCTAGATTTTTAACATCCCTATAGAGATTTGCTAATTTCTCAAGTGATTCACCGATGAAAGAAGTAGTGAATTTATCCATTCTTTGTTTAAGAAGCTTAAGAAATTTCTCTGTAGTTCCTGGTGGTTTGGCTTCTTTGTACTTTATAATAAAATAAATAATATTATCAATATGATCCAAATCCTCATATGCCTCTTCCTCTAACACTTTCATTTCCTCCAATTTATTGGGAAGATTCATATGGAAGGATAAAATTAACTTCTAATGCTTGCCCTTTTGTAATGACCCATTTGGAAAAAAATTCTCCTCAAATAACACCTTCTCTGAAATGAATATTTTTTTTTGAGAGCCTCTAGCTGAATTTGAACAATTCCACTCTCATTATCCATTTATTTAGCTAAATACCTGTGTTTCTTTAACTTGTCTTTAAGAATATTCAAGTTATTTTACACCTCTAAGAAATACATTTTTGCTTCATAAATTATTTTCTTTATCCAATCATCCACAACCTTTGATTTTTTACCCGTTTCTTCCATTAATATGATAACATGAGGGTAGACCTACTCCCCAAAAGTATAGGTGTTTCACCATTTTCTTTACGTTATTGAGACAAAAAAGATAAGGGTTATGAGCTGAGGAGGAATACCTATTTATGCTAATCAGTTGATGGTTGTTCGCACATTCGACTTCTCGATGTAATGATAACTATGAGATCTTCCTTTTGGCTAGGAGGAACTACCTGGAATAGAAAACAAGACCACAAAAAGAGAGTTAAACAATATATGACAGTGGACTGCCTAACGTGTGCTAGATCCGGGAAGTGTGATACTCCCTAGATGGTTGTCAATCCATTGTTTAAAACAACTTAATGTGAGAAATAAACAAATTCCTATTGTAGTTGATATGATTTAGGTATTTCATTCAAGCACAATAAGCAAATCTAACATAACAAGCTAGGCTATAGTCAAATCTGAAGGGTAGGTAGGTGTCAGGGTGTTGGAACTAGTCAAGGTTAGGTTCTAGGTTGTTTGGGTCACTTGGTAGAAGGTAGGTTGGCTTTGTTATTGGAACAGGTGTAAAAAATAGAGACCGATGTTGGTCAGGTGTAATCGACAACAATTTAGAAGGGACCGGTGACGGTCATGGGTGACCGGTGTCGGTAGGGTCGGGGTGAAAGGAACTCAATGAGATCTGATTGTAGGAGTTGAACTAAAGCTAAACAGAGATGGAAGGGTGGATAGGGAGGTCTGTAAAGGTCTCGTGGTATGCTCGAGGGGTGTGTAGGAGGTGAGAATGGGTGATTTGGTGGTGTGGGTAGAGGAATGGCTGAGTCTACAAGTAGGTAGAAGATGGGAAAGGAACATGCAAAGTATAAATTGATAACAGAAGTAACAAAGGATATTATATTGAAATAGACTATGCTAGTAGAAGGTACACTTACTATGATGCAGTTTGATGGCTGAATGGTGATGGCAAAGTTGATTAGAAGAATGGTGTTTGGTGCCACGGTAGTGCTTCCTGGAATACTTCTGTGAGTGCAATGCTTTTGGATCTATCCTGGTGTTGGCTATGGATGTTTGTAGGTGCAAAAAGGCTCTGGTTCTGCTTATATGCAACTCTCTTCTCATCCCCTTGATCTCAAAATGTGCCAACCCAAAAAAAAGGTTGCTAAGGTGAATAAATGGTAATCGATGATGGTTCCGGGTTGACCGACGTCGGTTTAGTGATGATTGACATCGGTTAAGGTAGGATTCCCTAGGTTTACTAAAAATAACAGATCTTGGCAATCATTTCGCCAGATCTGTCTATTCTCCTAGATCAAAGTGGAAGTTGCCTTTTTCATGAGCGAGAATGTGGTTAGAGGGATAATAGGCATTGATTTTTAGGGTTGAACTAAGTCTTAGCTCATTAAGGTAAGTGGGACCAAGTCTTAGTTAGTTATGGAAACATGTCAAGAATAGGTCTAGGGTGAGGTGGCTAGGTGAGGTGGAAATTAGCTTAATTAAAATAATTAAGTAATGAATATTGTGAGGATGGGTATTAATTTAATTAAATTAATATTAGTGTGGGGTGGAAGGGGCCATGGTTAGGTGAATATGTTTAAGTTGGTTATTCTATGGGGGCCTAAGGGGAGTGTGACACAATTTTGGTGTCTACATTTTTCCCCTTTTTGTTGCATAGCTTGTATTGGCAAGCGACACTGACAAAAATAAGAAATGGTTGTGTTGAGTGTAAGTGAAGTAGTGTTACCCCAAGCATGGGTGAGGGTAATCCCCCTCAAACTAGGAACCGATGAGGTGAGAGAAGGAAGCAGTGAGTGGTTTGATAAAACGAGGGGGTGGGTGGTTTGAGAAAATAGGGTTAGGTGTGAGGAAGGTGATGGTCGAGGGTATGGTGATTGTAAGAGGTAGGGTGGGTGATTAGGTAGAGCATTTAGACATACGCACACATTGTGAAATTCCATGAGATACAAGGGTTTCTCAACATAACAAATGTATGTTAGCTAGGGTCGTAAAGGTCATCCAAACAAGGGTTGTTGAGGTCCTGATATAAAGGGTAATGGATACACTGGGCACTCAATGAAGTAAGATACAAGAACGCATAGGTGTGGTTCTGGTACATCAAAAAGGTTAAAAGGTCAAGGTTTTTTTGGATAAGGGTCATGACCATAGGCAAGGTAAGGCTATTAGGCTGAGAAAAATAGGTACCATCATCGCAAGATGCAACGAGTGAGGACATGGGAATATCCACATAATCAATGGCTAGGTAAGTAGATGTGGGTAGGGTAATTTGGAGGTAAAAATGTGTAACACCCGAACTATTGTTACTTCCTCCCGGGCATTCAAGTGTTGATATATGATTTCTTCTATAAAAAGGATTTGTTCCTTTGATTGTGAAGTCATGCTTGATATAGATTGTATCTTCTTTGCATTTGAAGATCTTTGACCGAGCCAGATATGCTTGGATGCTTTTATTTCTTTCATTTTGCACTGAGTTTAATTTGATTTTGGAATAAATTGTGGATTTACCCATCTATATGACTTCACCTTGGATCAATGGCATTGATCCAAGAGATGTTTTAAGTTTATTCTCGATGAACAAAAATTATAGACCTTACGAAGGTTGCAAGGTCCGAATGTGTGGAATGAGCAATTCAGAGTTAACTCAGGCTGATCTTGTTAAATGAATTGGTTCCCGATATTGTAATATCAGGAAGGTCTTGATCTTGAGCTAGGTAATAAATTCGATACATTTATACTACTAAGCTTATTATCGGTCTTTGGAATGAATCCTTTTTGTGAATGTATATTTGTTGGTTCTTATATCTTGAACAATTCTAATTGTTAGACCTAAACTGGATTTATTAAGGTTAATAACCTATGGGTTGGATTAGTGTTAATCTAACCTAGCCCTAAGCTATAAGATAAATGTTCCTAAGGTTAGCAACCTAGCACTAAGGAAGTTAGACTAAGTATCACCTTATGATCTAACCTATGTTTCTAACCTAACTAATGTTAGTGGGGAAGGGGACCTATGAAGCGGTGTGAGCCATGGGTGGTAGTTTCTATGGCATTAAATGAAGGGGATAAGCATGAAGGACAAGGATTTAGCTGAGGTTTCAAATGGCCATCGAGGCCGACGTGGCGAGTCGCCAAATTTGGAAATGGTCTTTGTTTGCATTTGTCCATCGCCAACTATGGTGGTCGGTGGCAATGGATGGAGATTGAAAGGAATTTTGGAGTTAATGCAATTAAAGAACTCGGTTTCTAAGCTTGGATTGCTTGGGAAGACATGCAAAATGGAAAACTGGTTGTTTGTTTGGTTTTCCATGCACTCAGGTTTTCCCTCTGTTTGATCACTGGTTCTTCGAACCGCCTACTTGGTGTCGTATGGCAACTATGAGAATAACTAGCTCTTTTCTCTGTCGAGGAAAGTTTATAAAGCATGGAAATAACAAATTATTGTTGTTGAAACTAACGTGGAAGAAGAGGAGAATGCTCGAGCTCTTTTAGACGTCTTCTTTAGATTTTAAGCGGCATTACCAAGCATGTTAGGCCCTAACTTTTAAAAATCCTGCTTTCCTTCAAATGATTTCATTAGAAACAACTCGTTTAGGTGATTTCAATTCACTGGTGGTGAAGCATTGTTTTGGTTCTTCTTTTCCCGTGAAATTAGGAATCTCGATCTTTAGAAGACCTTGAAGGAATAGTTTCTGTATTTAATCTTCCTTGTGGTTTCGCTTCGTTTGAAACCGGCTGTACTTTTATGGTTGCTGAATCTTGTTGGATCTTGCTATAATACTTTAAGTTACTTCTGGTTGGATAACTTGTTGTGTTTATACTATTTGAATGCGACTTTGTAGAAGTCCTCCCTATGTTGCAATTTTTGGGATATAATCCGTTGAAAGTTTGCAAGGAATATATATACGAAAATGACTCTGTGGAGTCCTTGGAATGTTTCGTATATTTTGGACTTCTATAGAAGTCATGAATGTGAATACTTATTAGTTAGACTCAGTTGGAGTCCTTGAAAAGTAACTGGTATTACGACTTCTGTTGCTTTGTTATGAATACTATTGCTTAGCAGTGAATATCGTTGGTACAGACTCAGTTGGAGTTCTTTTTATGTTTCGTATGTTTCGTCTTCTGCTTAAGCTTAGTTTCGAATGCTGATGTTTAGTTGAGATTACTTAAGATATTGATTCAGTTGGAGTCCTTGATATGTATCTTGAATTACGACTTCTGTAGAAGTTTTGCTAGGAATACTATTGGGATTCTTGAATTGTTGTCGCATGAAATCAACTTCAATCTAAGCCTTGTTTATGAGCATTAGTTGTTTGTGATTTGTTGGAGATCTCGATATGTTGCGAGTTGGCTCGACTCTCGATTTAAACCCTCACTGTGCATGCATATCGTTCAGACTCCTTAACATTCTTGTGTTCCTTTCTGTTCACTTCTGTGGAAATTTAAAGGAAGGGTTTTCTTTACAAATTTTACTCGGTTTGAGACCCTGTTGTATTCCGTAGTAGCTTGGCTTAGGATGAAACTTTGAGGAAAATACTGATATGGAATTTCGGCTTCTGTGAAGACCTTGTTGTGATTATTTTTCTTGAAAATGACTTCTAATATAAGTCATGGTTGTATTATCATAAGGATTTGTTTCAGTTAAATGAAGCTATGCATGTTTGTGTTAGATTCAGTATGAATGTCACTATATATGCATAAGGAAACATCATTTGTTTTAATGTTATCTAGCCTCTTGTTTGACTGTGATAAAGAGGTTGTTCTTTTTATTTCAGCTTTGGATTTAAGTCCTTGCTGTGTTAGTAGGGATTAGATTGAGCTGTACATTGCTGAGTGTTTCGACTCGATGGGATTGATGTTGTGATTGTGCATGGTTACGTCTTCTGTTATTGTGATTATCTAGTCTTGTGCTTGACTGAGATAAAGAGTTAATAAATGTGCCTCGACAAGCTGATGCGATGGCGTTGGATATTTTCTCGTTTTTTGAATAATATGGAAAGCTATGTTAAGTCTATTTGTTGGATTATTTATTACTGCCTTGCCATGAGGGCTATTGTATTGCTCAGTAAGCTACAGGTAATTTTTATACTTGAATTTTTGACGAACTGTAGTTCTTCCTGTGGTCTCGACTGGCTTAGTCGCATGCGTATAATGTGAATGCATTACTCTTGAGAGGATGGTACAGTCATGAGCATGATTGGAAGGGAAATCTGAATGTCTCGGTTTCTTTCTCTTCTGCTGTAATGTATATGTTGATATATTTATATTTAACTGTTGGAATTGTTTTAACATACTGATGGATTCATGAATTGTTATGATATTCATTTTATTATGTTAAATGTAATGGTCTGTCGGATGTTTGATGTCCTTGGGATTCATATGGATAGTTGTTTTGGATACATTTGTTCTTCTTGGTCACTTATATTTATGAAGAAATATCTGAAAAGTATCTACGACTATTTAGTAACTATAATATGAGTTACGCGTTTATAGTCATGTTTGAATTACAAAAGAGCATAGTCCAAAATATGTCTACATGTTTGGTGAAATGATTTCATTTAAATAGGTTGTTCAATGAGAGCAATTGGTGGATTGCATTTGTTTTAAGAGTTAGTGCTTATCATGCCGGTTCACCGAATCGACCCGTGTTGACAATTTTTGCAGAGATGGTTGCCGTAAGTGGTAAAGGCACGCAGATCCGATATGATGTTCGATTGTTTAATTTGGTTTTACGATGAACTTCAATTTGATTATCTAAATGTACTACTTGAAGAAAGATGTTCTTTGGTGTTGAGTATTGTATCAAATATGCTTTGAATGAAATAAATGTATTTGATTAGCCTTGAAAGGAATGAAAAGAGGTATTTGTTACTTATGTGTTTGTATTCGTATCTTGATGGTTTGATCTTCTTCATTCGAATGATCTTAAGAGCATTGTTATTATTATATAACCTGGAGACTTTGTGATTATCTAAGTAAGATTGCAAGGTTATGTGACCGAATACTTAAGATTGTTTAGTAGTTCTATTATGTTCTATCTAAAGCTAAATTGGAATTTAGATCACTCATTTTTCGGGAAGCTAAGGTTAAAATAAACCTGAAGCGAGAAGCTAAACGAGCTGAATAAATTATTACTTCCTAGTCTTGATCTAAGTCAAGACAACGTTTAATGGACTCTTAATCACTATATCTCGATGCTAATAAGTAAGATATAATTTCAGTTATGAGAACTGATATAAACCTAAAAAGGGTATGGTTAGCAATCTCATGTGAAGATTAAGGGTTATTGTCCAATTTCATTGATTTAGATTTATGTTTTTCTATGAACTCCTTGATAGGACTCAATCTTATTAAACTTCTCTTGTGTAATGGGTTTTATTAAGAAAGGTAATTCTAAGGTGAGGAACCCAAGGATCGGGAAAGACTACCCTTAAGGGAGCGAATGATAGTATAATTTTATCTCAACGTAAGTAACACCTTAAAATTTAGTAGATCTTATCGAGGCGATTTGAAGGTTGATGGCACAAGTCGATTGCGGGGTTGTACCTTCGAGAAGATTAGGATCTTCTCAAAGATACAACAACGCAGTGACTTATGTCGACACCCTTCGCATTGATCGCTAAGATTTACACCTTAAACTCGAACAAGTTTTACTCGGGACCGATTAGAACGTGGTCATGTTATAAGGCTGCCCTGGAGACTCGGGGTATCTTGACACACCGGGTTAACTAGGGTTGACCCAAAGATGTCAAAGCATATCCCTAGTCCCTGGGAGCATCCTTATAACGTTGTCATTTTACTAATCCGTTCCCGAGTGAATAACTTGGGCAGCGGACTGACTGGCTTAAGTCGATAATACATTCTACATAACAAAGGAATGGGGTGATGGACGTATTCCAGATTGACGAGTATGTCGTCAAGGAATACGAGACATAAGCATATGTTTCAAATCTTTGGCCAAAGTATCGCAAGCTGCTGATTGCGTTGTCCTATGTCACCTAGTCTAAGGGATGAGATGCCGATGAATAATGGTAACAATTATTCAGATAGGTTCCTTGACAGAGCATTCTCAATCCTAGATTAGGGAAGAGAACCATAAGAGTGATGTGTTAAAATAAAATGCCAACTCTTGATTCTCATGAATAGATCGGTAGATTACCAAGTCATGGAATGAAAAGATCGGAGGTACTTCAAGTCATTACAACTTGCATATGGTTATTTGTTATAAGAATGGTTGTTTTGATTTGTGAGTTCTAAATTATGTATTTAGAACCGTGAAGCATTTATCAAAAAAAAAAATTACTTGTTCTAAAGTACTAAAATGAGGACGTTACAAAATGGGTAATGGGAAGTGTCGATCAAATGTATGCACATGCAGAGATCACAACATGGTATCAGGTCCAAGAGCTTCTAAACTCTACATCATGCAAGGGTGATCGGGTTATCCAAACAAGGTTTGTTGAGGCCCGGTATCCAAGGTGAAGGATACGATCTGAACACACAACAAGGTACTATGTAGGAACTTGTAGGTGTGGTTCTAGTATATCCAAGAGGTCAAAAGGTCAAGGTTTGTGTAACGAAACGTTACACCAAAACCTCAGGCATTAGTGAAATCCACACATGAGGATCATAACATCCCACCATGCTTCAGTAGAGCTGACTCGGGATGGGTTTGCACCCTCACTCCCATACGTACGAGCCCCACTTCACCGATGTTTAGGTGCCCTATGGGCCTCGGCTACATGGTGTAACCAACCGAGTGGGATTCAAACACGGGTGGTTGCTCTGATACCAAATGTAACGAACTGTTACACCAAAACCTTGAGGTGTTAGTGAAATCTGCACATGAGGATCATAACATCCCACCACGCTTCCGTAGAGCTCGACTTGGGCTGGGTTTACGCCCGCACTCCCATATGTATGAGCCCCACTTCACCGACATTTAGGTGCCCCACGGGCCCGGCTACACAACATAACCAACCGAGTGGGATTTGAACATGGGTGGTCACTCTGATACCAAATGTAATGAACCATTACACCAAAACCTCAAGGCATTAGTGAAATCCACACATGAGGATCATAACAGTTTGTTTTGAAAAGGGTCATGACTAAAGGCAAGGTATGGTTGGTAGGCTAACAATGTGGTAACAACATTGCAAGGTAAAGTGAGTGTGCAAGGGTCGATGGTCACATCACGGGAGGTCAGGTGTGGGTAAAAAGAAGGTGTGGCATAGGTAAGGCCACGGGAGGGGTAGAAATATGCCCCAACTGATGGTGAGGTTGGGTGATAAATGATGAGGTCAAGAGGATGAGGTGGAGGGTTAGGGTCAGCTTCGGGTTAGGTGAAAAAGGTTGCGGGCAAGTAGATAAGGTGTAATGGGTTGCCATGGGGTCAACATGGGTAACCGACACCGGTCATGTTTAACTGATGCTCGGTCTAGGGAAACCAACCACGGTATGCTAGGGCACATGACCGATGTCGGTCTATGTAAAACTGACGTCGGTCAAGTCGGGAGAGGTTAAAAAGGAAATTTCCACTTTTTGTGGAATCATTTGTAATTTGCCAAATAGGAGAAAATGACAGAGGAGAAAGGAAAAGGTGGAAAGAGACCAAACGAGACGGAATGTTGAGTTGGTGAGCTTCATGGCAAGTGATCAGCAGGCGATAGGTGAGTCCACGAGATTTGTTTGATCGATTCAGTTGGTTGGAGGTGAGGAGGTCGGTTAGTGATGGTAGAGGTAGGAGAGGGATCGGGGGACCACCGGTGCAGTGACATGATGTACCACCATAGAGATGATAGCATGATAAGGTATGATTCAATCCCATTCCTTGTGTTATGAGGTAGATTGGTGTATAGAGGTCGAGTGAGGAAAAATGGGTTTGTTTTTGGGGGAAAAGTGAATTTTGAATTTGGGAAGAAAAATTGGGTGTAATAGGAATGGGGAAGGGTGGATTTAGGTAAATGAGGGGTGGGGAGGGGTTGAGGGGGGTTTTAGGTAGGAATGGGTGGGTAGTTAGGGAGAAATGGAGAAGTTTTGAGGGAAATAGGGGTTTGGTGTCTCGATTTTGACCGCGACAGTGACCGATGTCAGTCAAGGGTTGGCCGACATCGGTTGGTGTGAGCCGCAAATGAGTCACCACAAATGAGGTGACCAATACCGTTGGTTGTGTTAGATAGTGGGAGGTCAAGATAAACCGATGCTTGGGTCAGAATTTGAAAGAAAAATGGGCTTATAATGAGCAAGATGGGTGGGTGAGGGAGGGAAGGAGATAGAAAGGTAGGGTTACCTAAAAATAGCTTGGTTAAGGGGGATGAATAGGTATGGTTAAGGTTTAATAATGTGATTTTTTGTTGGATTTTGGCAAGAGATCATTGCATGGATGTGAGATAGGTACTACCCATCTTTGGTGGAGGTGCGAGGGAGTGCAACAATTGATGATTGGGGCCATGTTGTAGAGGTCGGGCTGATTGGGGTCGAGTCTTTGGGCATGTACTTCAGGAGCCAAGTTTGATGATCATCCTCATTGACTGATGGGAATCCACGACCAATACATTCCATCTTTTGACGGTGAGATCATTATCACCCTGGAGGATGTGTATAGGATCATGTTATTATGGCGGGGGGACACAGGTGTATTCGATCTCCTTAGAGGCATCTGAGGAGTTTTTGTAACCGTGTTTGGTGAGGGGTTGGTAGAGTTGAGGTTACATAGTGCCGATGAGCTACGAGATATGTACCAGGCCCATTTGGAGGAGATGATGCTAGTGGTGTTGTTGATGGATGCAAATCGGTTGTTTTTCATTGCAGATGTAGAGGATGGGAGATTTCCATGATCATTGATTGATGTTCTACATGATATGGTGGAGGACATGACTCATTTTGCATGGACACCTGTATTCCTAGTGCAGTTGTACAAAGAGCTATGGGCTTATGGGCGGCTATAGATGTTTATCCTGTGTTTCACTTTCTTACTACACTGATGAGCGTATGAGCACATTGTGTGTGTGCATCCAGTTAGTATGCCCTTGAGCCAATGCATTTGAGCCAGCTTTGTGTGGGTAGGTTACGTAGAAATGGGTACTGTGATTGGAGAGTGCCTCACTACCGCTGTAGCTACACATGGTGTAGCCTATTACATGAGTTTATTAGATGGGTTATCTAGCGTGGACATCATTTAGAGACCCTATGTTGGATTTCCTTCGTATAGACAAATGACTGATGAGCTAGATGGACTATAGCTATTCTAATGGATAGAGGGCATCATCATGCCGAGAGCATGAGATGATACCCATAGATAGGGTCGACTTTGTACAGTTTGCCGCTTCAGGATATACCCCCACCCTTCCCATAGTATATGAGGGATGATGTGGAGAGGCCTCTACCTCTACCACAGCCAACAATGCCGACATGGAAGGAGGAGCAGGTGATAGACCAGCGGATTGATGATGTTGGGGTTACTGATAGATACAAACAGTGGTGGGACGTACATTTACGAGTAGATCACGATGCCGAGGCAAACCGTATTTAGCCACCATCACTATTCAGAGGGACACCCTATAGGGGTAGGTGGCTACCCTGATTACACAGTTGGGGATAGTGTAGGGACAATTGACAGGGTCAGAGGCACAAGTGGCCACTTTGTAGCACAGTGGCCATCCTACAAGCCTAGGTAAAGACAGGATAGAGCACCCACAAAGGGCGAGAGATGGAGATGAGATACAAGTAGCCACCCTATATGCACATATTACAGTTTTACAGGGCCGATTAGCCACCGCAGAGGCATCGGTTGTGGCCCTCCAGGCCCATGTACAGCACGGGGCAGAGGCCGATGGCATCACCGTAGGCTCGAGGCGAGGTCTCACTTTACAAGAAGGGGTAGGACAACGTCCCATAGGATAGGTACAGGGTCAGAGGCTGATGGCACCACCACAAACAATACCTATAACTAGGTTAATGGATGCCCTAGGTGAGGTGAGATATTATCATGGTCTTTTAGTGGCCGCAAGGATAGATTTCCTATCCTATGGAGAGTATAGAGCACAACAGGCCTCAAGTGAGAGGACTAGGTCACGCACCCACAATGTGGAGAGCACATGGGGCCATCAAGCCTTGAGACAGGGTCAGGGCGAGGCTACCATTTCATGGATGTCAGCCCCAGGTGAGGTACCAATAGAGATCAAGCCAGACCCATGATGGGCAAAGTGAGATATTAGCAAGACACCACATGGTAGCGAGAGAGGAGGAGGAGATAGGTGAGACAGATATGGAGGATATCCAGAAGAAGGTGATGACCGATAGCCATATGTACCTCTTGTCTTGTATAGTTTGTTTTTTATATATATCATCTTGCATGCGAAGAAAGTGAGGATGTATATGAGAGTTTTGAGAGTTTGGATCATATACCGCTTATGTGTCCGAAGATATATTATATTGATACAAAAATTTATATGATGAGATGGATTATTTGTTGATGATGTACTTGTGTTGGTATAATTTGATTGTTATGTATAGATGGATGGAAAATAGGTGGGTTTAGGCATGGTAGAGTCAGGTTATGTTTAGGCATGGTGGGGTCAGAGTTATAGGCATGATGGAGTCAGGTTATGTTTAGGCATGGTGGGGTCAGGTTATAAGCATGGTTGATTCAAGTGGTAGGCATGGTTGAGTCAGGTCATAGGCATGATGGAGTCAATTTGGTTTAGGTATGATTGAGTCAGGTCGGTTTAGGTAGGATTGAGTCAAGTTGGTTTAGGTATGATTGAGTCGAGTTGGTTTAGGCACAATTGATTCAAGTTGGTTTAGGTATGATGTAATGTCCAAGTTTTAGGTAACATGGGGAGAAATGGTGATGTATATATAGTTTATGGTTTTAATTTTGCAAAATGTGTTATAGTGGAAATGTGAAAATGATAAATGAATGATTTGATGTAATAAAAATGTGCATTAATTGATGCTTATTTGGCTTAATTTCCGGTTATTGATATAAAATGGGAACTAACTAGGGTAGAATGTGAATAGGAAAGTGAAAGGGGGAATTGGTTAGGGTAAAGAGTGGCTGAGATAATCTCCAAGGGCCCCATGCTCTTGAAGTGTTGCCTACATAGGCCCAACAAAAAGGGACCTCAGTGCCATGTAGTTATACCATAAGCTAGGGAAGATTATGATAAAGTAGAGGAATGTGTTGGTAGGTGTGAGGCATGATTGAATGTAGGTCATAGGCATGATTGAGTTTAGGTTGTAGGCATGGTTGAGTGTAGGTCATAGGCATGATTGAGTTTAGGTCGTAGGCATGGTTGAGTGATTTTTAAATACAGGTGTCGATGATCTGGTCATGTATAGGATAACCAATAATTAATGAGGAAGGTGAATGATAAGAGGTGGTAAAAGAGCTACTTAATTGATAAGAACCCTAATGAGTTGACCATACCTAAGAGGAGCTCAAGAATGTAAGACCCTAAAGGTGTTTTATAATGGACCATTATAAGGGTGAAGAAAGCCACATAATCATGAAAATGTCATGGTTGTGGCAAGGAGGTGAGAATTAGGCGGTTTAACGTAACTTAGTGTATGATAACGTGTTTTTCGAACAAGAAACCCAGGATCAAAAATAGGCAAGTCCATGATGAAAATTTAATATTTTTCTTCACTTGTTTGTTTTTAATAGATTGATCGATGCGGGAAGTCTATATGGGATGAGTATATTATCTCCTTGAGGTCTTCTTGAATCTGATTGACGCGGGAAGCTTCTGGATATTTTTATTGGATTTGTGAAATGACTTAATATAGCTATCCTTTAAGGGAGCAATATATTTATAGTGGTGGAATTAGAGTGAAGAGATGTCTCTTTTGAGGGAGTCATCTTTTGCTGGAAGTTTGACTCAACGAGTTGCATCCCTTTTTGTTTTTGGACGTTTAAGTCATGGACAAGACTACAGAGGAAGATTAAGTTCTTGTTTAGAAGACAAGACCATAGCACACAAATATTAACTATGAAAGAGGTGGTTGTGAGTGATGAATGATCATGAGATTCCATCTTGAAGAAGATGAAAAGTATCCATGAGAATCATGCTATGAGTAGAGCCGTGGTACTCATATTGAAGATAAGGCTAAAAGGTGATGGGTAATCACATGATTCTTGTTGAGTCATGGATCCTCAAAATGGGTAATATGGAATGTGGACAGAACTCAAGGGACAAGTGATCAACTAACAAAAATTGGTATAGAACTTGATGTCAACAATAAAATGGTTGAATATGCAAGGCATTAAGGGGCTCAGGTTTGGGTTGCCTTTGAGTAAAGAAAAATGATAAGCACCTGATCCATAGGCATGGGTAATGATATAGGGTCTGAGCCAATTAGGAGCAAATTTTCCCCGTTTACTTTTCTCCTCTTTGGTTACATGTTGATTTTCCTTCAGGACGAGGTCGCCAACCTGAAAATTTTTTATTCGTGGAACACCGTTTGTCATGTGGCACGTTTGATACATTTTTAGTAGATTTGGAGATGGTCAAGAGCATTGAGACGATGTTCATCTAATAACTCAAGTTACACCAAATGATCTTGGTGAAAGTCATCATCGTTGAGCATGTCTTATAGTGAGATGTGGAGAGATGGAATCTAGACTTCGAGAGGTAAGACAACCTTGGTACCATAGACCAGAGAAAAGGTGTGGTAGTAGTCGAAGTGTGAATACTAGTGTGGTAAGCCCACAAGGTGAAAGGAATGTGCGTATGCCAATCCTTCCCAATATCATTGACTACCTTCATAAGAATTTTTTTCAAGGTTTTATTGGTCGATTCAACTTGGCCATTTGTTTGTGGGTAATAAGGTGATGATAAACTGAGTTGGATGCCAAAAGTGTCACATAGTTTGCGTAGGGTTTTGTTTTTGAATTGCTTTCCATTATCAGTGATGAGGTGGTGAGGAACACCACAGTGAAAAAAAATTATGTGATGGTTGATGAATTCACATATTTTCTTGGATTTTGTAGAAATGAGGGGGATGGCTTCTACCCATTTAGTATAATATTCAATGCGCAGTTATGATCCATTGGTGGCGTTGTGAAGAATGGGGGTTGATCTCACCGACAAGATCCAAACCCCATTGAGAGAAAGGCCAAAGGTCTCATGTGACCTATAAGGCATGACTAGGTGTGTGATGGAGATTAGCATGTTGCTGGAATTTCATGCAACATTTGACATAATCACAATAGTTATGGTTTAGGGTTGGCCAATAATAGCCTAGGAAAAGAATGCATTTTGTGATAACTAAACCACTAAAGTGACCTCCACAAATTCCATCGTGGACTTCCTTAATGGTGTAGGGAATTTCAGAACTTGTAAGGCATCGTAAGAGAATGTCATCGAATCCGTGCTTGTAAAGAAGACCACCCATGATGACATAACGGAGACACTTTTAAGAAAGGCACGTTATCAATTATGAGTGAGATCGGTGGGTAGAATGGAAAGGGAAAGATAGTCTGCATATTGCTTATACCAAAGGTCACGTGGGTCAGGCAAAATGGTTCTAATGGAGTAGACCTCACCAGGTTAAATAAGAGGGTGATTGTAGCCTTTGTATTGTGACAAAGATTTTAGATTTAGAGGGTGAAGCAGGTATCTAAGAAGCCAAATAGGCCATGGTATCCACAAATTTATTGGTAGATCGTGGGGTGGTTTGAAGTTTGTAACGATCAAAGGTGGTCAAAAGTATATCTACGTGATGTTTATACTTTTGAAGTATCTCATTACAACACTAGTATATACTATTGACTTAGTTTACAACCAGTTGAGAATCGCCAAAGATATTAATGGACTTAACATCTAAGGCATAAGCAGCCTAGAGACCCAATACAAGTGCTTCGTATTCAACAATATTATTTGTACAATCAAAATTGAGTTTGAAAGATAAAGGCATAGGTTCACCATCAAGAGGAATGAGGATAACACCAACCCCACCCCCACGCTGACACTTTGAGCCATCGAAGAAGAGTGTCATTTGGTAAGCAGATTCATCTAGGGAGAGGGAAGTTATAGACTCATCTGGGAAATCAAAGTTAGATGGTTGATTCCCGAAATAGGTGCATCATCCAGTTGGTCAGCGATATCCTAGCCCTTGATGGACTTTTGATGAATGAATTTGAGGTCGAGGTCGGCAAGAAGCATAAGCCACCATGCGACACATTGATGTTGATAGGGTTTGGCATACATATAGTGTAGTGGGTCAGTATTAGTAATGACGAAGGTTTTGTGGTTGAGTAGGTAATGGAAGAGTTTGGTGGTGACAAAAACTAAGGCTAAGCAAAGTTTTTCGGCATGGGTATATCTAGTTTCGTAGTCCGAAGGGTGAGGCTTATGTAATAAACCACTTTCTCTCTGTGTTGCTCATCACAATGAGCGAGCATGGCACCTAAAGAATGGTCAATGGCGGAAATATATAGGTAAAAGGGTTGGTCATCCTTAGGAGGAATGAGCACTGGTGGTTGAAGGAGGTATTGTTTTAAGGCTTCAAAGGCTTTATGACATTCATCATCCCATTTGAATGAAACGTCTTTCTTGAGAAGATGATGAAATGGTTGACAATGGTCGGAAAGTTATGAGATAAAACGATGAATGGATTACAACTTACCTTGTAGGCTTCAAGTTGACAGAGATTAGTGGGCGGAGGCATTTCCAGAATGCCTTGACTTTAGCAGGATCAACTTCTATGCCATGCAAAGAAATGATGAAACCTAGGAGTTTTCTAGAAAGTACCATAAAAACACACTTCTTTGGTTGAAGATGCACATAATACTTGATGAGACGGTCAAAGATGACCTTAAGGATGGGAAGGTGTTTGGTTCGATGTTTAGATTTGGCTAGAAGATCATCTACATAATCTTCCAATATGCGATGCATGATGTCATGGAAGATGTAAGTCATGGCTCGATATGTAGCACTAGTGTTTTTGAGGCCAAAAGGCATGACTCAATAGAAAAAGTCCCCCAAGGGCTGATGAAGGAAGTCTTGTGTTGATCTTCGGAGCTAGTAATATTTTATTGTAGCTTGAGAAACCATCCATGATGGATAGCATTTCATGGCTAGAGGTGAGATCAACTAGTCGGTCGATGCCTCAGTAGTGTAGACACCAAATTTGTGTCTTACGACCCCTTGTGACCCGCATCGCATTTCGCAACCTAACCTCACCACCTAAACCTTACACAATTATTTATTAATTACCTTATAATTAATAAATCCACATCACCATACCTGCCACCTCATGTCGCCACCTCATCATGACCTAGTCTTAACCCTAAACTAACCTAATTAAGACCTATAACTTGGTCCAATTCCACACCTATGACTAATTACTCCTCATCCGCACCTAAAACTAACTTCATAATGACTTGACCAAGCCCGCTACCAATCCCTCGGAAGAAAAGGAGGGAAAGTTGGCTATTTTACCAAAATAGCCCGCTTTGACTTTGGACCGACACGTTTACTGACTCATGCCGCCGATCGCGTAATCGCCATCGGTTTCCGTAAATGACCACTTCCAACCAAAACAAGGATCGGATTTTCATTTGATCGGGAGAGAAGGAGAAATCATAGAGAGAATCCAGATTTTGTTGGGCCGAAGCAGAGACAAGTGAAGAAACAGGAAGAGTTTACACGGAAGGACATCAAGCCCAAGATTGCAACTGCACAACCAGAGCCCTGTGACACTCAGCTGATCATCGTGAGGGAAGACATCTCATCTTCTCGATCGCCAGACGTCCTATCTAAGTTCTACCTTCATCACCACGCTTGGACCTGCATTCTCATCAATAAATAGTAAGTAGAACCTCAGTATGTCTCTTTGATAACATTTCTTAGAATTTTGAATCACAAATCATAAGTTTATTCCTAGATCTACTACCAAATGACATACTGCACTTAACCTTCATCCATACACCCTGATATTGCCCAGAAGGCCATTTTACCACACTCTGAGTCTTCCCTATCCTCCCATCATTCCCCTGAGCCATCCCCCAATCTTAATAACCCCACAATCACCTTGCAACCAACCTCTATCCGTAAGCACTTAGATTGCGACCCTACCGTGATCGTTTATCCCCTGCCAATGCCCGTTCAACAACCGCGGTCGGTTATCTAGTGACCGCCGTCGGTCACTGTGACTTATACCCCAAAACCTTTTGCTTGCCTATTTGCCACCTAACAACCCCAAATCCAGCCCGGTTTATCCCTATAACTCAACCTGAACATATCAACGACCAGTAACCAAACAAACAATGTGATGCTTTATTATTGATAGTTTAGTTTCTATTGCTTTGTAACGAGATACCTAAATCATGATTTTGCAATAGCTTTCTATATTATCATTTGTGTTAAATCGTATTAAAAGGGGAACTGACCACCTTCGAAAGGAAGTTTTTATATTTCCTGGGCCTAAGGCAAATCCCTCATTTGTTGTCTAATTAAAATCTAGTGGTCTTGTATTCTTACTTGCAGGTAGTCCTTCCAAGACAAAAAGGAGTTCTTTGCAATGATCCGATCTTTCTCTACGGTGACGCGCACACCATCTCAACATTCAACAGGTATTTCTCCTAGCCCTAACCCTTATCTATTTCTCAAAGGAATGATAGGATAGAAGTAAGTCTATTCTAGAAGATTGAAACATTTCGTGCGAAACATGTAGGGGGAAATCATCTTTGGGACAAGCTAGGTTGAGGTCACGAAAGTTAGTGCAAATGAAAAGTCGCCTATCGTCTTTGTGATAGGAACGATGTTAGAAATCCATTGGGGATAGTCAATGGGTAGGATGAAGGAAACTGAGAGAAGGTGTCGAAGCTCTTCTTTGACTAGAAGAGCAATGTGAGGATGTATTTATCTGTAAATTCTGTTCTATGGATTTAGCATTAGGAATGGTTACGATATTGTGGACCACATTTTTTGGGTCAATACCGGGCATATCAACATGGGACCAGGAAAATGTGTTGCTCTTGAAGGAAAGATGTGAAGGCTTCCTATTCAGTAGCGTCTAAGGATTGACTGATATTTAGAATGTGTGGGTCCTCCTGAGTGTTAATGTTGATTTCGATGGTCGATTCATTCAATATGGTTTACATCTCAGACGGTAAACCGACCGATGAATAAAAATATTCCACACTAAGGTAAGTGAGGACAGATTCATTGTCCCCATTGAACGACATTAATAGAAGGTGTATCATCATCGATCATGTTAGGATACAAGAATGGGAGAGAAGAGGGAGCCTCACCATCATTTTGATAGGTCGAGGTCCTAGGGAAATGGTGTTTACAAAAAAAAAGTTAGGAGGAATAGATTCGGGATCTATGGACTCCGTGGGTGAAGATGGTAATGTGGGTGAATGAGGTGGGGAAGATTTTCTATCTTGAATGAGGTCGACATGAGCCTTCTTGGAAGGTGGTGTGTCAAAACCAATGCCACTATAGTCATTATGTTTACGAGAGGTATAGGAAATGACAGTATGGCAGCCCTGTTTGTAAAATCAAGCCAAATCCTTTCCATGTGCACCGGTGGAGGAAAGTGTGAGCAAAGCAACGATTAGTGAGGGCGTGTAGGCCGGATGAAAATGGTTTGGTTTGGGATGGAGTTTTGGGTTTATAGGTGGAAATATCAAGTCCCCCATATGTTAGATTAGTGCGAAGGTGGGGAGGGCCATAAGGAAAAATGTCACCGATGCAGATGTCATAATTGGGGTGTTGATGCAGGTTCCCATACTCTTACGGGGTGAGGAAGGTGTCGATATTGTATAGGCGGTATTCCCCCAGAGTGAGGCATTGAAAAACACCTTCTAAGGGATCAGTAGTTGATATGTGGGTAGCGGGGATAGACAACTCACTAGATGAGGGGTAAATAAGTGAGTTACTTGTGGTAGTGGTCATACAGATAGTAGGGACAACAAGGTTAGATGTGGGAGAGGTGGTGGCAGTATTGGTGGATGGGCTTGTAGGTGAAGGTGAAGTAGGGATAGTGACAGATGCCTTGAATGGTAAAATCACATCATTGAGCTAGTATAACATGTTACAGGTCTTGAAAGGTGATGGGTCGGTAGGGATCATGTAATTATGTCCCTCATTTTCAAATTTGAGGCAGCAGTGTAAAGTCAAAGGGACACAACCCATGGCATGGATCCAAGGTCAGCTGAGAAACAATTTATATTGCAACTCCCTTTCTAGGACATAGAAAAGTTTTGGGACAATACGGGGACCCACGCGGACATGGAGAATGACGGTACCCAGGGTAGATGTCATGACATCGTTGAAGGAGCACAACATAACTTGGTTACCATGCATGTAATTGGCAGGTATTCATATTTGGTCGTATGCATGGGAGGATATGATGTTAATACTAGCACCACCATCGATCATAATGCGTTGTATGTGTATATTATCGATAAAGATGGAGATGAAAAGAGCAGGGTCGGGGTCATCAGACTAGAAGGGAGTGATCTCTTCATTTGAAAAGTTGAGGGAAACTACTTGGCAAGTAGGTGGAGGCGTAGAGGAAGGCGATGAACTAGTGAGAGATGCTACGTGGTGAGGGGTAATGATGGAGGCTACGGGCGTGGGGTCATTTGGTAAAACCTCAATAGATTGAAGGACCTCCATGAGGGCTTGATGATGTGACTCGAGAGGTTTAGACGAGGTCATATAAAGACATTTTGAGGGGGATTTGTGCAGTTGTTTTAGCATTGTGTGATGTGTGACCCCATCGGAAATAGGATATGTAGGACCTCAAATGGTGACTTTGGGTATGGGTGCGAGATGGTATGTTGGGTATAGGGTTGGTTGATGGGTGAGGTGCCTTTTCCTTTCCTTTGTCTTTCTGGGTGTGGGTGGCAATGTTGATCATGTTGATCTCAAATCTCGGATCGATCAAACAATTCATGCGGGGGTGGAGTTATTTATAACACCTTGTCAAACTTTTATATTCCTCTTTTTCATTACAAGCATTGACATGTGATTTTTAGGACAAATGTATGCTTTGTGGTTGTTGAAAAATCATGCTTTCCATGGATAAATCATTTCTGCTCTTTTATTGTAGGGCTGATATGTTATTGCTTGCAATAATCTATTTCACTTCTTATGAGTAAGTTGTAATCTAGTCAGAATGGTTGCAAACTTATCCTTTGTAATTGGACTCATCCTTGGATCAATTCCATTGATCCAAGGTATGTTTTAAATCTTCTTATCTAAACTGAATGAAAAATTGACATTCATTGATTAAGAGACTTAACGGACTAAACTTGTGTTTGTTGCAAATTCTTTATCATCTTGAAAGATAGTGCCTGCATTCTATTTTGTGTTGTGCTCGGCTCTTCTTGATTGACCCTTGCAGGGTGCTTAATGATGTTAAGGGAAATAGAAACCTACTTTGGGATTCTGAAGAAAGTGAGAATATAAACTTGTCCTATATCTATTAAGGTCTATCCTAATGGATTCAAGACTCGGGTGATTTACCTAACTCTTCTATGCCACTCTATGTGGGATGACATCCTAACCTAAGTTGTTAACACTAAGTTAATATGAAGGGAAATAACCTAAGGGATGCTAAGTTATTTCTAACCTATTGTATTTGGTTAAACTAAGACCTAACCTAAGGTGACAATCTATTGTTTGAAGGTTATATCCTAAGGTTATATATTTTAAATTAACCTAAGATCTAACCTAAGAAATTCTATCTATCCTAAACTAATGGGATATGAAAGGGAACCTATGGGTCATTGGCAAGTGGGAGCTAAGCGGCGGTTCCTAGGCTATTAATGAGATGTATTTAAAAAGGTAGAGTACTGCCAGACTTGGTAATTACATGGAAATTTGGAGGAACCTACGTGGAAGCATCACTAAGTTTGGAAATGCAAGTGGAAGTTAAACTTAGTCTCGCCAACTTTGGATGGTGGTGGAAAGGAGAGATAGGTGGGAATATGAAAATTAATGGCATTAATTTGCCTCGGTTTTGGCGAGCAAGTTGTCTTGGAAGGCATGCTGGTGGATTTGTTGGGGGTTTTTTTGCTTTACATGCTTCATGATTTTTACTCTGCATGGAGCTATCTGGTTTTTCTAACGAGCAGTTTGATCTGCACTTAGTGGCTAATTTTGAATTCTTTGATCTATTTTCGGTTCAAGGAATGTATAAGAGGCACTTGTGGAAAAATATTATTGTTGTTTGATCTTGCTTGGAGAAGAAGGGGTGTTGGAAACTCGGTTGGAAGTCTTCTTCGAATTGGCAGAGGCACTATCAGGCATGATAGTCTCTACCCATTAAAATTTCTTGATTTCTTCTAAATGATTCATTAAAACAACTCGTCACCGGATATATATATATATATATTTGCATGATGTATCCGTTATTTACTTGCTTGTTTTCTTGAAATTTACATGGGTTTTGGAATATGATTCCTTGGCTGTTAGATGGTAGTTCTTATGAACTTTATCTGTACTAGTTCTCAAGTTAGTATTCAAACAAACTTGTTTTAGATAGCTCTGTAGCTTGTATTCAAATCTGGTGTTGCCTGAATGGGCACATGTTTCCATATGTTTCATTCTAAACTATCTTTAATAACATTAGTTCATTGAGATTGAAGTAGAGTTCCTCGACCGCTCAATTGACAATGTTGTTTGTTTGGTTCTATATCTTTGTTTAAGTTTTGTGTTTTAGGAGTTGTAATAGAGCTCCATGGATGTTCTAAGCTTGTGTGAAGCTTCATGCTTTATTACGAGCTTTTGTTGGGGCCTTGTGTTCGTTTTGGACTGAATGGAACTTAGTAAAGATCTAAACTATAGGTTGAACCTTCGTATTTCAACACTTGTACTTATATTTAGCTCTCATGCTAAAATAGTATTCGAGTTGTGAGTTTTTCTCTATTCTTTTACTCGGAGCTAAGGTTTTGTTCTTAATTATGGAACTATGAATACTATACTTGCATTGGAATATTGTGTTCACTGAGTTGGTGTTAGAGTCTGGAAAAGTCTGAACTTATGTTCGAAGTTCATATTTGACATTATACATGTATTCTAATTTTGAGTGTTCTGGATCTACGTGGGAGTTGATGTGTTTACTTATTTCACGAGTTGGGTTTTGGTTTTGTAAGACTTAATCTCAAGAATACAGGTTTGCCCAAAGGGACCTTCTGAGTTTTGTATTGGTCGGATATAGGTGAGTATCTTCTTTTTGAAACCTCCTTTGTCTTGCTTCTTGTGTGAGAATGGTTGTATTACTTCTGTCTTTCAGTCACACAGTGTTCTTGAATATGACAAGGCATGTGATTTTGAAGTAAAACCTCTCCCTCTCTTCCCTGAGTGAATCTCGTGTCATGTAGGGAGCTTGGCTATTTAATTCTCATGAATTAATGGACTGAACTACAATCTATTTTAGGACAGTCGTATCGATTGTAGAGGTGTTTGGAATGTATTATTTAATTCCTTATTGTCTTGATGTTGAACAAATCCTTACCTGTCTTAAGCTTTTAAATGAAACTAGTGAGGTTTGTGGTGATTCTATTCATTCGAATGGAGGAAGATGGGGACAATACTTGTCTTGAATAGTTTTTAGTTCCCTACTCTCTTCAGATATTTCATCTAATTCATGGGTTTTAATTGAATGATTGAATTTAAACCTATTTGTTTTTATGTGTGTCGTTTGAAGGGAATACGGTATCCCTATTCTGAATTCTTGGAAATTTAGTCCCTGGGACCGTGAGTTTCATCGACCCTTGTCTAATCTTGCTCGTGTTCGTATTCCTTGTTGATTTCCTTGAATGGATCTCCGGGTTTTAGACAGGGAAGTGAATCAGACCTCTTAAGTACTGTTTGTTGTTTAGAAATGATATTGTGAATTTCGTTTGAGATTGAAATTGGATTTGAGCTTGGTGAATGAGAATAGGTAAGTAGTTGTAAGTTTTGTAATGAGTGTTGGTAATGTGCATCCTTTGATTGTGCATTCTGTTTGAGTTCTCTTTTGGGAACTAGCTAGAGAATTTCTAAGTTTTATTTATTAAAGGATTTCATTTCATAGTATAAATGAAATGAAATATGGATTGGGTCCATTTTGGTTTGAGATCCTTTTATGTTGACTGATAAGTTCATTGATTGAACTTCTCGTTATTTGATTCTCTTCTAAGATGGAAATTTCTAGTGGATTGGTTAAGAGATTTAATTGCCAAAGTATAGCTTGAATTTATGGGCAGTCTAAGTTTCAGACCTTTGCATTATATCTACTAGTAGATAACAGTTGTAAGGCTTTCTTTTAGAAATTTTTAATCTGCTTGGAATTGAATTGGGATTCTTGTTTTGTTGTAGCCTCTTTAGGTAAGGACTTCGCTTTGTCATTTTTAGACCGAGGCAATGATGTGTGTTCTAAACCTGGTTTTTTCCTTCAGATAAATTGTGTTTGAGAAATAAATATGTATTGATTCTCTTCTTTGTCTATATGGAAAGATGAAACATAATAATATGAGATATGTCATAACTACCTCCTTTTCTCGCTTGGAAAAAGTTTAATTTGTTTTTCTATCCTTATGAATTTATGAAATAATGGAAGGACAAGACTTGTTGACTATTTAAAAGTAATTGATAAGATCAATTAAGTCTTGTGATATAATTCTGATGTTACAGATTATAATATGTTATTTTCTTAAAAGTAAATTCAGATTTTCTTAATTGTACTTATTTCTAGATGTTATTACTTATAATTATTTGTATGGTGTTTATTAATTGTTTCATTAAACCAGAGTCGTTTAATGAAACAATTAGTGGAATTCACCTCACTTTAATGCTTAGTGCTTATCATGCTCAATTCATTGAACTGACCCGTGCTAGCAATTTTACAGATGGACATCGTAAGTGATAAAGGAAGACAAGAACTTTCATGTTGTATTGACTTATTTAATTATGGATCTTATGTAAAAATTTCAGTTCATTCTTGGTTTGTATTGAAAAAAAAAGGAAAATTTGTATTCTTTTTGGAATAAGGGTTGTTTGTTATACCGCATGCTTGAAATACATAGTCTTGTAATGTATAGTTTTATAATGATGAATTGAAAGTTGAGATTTACTTGTATTGGTTGTGTAAATTATCTTGTATTTATGAAGAAGATGGGAAACCTATCTTGATGATATTTTTCATATCTGTTATATGCTTAATTCGGATAAAATTGATCAGTTGGTTAAAGGAAATAATTGGATTCCCTTATTAAGGTGCAACTTGTTAAGTTACATAAGATAACAATCTAATCTAAACAATTCTAACATAGTATTGGAATGTGTAATGAATATGCAGTAAAACTATAGAAATTGTGAAAGATAAGAAGGGAGCGACAAACCCTAACACTTAAATCATGTAGAGGAAGATTCTTCCTCGCTCAAAGGAATGTAATCTAAAGAATGGTGATGTGATTGTTAATCATTATACTTCATTTCCTATAAATTTTGTTGCTAGTTGAACCTATTTGATTGCTACACCTTCTTGAATGGTTAAGTTACATTTAATCAAAATTTTGAGATTGTTGTCCTTTCCTTGGATATATGTTTGTTAAGCTAAGTAAAACAAACCTAAAAAATAATCATAAGTTAAGGAAGTTCTTTAATGACTAAATGAATCAAATTTAGAAAAGAACTTATGGAGTGTTAGATTAGGGTTTAGCAAGGTTGTTGTAATCGAGTAATAATCCAAATTAATAATGTATTAATAACCTCCTTGGGGTATGTACATCTTGATGAGGCGGTTATATGGGTCGTTTGCACATGCCAATCTGCAAGATTGTACCTTCGAGAAGACATAGATCTTCTCGAGGATACAACGTTGCAGTTGACATGTGGTAACACCCTTCTGCATTGATCATCTAGATCTACACACAAATAAGTACTTGAACTTAGTTTCTCTCTAGGTCAAGTTAGTGGCATGTTTAGGATAGGTAGTGGCTTTCAATGGCTCAGGGTACCTTGGCACATCCGGTTGACTTAGGTCAACCGAGTATGCCCATATACCCTAAGACATTGTGAGCGTCTTCCTATAATAAATTATGTTTCTAACCAGAGTTAGGATTAAACCTTGGACAAGTGGACTGACGGTAGTCAGTAAAAACCATTCTATATAACAAAAGAGTGAGGTGAAGGACGTATTCCGAAATGACGAGTATGTCATCTAGGAATAGTAACATGAACAGTATGTTAAAAATATTTGGCCAAAGTATCGCAAGCTACTAGTTACGTTATCCTACGTCACCTAGTTTAAAGAAACATGATGTCAGATGAATATTGGTAACAAATATTCAGATAGGTTCTTTAAACAGATCACTTAGTACCCAAAATAGGGTAAGAGAACTAAGTATACGTAGTATACATAAAGTATTCTATACTTTAAGTTAACATGAGAGATTGGTTGGTAACCGAGTCATGGAATGAGAGATCGGTATCATACCAAGTCATTACAACTGCATATGGTTATCTGTTATGAGATTGATTGGCATGGAATGTGTGTTCTAAATGATGTTTTATTTAGAATAGAGAACATTATGTTAAAAAAATATTTTTACTTGTTTCTAAAGTTTTAAAATGGGAATGTTACAATATTGGTCACTGAGTAGGTAATGGAAGAATATCTAGGGAAATTGGTGGAGGTGAAATGGGGTCCTCATCAAGAAGATTGTCGTCATCAAAATTTTCTTCGGGAGGACATAATTGGACAAGGGCAGTTTTAAAGCCTTACAGTTCTCTACATCGTGTCTTGGCACACGATGGTAGGCACAAATTTTAGTTTCGTCAAACCCTTTTGGTTTGGGTTTGAGCAGGTCATAAGGTCTAAAAGGTGGTAATGTGATGAATTTTTTTTTTTGAGGAGATTGGTTAAGATTTTGGCATAGGAACCTGCTAGTGGATCACAATGGGCACTAAATGTGGGTTTGGGTACATGTATAGCTGATTGTGGAGGAAGAGGATTTACAGGAGGGGGAATGGGTTGGTCCACTATTTTGGTGTGTGGAGTGGTCTTCGGTCTTGGTTGCATCTACTTAGGTACATGCATAGTAGAAGAGCTAGTGATGGAAGGTTTGGTTAGTTTAACTATCTTATTAGAGGGTAGCAGATTTTTAGCTTTAGGTTGTACCTTTTAGGAAAAGGTGACATGGGTGTACAAGATGTAGAGGGAAACACATATTGTGGAAGAGGATGGGTTACCCACGAGGGTAACTAAGTTGTTGTGGAGGTGGTTGGTAGAGGTTAGGTAGAAGGTGTGAGTGGAAGAGAAGAAAGTGTCATGGGTAGTGAAGAAGTTATGGATGGTAGTGGTGGTATGGGTGGTAAGAAGGTTACGGGTGACAATGGAGGTTGTGTGGATCACTTGGGTATATTAGAGGTTTGTGATGAGGAGGTGGGCTGCTGCATTCTTGGTTTACCGGTGGAAGGAGGTTACTTGGCTAGGGTCGAGGGGTGAGGTCCCAGGATGGACTAAGGGGTGAAGGTGACAATGGTGCGGTAGATGAAGTTAATGTATGAGGCCTAGGAGGTTGGTTCTTCTTTTAGGGGCTGGAATAAATTTAGTGTTGGTTTAGAAATATGTGGCTAAGTCTAATTTGATGGGTGGGTGAGTACGGTTTGATTTTGGCATGACCCCTAAAGTAGTGATGGGTTTAAGTAAGGGAGATGATATAGGCATGGGCAGGTGTTTGGGTGTAGATGTATGTTAGATTATGGGCAGAGGTGTGTTTTGGGCCATGGTTGGTGACATGAAAGGTGCTGAAATAGTCATGGTTGTGTTTGGTTTGGTCGCTTGAATTTTTTTTGGATAGATAGTGGAAGTGTGAGTGAGTGATAACTGCATTTGGGTTGAAACAGGAATTAGAAGGTGTCCCCAAAGTAAGGCTCTATAATCATAGTCCGTGCAATCTACCAAGTGTGAAAATGGTAATTTTGTAATTGGGGACAACATGGATCAAGTAGCAATCCCTGTAAAATGTGTTTGAGATATAGGGAAATGGCTAGCCTCAGACTCTATGGGTAAGAGAGCCGAAATCGATCAATGGGATCTTAAAGGTCCGATGGTGAATGGTCATCTAAAGGCAATGGTATTTCTACAGGATCCTCTATGGGTAGAGGAGAGGATGGGTTAGATGAGGTTGAATCTCCTTGTGATGGTGTAGGTTGTGGACATGTATCTCCTATGAGTAGGAGAGGTGCCACTGACGACTGCTCGGAAATTTGAGGGGTCAAAGGCGGTGCACTAATTATAGGCTCTTCCATGGGTGAAGGAGAAAATGAAGGGGGTTCCTCTATGGGTGGAGGAGTAGATGAAATAGGTTCTTGTGTAGGTAGGGGAGCTCGGGCTAATATTTTGTCTATGGAAGGAACATGAGGCAATTGGGAAGAAACTGGTATGTCATCGAAAATAGCATGGACCTCACGGACATTGCTATCATTGGTTGAAGTGTCACCAGCTTGGTTGGAAGATGGGGCATGATTAGGGAATGGATTCTTGAAGATATGTAGGTTTTGGTTAGCAGGTGCATTCGGGTTATCCAAGACTAGATCTCTGTTGTCTAACATTTCTTGGATGATATTCTTGAAGGTGATGTAGTTATCATCGCTATGACCTTTGACATGATGATAGTTACAAAAGTCATTTTATTTATACCATGTGGGCATGGGGATTTAGGTTTACAACCAGTGTGTGGTTTTATAGGTGGAAGGGTAATGGCACCACCTTAGTAAGCTTTTCCAAAATAGAATAATACAGTTCTCCTATTGAAGTGTACTTTCATTATTCTCATCTGAACTGGAAATCTTAGACGTGAGAGATATTAGAAGGAGGTTTGGTGGGGATTGATGGGTGAGGGGGGTGAACTTTGAGAACTATAGCATTAGTAGATCCTTTAGGTTTTGAATAGTTATTTTGGGGTTTTGAAGATGAAGAAGCATCATTTGATTTAAATGCAATGTTCTTGTTATGCAGCTGAATTTTCTTCTCTTTGATAGCATGAATTTCAATTTCGTGCCATGGTGAATGCCTTGTCAAAAGTGTGGAAGGTATGCACCTACAGGGTTGGTGAGATGTGTCTAGTGCAAGCTCTGAGTAAACAACTCTATGAGTTCAATTTGAGGTAATTAAAATGTGAGTTGGTTAATTAGGTTGCGCAACGAGTGACAAAGTCAACGATAGACTCATCGTTGTACTGTCGTGTGGAATAAAGATTAGTCATGGTGATTTTCTTAACAATGTTGATTGAGAAGTGGTCTAAGAAGGCTTGGGATACTTATTTAAACAAGTAGATGGAATGTTTGGGTAGCCCAATGTACCAATCTAATGCAATTCCTGTCAGGGACATCGAGAAGGTCCGTAAGAGTAAAGCATCATCATGGGTGATCAAGTAACACCCATGTTTGAAAGACCACAAATGTTGTTGCGGGTCTTATTTACTATTGAAATGGTTGAATTTTAGCATTTCCCAATGTACAAGGTATGGGAAAATATGGATGGATGGATGAATGGGCTCATTATAGATTTCATTGTAGGTGAGAGAATTACATGAGCTAGAAACCGATGCTTCTAGTGTCTGCATCCTTTCCATCATTAATTTGATGAGGTCATTGGTAGGTTGTGATGGAAGGGCTCCTCTTGTGGCATAGGAGGGTTGGTACTAAACATGTGATGTGGGTGGCATTCCAGTGTATGGCGGTGCCGAATAGGAAGGTTGAGAATAGGGGATTGACATAGAGGGCATATATCCAAAATGGGTGATGGATGAGATAGGGGGTTTTTGATAGTATGTGTATGTAGGTGGGATAGTCACAGTGAATCTAGTAGTGATTAGGGGTAGAGATTGTGGGATGGAGAGGACAAGATTCTAGAATGGAGTAGGGGTCACCGACACCATGAGCGGTTGTGTTGTAATTGGTATTTGTGAGATAATGGGTGTGGATGGGGTTATGGTCTGGGTGGTCAATGAGGGGACAACAGATACTACGGGTGTGGCCTGATCTATAGATCTGCAAATCATAGTGGGTATGGGGCCTAGCTATGAAACCACTGGGGTAAAGTAGGTGAAGGTAACACCACATTAGTAGGGGTTGATGCAGAAGTGGGAATAAGGGTAGGAGAGATGGATACAGGCATGTCATATATCAACTGACCTGAGGAGTCCTCAGGTGGAAGAGTGGGAAAGGTAGAACTATAAGGCCATGCGGGATTCTGATCGAGGAGTCATGTGAATTCCTTGTCACTTACAACAATGGTGGTAGGTAGGGTTGGATCCATGGGTGACATGACAAAGGGTGGTGAAGGACTAGGTGGGAGTGGTTGATGACTAGCATGGAATATAAGAGCATTAGCTTGGTTGTGAGTCAACACCATGTGAATGAATGTATATCAGGTGATGTTGTATCTTGCAGATGACACAGAGAGTAGTAGGAATGAAGAAAACAAGTGTTTATAGGTGGATTTGGGTAATGTATTAGTTGAGATTCAACACAGGGTAACCGACGCCAGTTAAGGATGACCGATGATGGTTCAAGGGTAACCAAGGTCGGTTACTGTGAGAAAATAATAGTTTGACCAAAGGGGGCAAAAATGATGAATGTCGATAGATAAGCTATATGATGACAGTTTATGAGAGTATAGAGAGTATAGAGACTCAGAAAAATTCAAAATAGTGAAGAAGATGAGAATAGGTGTCCTTGGGCAAGTTAACCAAAAGGATAGGGAACCGATGGTGGTTAGGTAGAACGATGACAATGAGGTGTAAACCAACACCAGTGAATAAAATGATGTTGGTTACTTGTGAAAATTTGAAGAATGTAAAAAAATAGATTGTTGTGAACTGAGATTAGATGAATGATCAACCCAAAATCCTGAGATGATATAATGAGGTCCTGACACACTCAAAAGAAGTCAAAATACTCCAACTATGATTATGGAGTGTGTAAGGCAAAAGAATGGAAAATGGAGAGATGTATCCTCACACCTCAAAATGCATGTCAATCAAACGCTAAAAAACATGTATCCAACAAGTGATTTTTAATGTGTTGAGCTTATGTTATTTAGAAGACTGACTCATGAATTTAGAGTAGAGTTTTTGGTGAGGAAGGCTTCCTATAAAGAAGGATATCTAAAAGGAGAGGTTTTAGGTTATGTTATGGCGGGGGCAGGCCATCCTCTGAGGTAATGACTGGACGAAGTAACCAGCTGGGTGCCCACTATCAATCCACTGATCGTGTGATCATTGATAACTTCTTCCAGGTGAGATGTTGTTTAAGAAGATGTGTATTTTTTCAATTTTGTGTAGTTTGGTAGAAGAAGAAGAAAGAGAGTGATTTTCTACGATTCTTTGTGTCAACCATCATACGAGCATGACTTCCAACATATAGGTTGTCCCCATTTTAATGTGAGCTAAATGCAACTGATTTTAAACCCAATTCGACAAATTATGTTCGATGAAACAAATGATGAACCAAAAAGAGCATGAACGTGCTTTTCACTACTTATGCGAATGCAAGAAAGAAGAAATGGTTCGTTTTAAGCACCGAAAAAATAGATGTTGTTTTAGACAATTAGAAGAAGAGAGGATTACCAGGGAAAGAAATTTAGTGTGAATAAGTTTAGAAAATAAACAAACACACAATCTTTACCTAGGAATGAAGAAAAATGCAAGGAACCTTGGATGGGTCCCACCGGGCGTGCCAAAATGTTTCACCATTTTCTTTACATTATTGAGATGAAATAGATAAGGGTTATGGGATGAGGAGGAATACCTGTTTATGCTAGTCCGAGTTGATGGTTATTCACGCGTTTATTGCGACTTCTTGATCCAATGCTAACTATGAGAGATTCCTTTTGGCTAGGAGGAACTACCTGAAATAGAAAACAAGACCATAAAAAGAGAGTTAAACAATATATGCAATGGTTCCACTTGCCTAGCATGTGCTAGATCTAGGAAGTGTGATACTCCCTAGATGGTTGTCAATCCACTATTTAAAACAACTTAATGTGAGAAATAAACAAATTCCTATTGTAGCTGATATGATTTAGGAATTTCATTCAAGCAAAATAAGTGAATATAACATAATGAAATTGTGAGGAGATAGTCGAGATATGAAAGGTAGGTAGGTGTTAGGGTGTTTGAGTTGGTTAACTGTGTCCCAATTTTGGTGTCTACAATAGGTTCAAAGTAAGGCTTATTTTTACAATAATTTCCCACAATTTAGGTTCTTTACTTTCACAACATCTTCTTCATCAAGTAGAAGGTAGGTTGGATCTGTTATTGGCATAGGTGTAAAACATAGAGACCAATGTCACGGGTGTAATCGAATGGTTTAGAAGGGACCGGTGATCATTTTGGGTGACCGGCTTCGGTAGGGTCAGACACTGAAAGGAACTTTCAATGAGATAACTCTAATTACTTGTATAATAGGATGTAAAATCATCTCTTGTTTAATATCTCTTTGTTTGGTACTAAGTTCTATAATGTTAGCCATGATGAGAAATCTTGTCTCGAAAGAAGTAGGAGAAATAACACATTTTTCCAGTATTTAGTTATCTCTCTTGAGTTATCATTCTGATTTTCCACCACATTTTCCAATCTTTTGAGTTATCTTCTCCTCTCCTCAACAATCTTATTACTCAAATCCAATTTAGATTCTTCCATTTTCTCAGCCTCCGAATGTAATTGAGACTTCTCTCATGCCTCATGATTTTTTTCTCTTTGTTCATTCCCAATTTCCCCTTATTCCATACCTTCCACTTATGTAGTTTCTATTACAACTTTTATTTTCTCCTGTAATTGTGATACTTCGTGAAGTGAATATCTCTCCAAGGAAACATCATTTCCCTCCTCATGTTGAGTGTTAGACTTATCATTTGATGGTGGAGGAGGAGAATTGTGGATGAGGTGGTGGAATGACTATCCTTACTATGGGAAGAATGAATGTGGTAGGCCTTAAGGGTGGTATGTTAACTCTCACTTGTGCGAGAAGGGATTTTTATGGATGGGACAACAAAGGATGAAGATATAACTTGTGTTGATGATCGAATAGCCTCACTAGTAGTGAATTCAGTAGTTGATGATTGTTTGGATGTTGGGAATTCAATATCCCTTACTATTTTATCTTTCTTAGGTGATGATGATCTCTTTGTTCCCCTACTTCTTTCACCTGGTCCTTCTTTCCTTTTGGTTCTCTTTTCACTCATCTGCTTCATTACTAATTCTTATATAAAATAACCTTATGACAAAGGGATGATGCCCTATTAGTGGGTAAATTATGTGATATCCCCACCTTAATGACTTTAAATTACTTTGAAAAATTCCTATAATCCACCTCTTATATTGAGACATTTTAAATTTGATGTGATTTGGAAATGATTTGATGTAGTTGTTTTGATAAGCACACACATATGTTGTTATCATTGAATTGTTTTACATTTACATCGTAGGCACTTCATGGTTCAAATATCTACTTTGATAGGGAAAGATACAACTTGCTTTATAACAAGTCATTTTATTTATTGATGGATATTATTTTGGGACTCCATTTCACCATGATATATACTATATTTATATTATGACATGTAAATACAAAAATAGATTTATAATTCTAAGCGTATAAGGAATCTCGACGCGAGAATAAAAACAAGGATACTCATGTTCTTAAATCTCTCTCTCACACACACACAAAGAGATTTATACTTGTGTTAGATTTCACTTTTATGTTTTTTTGTTTTGTAATGTGAAGTGAAATTTTTTTGTATGTTTGAATGTGTTTTGTATTGTCTTATAGATGATCCGACCATCTCTTGTACCTAGTGTGAGATAAAAGCCTTACATGGTATGGTAAATTTTTTGAACTCCATTGCATTCAAATATTTGTTTTAAGAGGTGGTAACAAGTAATTGATATAATAAATACACCCTATCAAAATTTGGAATCAATTTGGTACCCTTGCTTTAATATCCTAGTGTCTAACATCATCTTGTTTACATTATGATGTTGCTTACCTAGTAAAAAGGGATCTTAATTATTTTACACATTGGTATAGGTGGTTGTGCATGGGAGGTTCAAACCTAGAATATATTTCCCATTTATAAATCTCACACAATAAAATGAAACACAAATTTTTACTCTATTGCTCAATGGCCTTAACGACATATACATGCAACTTCTCTCTATGGATATTTTACAACTCTCTCTTGGAGATTTACAAAATATTGTGTTTCTATTAAGGACCTAACCTAGACTGGTTTCTTCCTTGACACAGCTCTAATAAACTAAAAATACTTAGCCACTCTCAGTTGATGACTTGTGCCTTAAGTGCACAATCAACAACTTCCTCTCGATAACCGAGCTAATTCCAACTTACCCTCAAATGGTGAACTCGTCCTTTGTTTATAGCTTCACATTATCATTTCTCTCTCCTCATTTGAAATTCCTTTGGGTGAGCTAGTCTCTTCTATATGCCTCTAGATATTCCCACTCATATTAAAATTCAAATTAAACTTCTTTAATGCTTTGAGTTACCTCATTTCGATGTTACATGCTTATGTCATGCCAATATGGTTATTGGGATCAATTGATTATTTATGCTAGTCATACACTTTGTCATACCTTCATTGTCTTATTTAGAAACTACCAACTTTACCCGATAATATTTTCTCACAATTAGTTTCCATGCCTTTCTTCGGTATGTCACACATTCTTATGCTTATCTTCACCTTCATATTTATTCCACACACTATCTCTAAGCATTTAGGCCTCCTCCAAAATTATGCATGCCTACTTCATAATCCAAGTTATTGTGCAATAATTTATATATAATATTCCATAGCTATTTACATAGTTTTCAATTGTGCATAACTCCTTTGTAATATCTGCATGCCTCTAGTCACTAAGCTAGGCCAAAATCCTACCACGCTACCAAAATTCATATGTGCACAATTACACATTATTATCATGTGCTTTGCTCCCTTCCATATCTACAAATTTCATACCTACTCTACTCTAATTCGTGCTTTGTCAATACTCCCATGCACTTTTGAGAACCCTCTTATAGTGTGTGTTTCTACATACTACACTTCTCACTCGCTAACCATTACGAAAAATGCATACACACTTTCATGCAATCACCCTTTCATTTTACCACACATCTCCTCTTCATTCCTTGCAATCTCCATTCTCATGCACACCCACACTTAGCCAAAATTTGTGTAGGATTATTTGATATTTCCTCATCCAACTTACTACTCCACCAAAAATTTGAAAACATAACTATTGTTGGATCTTCAAAGATCAATAACACCACCCCATTTAGAATATAAAAAACCATGTAGAATTAATTATTTTCTTGCACCAATTTTCTTCCCTTGATAGAAAATAACATGATCACTAATTCCTTGTAAATATTTAAAAATCCACTTTACCACAATCTAATGCTTCTCCCTAGGATTTTCTATATATCTACTAACTACTCCTAATGCATGTGCAATGTCAGGTCTTGTGTGCAACATTACATACATCAAGATTCCCACCGCACTTTGATATGACACTTGTACCATGTCCTCTAACTCTTCTTGTGTCTTTGGACATTTTTCAAAAAAGATTTTAAGACCAAATAGAAAGAGTGTGCTTACTGAATTTTTATCCTACATCCTAAACTTTCCAACATCATCTTTACATAATCTAATTCAGCTAAAAAAATTATTCACATGATCCATTTTGATCTCCATGCCCAAAATTAACTTTGCAGCACCAAGATCCTTCATGTCAAACTGCTTAGAAAGTTTATCTTTCACTTGTTTAATCATTTCCCTATTGTTTCCAACCAACATCATATCATTCACATAGAGCACTATGATGATAAATTTATCCTTTTTTTTTTTGAAGCGATACAAGTATCTACCTTTCTTCTTTCAAGGCCAAGTTTTTGAACACATCTATCAAACTTATGATTCCACATCCTTGGTGATTGTTTCAGACTATACAAAGACTTCTTTAGGTGACAAACCATGTCCTTTTTACCCTTGACTATGAAATTGTCAAGTTTCATCATGTAGATTTATTCCTCAAGATCTCAATGAAAACAAAATGTTTTAACATCCATATGATCTATCTCTTGATCATATACATCAATAAGCTAAAAAATATAATGTAAGTAAATTTCACAACAAGAGAAAATATATCAAAATATTCAATTCCTTCTATTTGAGAGAACCACTTCACAAGTAAATGAGCCTTTTATTTCTCCAAGTTTCTTTGCACATTAAAATTATTATTCAAAACCCATTTATAACCCACTAATTTTCTTCCAGGAGGCGAGACATACCAAGTCACACATATCATTCTCCTTTAAAGACTCCATTTCCTCTTTCATAGCCATCATCTAAGACTTATTCTCATATGAAATGAGGGATTCCTTTATTGTCATTGGATCCTTATTATCTATTACTAATAAAATAAATGCTAGATGGTAATTATAAGGGCTAAACTTTTAAGGTGATCTTAAAAATATTACCAACTTTGTAAGTATAAAATTAACACCATCATCCAAATCAGCCACTAGATTTCACCTTGGCATGATTTCATAATCAGTCATCTCGTGAAGTCCTTGTTTCGGTGAGTGATTTTAACTCCACTATATCAATTTATTATCTTTGGGTTGTTATCATAGATAAACCTTGTAATCAGCCTAATTCTCATCTCTCATAGCCTCTCCTTGATCTGTAATAAAACCACCTTAGAATATTCTACCTTTGGTTTATTTAAATATTGTGTTGTCTTTTCCAAATATTTCTCTACCATGAATTTCATGCCTTTCTATTCCCGAAGACAACATTTCATCTGTAAAAACCTTTTAGAGTTGTGGATTCCACAACATGTAACATTTGGCACCATTTCCATACCCAACAAAGATGCACTTTTCGACTTGAAATAAATTTTTATTCCCTTCTCCTTTGGGATATGTATGTATGCTTCATAATTAAAGGCTTTTAGGTTTTAATAGATGTTTTATTTTTTCATCCAAGATTACTTGTGGAGTGTTATCCACCAAACTTGACATATGTGATATGTTCACCAAATAACACATAGTAGCCACTTCTTCAGCCCAATTTTTTTATCTAAGTTGACACCACTTAGCATACTCAAGGCTTTATCCATAAACATTATGTTAATGTGCTCTGCCACTCTATTTTGTTATGGATTATAAGGAACTATTTTTTGTCCGATTATTCTGTAATTTTCATAGATTTCATTAAATTCCTTCAAACAATATTCTCCTCCATTTTCCATGTGCAAAACCTTTATCCTTTTCTCAAATGGGTTCTCATTAAATGCCTTGAACTTCTTAATATTTTTGAACATTTCAAATTTTTTCTTGAGAAAATCTATCAAGGTCTTCCTATAATAATTGTATATGGAAGAAGCATAAAAGATAGACTTTCCATATGAGGGAACCTTCACTGGTTTGAACACTTAGTTATGTATAACCTATAAAATATCACTTGAATGAGAAATAGAAGTGGGAAAATTACTCTATCCATTTTCCATACAAACATTGTTCACAAAATTCAAATTTTAAGGGACAATTCAAAATTCCTTTAACCATGATTTTTTTGCAAGACACGTATCCATTTTTCACCAATATGGCCAAACCTTCCATACCAAAGAATCACTTTCTCCTCTGGAATCAATTCTTTTTTTTTTTTTCAAACTCGTTGTCACAATATTTCCTTGACATTTTTTCTTCACTCACCGGAGCTCACTTGTGGTGATATTTCATTCAAATTTTCATTTGAAATTTTTCCTCCAAATTGTTAGATGAGAAATAACTCCCCCTTTCTCTATGTGACTACTTTGAGATCTCTCTTAGGTGAGTAATAATTTGTACGCACCTTTGAGGTCCCAAAATATGTCTATGAGGAGACATCTTATCCCATTTCTTGAAATTTTCTTCCAAAATTATCATTGAGGAAATAATTTTTCCTCCAATATTTTTGTTGATAAAGTACTAGGATTCCACTTTAGAGTTTTTTCCTCATATACAATAGAGGTGTTGCTTGCACTAATTTACATTCTTGCATCAAGTTTAAACATAGTTATTTTGTGCACTCCTCTTTCCATAACCAAAGCTCCACACACCATTTTCACCCATATTTATTGAATGAGACTTGAACTTCAAAATCATTCATATTGCTCACCGAACTAGATTTATAACAAGGTTTAGTGTGTGAAAAACACTATGTAGATTCATGTTCCTCCCATCTCTAAGCTTACACTTCACTTTCCCTCTTCTTACAATTATGTAGGTCAAATTATTTCCCAAAAACACTTAGCTTCCATCATACACCTCATATTCAAAAAATCATTCCCTATGATGGATCATGTGGAATGGTGCACTTGCATCAATAATCCATGCATTAGTGCATGCATGTGCACTAAGGGATTCAAGGTAAGCATCACCATCATCTGTGCTTCCCCCTCCTTTAGAATGTGAATTTTTTAAGAGATTTTTTCATTTTTCTTCTTATAATCCTTCTTAAAGTGTTATGTTTTATCACAATTCCAACACTTTTTTATGACTTTGATATGGATTCTTGGATCTATTTTTAGACTTGAACCTTTTATCTCCACCCTTTTCTTCTTGCCTCTCTCTTTATCTCTCCCACGAACTAACAAAGCTTCCTTTGAGTGATAGTCATCAACATACTTTCTTCTCATCTCTTCAGATAATAAAGTTGCAACTATTTCATCAAAATTCTATTTCGTAGTGGTATCTTGGTAATAATCATCATAATTTTTTTACAAGATTCTAGAAAAGAAAAAAATAAGGGCAATACACATCTTCTCCCCATCCATCTTCACATCAATGGACATCAAATAACTTATGAAATAGTTAAAATTATTTGGGTGCTCTGTAACTTAGTCACCTCATTCAAATGTGAATAATACAAGTTATTCCTTAGAAAAATCTCATTCACTAAATACTTTTCCTAATATAGTGTCCCTACCTTATCCCACAACTCATTTTCTATCTTCTTTGTAGAAACATTCAATAACATAGTCAAAAACACATAACTTGATAGTACTTTTTTCATCTTGTAAATCTTGTCCCACTCATCTCTTATTAAAATTCTAGGATTTTTTTGTGTAACCACTTGTCCATTGATCCCTATTTTTCAAAATTTCCTCCATCTTGAGTTTCCATAACTTAATTTTTTCATCAAACATGTCAATCTCAACTCTTGTGCTACTAGCTTCCATATTAGAGATTCTACTAAAAACCATATTTGCAACTCAAAAACATTTAAAACAAAGCAAACAAATCACCGCCAATTTTTTAACCTAGCTCGGATACCAAATGTTGGGATTTTGTGCAAACATGCAAGCAATAAATTAAACAAAAATATGTAGAAAAAGTAGATTTGAAATAAACTAGAACATACCAAGAATATTGACACAATGTTTATCCTAGGAAAACCCTTACTTCAACCTTATATTAACTTGAAAAAGCTTACAAATACAATAACCAACATCCAAATTTTTGGCCTCTGACAATTTAGTATTTTTCAACATACCTTTGACAATGAGATCATGTAATTTTATAACCAAAGCACATCTTATAATTAAATTTCTTGGAAAGTAATCTAAACTATTAAAATAATACTTTAAATTAGAGCCACTGCTTTTAAGAACTCAAGTTACAAAGCTAAATTATCTTTATTATTATTAGGCACAATCATTTCTATACGAGAAAAGTGCCTAAAAATAACGCAACACCCTTTCATGGGAACTGCATGGGTAGAAAACTACTAACATAATTTTACCCTTTGGACTTATTCTCTCATGAGAAGAAGTTGCTTATAGTTCTTGTTTAATAAATTTTGAAAATTAATTTTATGTCTAAAAGTGAAACATCTTTAATTAGTATTTCTTATGTTATTTATTAAGACTTGGATGATTGTAACTTGAAAAATAGTTCATCCATCATCTCCCAGCTTATCAAAGAGATTTTATTAAAAATGGAACTTAACGGGTTTATATGAAGGGTTTAAATTGTGACATTCCATGTTACCTTATTTTTAACTCGCTTGGATAATTTCAATACAATCCTTTGATACATGTAGGTTGATTTTTTTATAAAAATTAACACATTTCCTTTCAACATTACATATTCATGGAACCACTAAATGATACATAAATTTTATTATGAAACTTATTTTATGATAGATATAAAAGTGTTTCACCTCAAAGTATGTGATAAAACAAATAAAGGTAATGGGCGTAGGAGGAATACCTATGAATAGTCGAGAGAAGGTTGCACGTGTTTGTAGAATTTGATCAAACTAAATGTGAGAGCTTCCTTTTGGCTGGGAGGAACTACTTGTAAAACAAAAAAAGACCACAAGGAGAGTTAAATAGTATATGGCAGTGGACTACCTAGCGACTGCTAGTTTCAGGAAGTGTGATACTTCCTAGATGGATTTCAATCCACTTTGCTTTATCAAATTAATGAAAATAAATGTGATAAATAGAGGTCCTATTGCTAACACTTTGATTTAGGTGTCTCAAAATGTTATCAATATACTAGATTAAGAAAAGTATTAAAGTAAAAACTAATCTAGCTTTAGGAAAGGTATGGTTCTAGTTGAAAAAGGTCACTAAGGTATTAGGAAAGGTCTGGGTGAAGTTTGGTTACATTCTGGGTTGTTTGGTGAAAGTTATAAGCTCGTTGTTCTAGGAAAAATTACCAGTCACAAAGACTGATTTTGGTTAGGTGACCGATGTCGGTACTGGAAAATGACTGACACCGGTTGAGTGATTGGTATCAGTAGGGGAAATATGGTCAGAATATTAGAAATAGGTGTTTTGGATCTCTCTTTGGTTGTCAGAGAGTTGGAGTGGTTCGTGAAGGATGGTACGATTTATGCAAAGACTCGGTAAGGGGTAATAGAAGCGCTAGGATGGAAAAAATTGTTTTGGTTGGTAGAATAGATGGTAGATGGGTGAAGGGTGATATTTGGGACAGAGGAGAGTTGGATAATAGAAATGAATAAAAGACTTAAGATAAAAAACTAGAACTAACAAATAAGAGTGAGTTACTTATCTGAGAACCTATAGATTTGAAGGTGGTGGTGGTTGATGAGCGTTCGGAGATGAAACAAAGTTGTGTCTAGTGTCATGGCAACGGAGCCTATGTGCTTTGTTATGGGTGATCCAAGGCTCAGGGGAAGAGATTAGTTGTTGGTGAAGAACTGATGTGCTCTAGTTCGTCGTCTGGTATCTTGAATTATCGAGAGTTAGAATGCCAAATCTTGAGTGAATGAATGAATTCAAGAACCCATGCAAAGAGTTAGAAAATCTTATTTAAGGTAACTAACGATGGCTAGGGAATTGATCTTGGTTGAGGCATAACCAACATCGGTTAGGGAGAAATAGTTAATTTTGCTAAAATTAGTCTGATTTCTCCTAGATTTGGCATGATTGAATTTTTTGGTTCGGGTTAGAAGTGGCAGATAATGCTAAATGTAGCAGGAGAGTGGTTAGAGAGATAATAGGTCATGATGATTAGGGTTAGATCAATTCCTAGTTGGTTAGGGAGAATGGGGAATTGGTCTTGGGTAATAAATAAGGGTGGAATGGGTCTAAAGTGAGGTAGATAATTTATTTTATTGTGGTTAGTTAAGAGGTTAGTGCGTGAAAAATGCACTATAGAAGAAAAGTGCACGAGGAAACGCCAAGCGGGAGAACAAGGTTTGCGCGCTGAAGATAAGATTAAATCAAATAAGACTTGGACTTGAAGATAAGATTAAAGCAAGAAGACTTGTGGTTCAAACAAGGTTTATTTTGGGATAAGAGGAAGACCAAGCGACATGCATAGTTCTGAGCTAATAATAGGATGTAAACTAGAGTTATCTATAGAAGAACTATTAGTAGAAGTACTTGCATGCTTTTGTATTTGTCTTGTAAGTGGCGCATGGCTATTCTTAGCATGTAGCCTATTTTGAGGATGCATGGGCGGTGAAGGGAAAGTCTCCACCCCTATATATATATGTATAATCTACATAGTTTAGTAGTACTACTTATATAATAGAGTTATGTTGTTGGTTTGTGTATGTGCATGACTCATGGTGACATTATTATGTATGTATGAAGCTTATGTGTTTTACAACAATTAATATAATGGATCTTTGTGGTTGGATATTGGTTGTTGACATAACTGAGCATGGATCTTGTATGGTAAATTTGATTATGGTTCTTGTTTAATTACTCATGCATAATAGTTGAGATCTAGATCTAGTTCATATTATGCTTTACTTTTGAATGGTTATTATGGATATGTAATATATGTCTGTCCATCATGCTAACTCCTTGATAGAGCTCACATAAAAGAGGATCTGGTACCCTTGCACACTTAGGTTTAGCGCTCAGGTATTCTTGGGTGATGTGCTACATGTGCAACTTGGGTTTTGTGGGTAAAATAAGACTACATTTTGGTTCCATTTCTGGGACCTCTTTTCAAAGCTATTGCAAGGATGGTGCATGATGGAAACATACTTGGATAAATTTGGACACTTTGTTGAAAGCTGGGTAGAGAATTTGGAGGACGAGTTCACGTAAAGATAAAACACTAGACCTGAATTTAATGCTCACACGTGGGTTGAGTAGAATCTATATCATGAACTTTATGAGATGTTTATTTTCTTTTTTCCCATAGAGTTGTATGAATGGTTGGTAGGATATGCATTAAAGAGGAATTGGAGGTATAGAACTCTTGTTTGGACATAGGAAGATTATCAAAATTTGCATGATGTTGATTTGACTTGGACACGCGTTGTAGATCACTAGTGGAGTGGTGTCTTGAATAGATATATATTGGAGTATGATGTGTCTACTTATTCTATCCATAGGTAGTTGAGTTCTAGTTCTTGCATGAGCCCAGAGGATATTTTTATGCATTATCCCCTTAGTGATTAAGATCTTGATGGTAACACTAGATTTTGAAGAGAAACCTATGGCTAGCTAAACCCCCACTACGCGTGGGGCAGGAGCAGGTGTGGTGAAGGATGGTTGATCCTATGGTAGAAAGAGAAAGAGAAGAAAGGTGGCTTAAGTATAATGAAGTGCGGGAGAGGGAATTGGAAGAAGATGCATGAGTTTGATGAGTCTTTGGGGTTGTTGAGGAAGATGTTGTGTGAAGGATTCAAGGTTCACACAAAGGACATGGAACCTAAGTAGTTGGAGCTCCCCCATTTAGGAAAGCATGGAAGAGAATCCCTTCAGATTCTGATGAGAGCACGTCAGAGGAAGAAAGAGTAAGGGCCGTAGGTACACATCTGATCCCACATGGTGACCTCACCCTTGTGCCTGGTGTTCCAGTTTCTATAGTAATTGTTGATAATCAGGTTAGCATTAGTGGTAGAGTAGCATCAAGTAGAGATCATTTTCAGTTGAATTCAGGAGTTTTTCATATGGCAACATAGTCTTATTTTTTTGGAGGTGTTATTGGGGGTATATTTTTGGTGTGTCATCATTCGGTTAGAATGGGTGGGCACACACACTAGTAACACATCTAGAAGTAGCACTACTTCTCAAATTATGGGAGTTTGGTATAGTTCAATAATTGGTACACAAGGTAGTACATCCTCCGGTCTAATGCCCACCATGGGAGGAGGATCAAGAGGATCTGGAGGTTCGGATCTAGTGGATTTGGTGGTTCTGGAGGTGGAGGGAACACATGAGGAAATACAGGATCTGGATCAGTGGGCATGGTCCACACCAACCCCAATAGGTGTATTATGAGATGTCCCTTCATCTCCCAAATTACAGAGGTATTGAAGATTCCATGGAAACACGTTCACATGTGTGAAATACTATGGCGCCAAGGGGATTACAGCTCTAGAGCGTAAAACAAGTCAATTTATAACTACGTGTTGTAGGGGCACACACATAGTTGGTATAGGAAGTTTGATCCAAATTAGACTTGTGTGAATTATGAGGCACTGATGTGATGCCTTTTGGTGGAGTTCCATATTCCTGAATTTGAGCAGAAGAGCATCAATGCATTAAAGGATATCAAGCAGGGCATGGTTAAAAGTGTAAGGGAATATGATGCCCATTTTAAGACTTTTGTTATCAAAGTTATCCTATGATATTCATCCTAGTTAGCATGCACAATGGTTTGTTGGTGGTTTGATAACCCCATTTGGAGGGCACTCTCACACAAGACTTTTACAGATCCATGTGAAGCTCTTGAGGTAGCTCTATGTGAGGCCATTGGGAGTGTGGACACTAGAGTAAGCCCCTTCTTGGAGGCACAAATCACTTTTATGGTGAAGCGGTAATAAAAAATTGGTCATTCAATTTAGCACATGAGACATGTAGTGGACTATGGTGTACAAATTGTGAAGTAGAGGGTCATACCAATGATATTGTCCTCGTAGATCAATGCACTATTTTATTGGATTGTGAAATATGTCATCTAGATCATGATTCAAGCAGGTGTCCTTTGTTGCAGCATGCTATCAGGAAGAACGTGTCCAGTTACTATAATATTTGCAAATCACACACTCATGACATGGAGAATTGTAGGTTGATTGATCAAATTCATGAAGTAATTGATATGGGTGTGCACGACCAGTGTTGCAAACAATTCCAAGGAGTAAGGTGATAATCATGGTCAAAATCAGAATAATAATGAAGGGCATTCTGATGGGGTGGTTAAGGTCGAGGATACCATGGAGGTTTCAGAGGCCATGGTCATGGTAGAGGAAGGAGTAATTTTCCTCATGGGACATGCTACAATTTGGGTCACCCGATCACTATAGGCGCGAATGCCCCAGAACCCAATTTTCTCCTGGTGTAGAAAGAATCACAAGTATGAAGAGTTCCCAGAATTGTATGAGCATATGTGTAAGAAGCACAAGTAAGATAAGGGCACAAGGATGATAAAATTACAACACGTGGTGGGAGATCAATGGATGCCCACATTAGCACATGATCTTGACATGCTACATGTCTTTCACTCACTACTCACGTTGAAGATGCACGCACCCATGAGGTTCCCAAATAGAAGCCTTGTTATTACAAAGTAGAGGTTATCAATGTAAAGTATCCCAACCCTGTGCATCAAAAGGAAGTGTATCAGGAATCCATGGAGGTTATCAAGAACTTGTAAGGTGAGATACATTACTTAAAGGAGTAGTCACAAAAGTTAGAATAGGAAAATGCAACTGCACTACCCCACATATATGTGGATGACATTAAGGAGGTTTGTAAGTTATTACACCAAGAGAACATCATTTTTTTTTTGGGGGAATGGCTGAGAGAAAAGGTACCATCACGTTGAGGTTGAGCGTGGGAGATAGATCTTGCATGCAAACTTACCTCCTCATAGTATTGATTATGATAAAGAGATCATGTTGAATGCAGTTGTTGATGGCTAGATTTTAAGTAACATCTTGATTGATATACATGTAGAAGTAAATGTACTCACTTTGGATGCGTGGCTACAGATGGGGAGACCACCATTGCAGCCATCTTTGAATGTGTTGTTCATGGAAAATAGGACTAAAGCCACGCTTGTTGGAGTTTTTAAATATGCCACTATTACAATTTAGGGGGCCGAGTTTACTGGTGATTTTTAAGTCTTAGCCTTGCAAAAGTAAATAGTTTTCCAATTTACTTGAAACCCCTAATTTTATGCAAATAACATTTGATCTATACTTCAATAAAGGTTATATCAAGCTTTGAAAATAAGAAGGACCATGTGATCATCCCTTTGACAGATGGAAAGGCTACACCTTATGTAGAACCTTTGAGTGAAGAGGATATAACAAAATTTATGTGCGCACCATCGGGATCCTGAGGTGATTGGAACCATCAAAGGAAGGAGTAATTTAGTGGGATGATTCACAATATGTGAGTGATACAATAAGTGTTGCTTGTGACAATTGGGCACATGGGACTTATGAGATGGTTGGATGAGAAATGAAGAGTGTAGTTATGCAAGTCATCAATGTTACACTCTATTAGGTATTTGGGAAGTAACCAGGTACCAAGGTACACTGGCAAGGGAAATCCTAAGGTGTTTCTATGTGCTATGGAGGCCCAGTGGACAAATCAAATAGAAAGAATAAATATGCTAGTTTATACTTTATACGGAAAAAAAAGGCATTGGTGGATTACACATAGGATAATCTTGTGGAGTGGCGTGAAGTGAGAGTTTCCTCTCTCTACTATATTTCTAAGGAGAAATGTACCTCTAAGATCTATGAATTTCATGGGAAAGATCATGTTCAACACCACGTTCAGAAGTGTGAGAGACTCTGGACTGAGGGGCAGGAAGCTTTACCACCTTCACTATGGGTGCATAAGTTCTATTTCACCTTGCGAGGTTGTGTATGCATGCACATGGTATGTCTATGCAAAGTTGAATAGAGTGACAAGGAATTGGGTAGAGTTGACTACATGTATGGTTTAGACCTTTGATTACTTTTCTACTAAACCACCTTGTGAATGAGGCATTGCAGATAATGAAGTGCTTGACTATGGGAGATAGTGCAAAGATGAGAAATATTCATGAGTTTTGGGAGAATCGACCTCAGAGGTTTTTTGAAGAAGAGGAGATAGATGAAGAACAACTTGGGTGCACCTAGTTAGCAAAGGAAAAAGGAAGATGGTTTATATGATAGATGATGAGGAAGTAGAGAACTTGGATGTTGATCATATTGTGGTGCATGTGCAAGGTCATGGATAGTGTAGATGAATGGTGCACACATGTACCATGAACCTATGAAAACAAATAAGGTCAACATTGGGATAGATGTAAAACCTAAAGAGGCTATCATTGGTGATTATTGGTCTGATTCAGAGGTTACTAAGATCATTGAGCTGTTATGACTTCCAGGATTTTTTCCTAGAGGATATCATGAGTTGAAAGGAGTGCATGACTCTTTGGGCGAAGATGAGAATCAAGTTAAAGGAAGGTGTGTGCCTGTTAGGAAGAGGCCTTATAAGATGAATCCTAACCTACACATCAAAGTTAAAGAAGAAATTGACAAGATGCTGAAATATGGAATTATTGAGCCCATAGAGGAATCAAATGGGTTAGCCCAATGGTGATAAGTATTAAGAAAGATGGCAGGATAAGGATCTGCATGGACTATAGAGAATTGAATGTTTCTGTGTTATAGATCCTTTCCCCACACCTTTTACAAGAGATCTTGGAGGTGTGGTAGGGTGTGAGATCTACTCCTTTACTGATGGGTTCTCTGGATATCATCAGGTTCGGATTGCTAAAGAGGATCAAGAGAAAACAACTTTCACCACTAAATGGGGAAGTTTTGCATACATAGTTATGCCTTTTGGGTTGAAGAATGCACCTGCAGTCTTCTCATGCATTTTGTGCAAGCATTTCAAGATTTTATACATAAGTTCTTGTAGGTTTATTTAGATGATTGGACTATTTATGGGCTAGTTAAAGACCATTGTGACAATCTGAGACTTATGTTTGAGAGGTGTAGTAGTTGAGCATCTCTCTCAACATCAAGAAGTGCATTTTTCTACACCCTTTGGAACTCTTTTGGGACATATCATATGCAAGGAAGGTTTGTTGGTGGATCCTACTAAGATTGTTGTTATTTTGGGCTTAGAGGAGCCTACTAACTAGAGTGAAGTGTGTGGTTCCTTGGACACACGGGGTACTACAAAAAGTTCATTAAGGGGTATGTCAAGATTTTCATGCCCTTGAAGATTTATTGAAAAGTAAAGGTAAGTTCCATTGGGGTGAGGCACAATAACACGTGACATTTGAGACATTGAAGGAAAGGCTTACTTCTACACCTATTTTGTGTTTTCCTTCATGGACCAAACCATTTCATGTGCATGTGGATGCCTTTAGCATGGCCATTGGACAATATTATCCCAACCTGGAGAAGGTATCATTGATCACCCTATTTGTTTTCAAGTAGGAAGTTGACTCCAACTGAATAGAACTATACAACCACAAAGCATGAAGCGTTGTTTCTATGATTTATGTGTTGCATAAGTTTAGGCAGTATTTTTTGGAAACTCCATTCATATTCTATATAGATCACATGACATTAAAGTATCTAGTCAATAAGCCCATTTTTGTAGGGGCACATATGCAGATGGATTCTCTTGTTCCAAGAATTTGATTTTATAGTGGTAGTGAAGCTAGGTAAGAGTAACTCAGACCAAATCATTTATCTAGGATTAACTCAAGAGGGATGTGTAGAGCATTGAGGATACAAATGTTGGATGCACATTTATTCAAGTTTGAACCACGTGCCTTTGACTTAGAGGATATTGCAGTATTTTTTTACATACGGTGTGTTCCCGAAGGCATGAAGAGCCTAGAAAAGAAACAAATTTCCATACATTCCACACCTATATGTTGATAGGTGGAGATCTTTACAAGTTAGGTCGAGATGAGGTTTTACACTGGTGTGTACTAGAGCATGAGTGCAAAGCTATTATGGAGGAAGATCATGGTGGAATTATAGGTGGTCACTATGCAGGAAATTCCACTAGGTGTAAGATCCTATTGGCAAGCCTTTGGTGGGAAATGATTTACAAAGATTGTATAGAGTATTACAAGGCCTGTGACCACTGTCAACACCTTAGAAAGCTTGGGCATAGAGATGAGATGCCTTTGAGACCTATTTTTAGTGTAGAACCTTTTTTAAAAATGGGCATAATTGACTTTGTGGGTCCTATTTCCCCACCCACAAGCAGGACTAGATTGTGATACATTATTAACTTGTACAAATTATCTTACAAGGTGGGTGAAAGTGTCACCTACAAAGGATTGCACAACTTAAGATTAAGTTTTTTGTGGGAGAACATCATCAGTAGGTATGGATGTTCATTGAGTCCGACAAGTGATAGGGGCTAACACTTTTTGAATGAGACTATCATAGGGGCTTAGCACTTTTTATGGTGGCACATCACAAGACAACACCCTATCACCCACATGCCAATGGGAGTGTTGAGGCTTTCAAAAAGATACTTGAGCCACACATTGACTAAGATTTGTGATGTTGGAAGGAAGGATTGGGATGACAAAGTCTTTGTTGTACTATGGGCATACCATGACTTATAAAAGATTGAACAAAGCTACACCATTTCAATTGGTGTTTGGTGCGGAGGCTATTTTTAGTAGAATTCATGTTTCCCTCCTTACGTATTGCACATGCATGAGGTTTGGAAGATGAGTAGGCACTTGAAGATCATATAGAAAAATTGATGCAATTAGATGAAAGGCACGTTATAGCTCGCTGAGCCGGAAAGAAAATGCCAGGAAGAAGGCATGTCATGATCGACATATTAAGAACAAGAATATTGAGGTTGGGAAGATGGTTCTTTTGTATGATTCTAAGTTTTTGTGCCATCCTAGGAAGTTCCAAGTGCATTGGTTAGGACCATATGTTGTGACTTACATACTTGATTCAGGCTTTCAATTACAGGTCTTGGATGGAACATAGTTTCCCAATTACTTTAATGGAGTAGGTCAAGCCCTACTATAAATAAGTCTTCTTGGTGTTTGTAATAAGGAATTATTGCTCAAGTTAGATTAGGTTTCCTTAATGTATTTTCCTTTATATGTGTTTCCTTTCATCATTGCAAATCTTTGTCAATTTAGTTCATTGTTTTGTGTAATAAGTACGCTTGTGTGCACTAGAAGTTGATTACTCTCTTTTTGAGTTCATGCGCAGAGGACCGCATACATTTAGTGTGGGGTAGAGTAAAATAAGAGGTAAATGTATAAGATTTGATGTTATAATGACACAGGAAAAATAAGAGCATGTGATGGGAGTCCTAAGTATCATAGGGGCACATAGTGGTGGTGATACTAGTTGTTGGAAAAATGATAAGGTGTCATAAGGAAGATGGTGATAATAAGGATGATGCCAAAAGAAAAAATCCATGTACATGAATGAACATGTAGGGAAATGTGAGGTAGGTAGTAGCAGGGAGAACTACTTGGAATAGGATGTAGTGGTTGATGTACTTTTGTGATGGGATCACATGTAAGGAGGTATATGATCAATGTAGTTTTACACTTCAGAAAGTTGCAGAGGTTATGCATGGTTGGACATGCAGAGGAAACATGCTTAGAAAGGAAGGAAAAGATAAATTTATTGTGACAATATAGGTGGTAGGTGGCATTATAATTAATGTGGTAAAAATTGAAAAACTATAAATAATAGGTCGTGATAAGTCATTTTTACCTTGTGATAATTTGTGAAAGATCTCTTACAAACTAGGGAATCCTCGAGAGTATTGAAAAGGAATGATTGTGGAAGTAAATATTTATAAACCATATTGCAAAGAAGAACATGGTTGTGCACAAAGTTTTGGGAAAGAAGTTATGCGGGTTTGGATGGTGTAGTGTGAAGGAGAGAAGGTTTTCTGGTTAGGGTTTGAAGAACTAGGGCACAATTTGCATAATTTGCGCAGAAGAAGTGTGGTTCTAGGTTTGAGTCATCAAAAGGACCAAAACACAAGGTAGAATTAATAGGTACCCAACCAAGAATGACACCAAGAAGGAAGCAACCTGTTTCACCCAAGAAAAATGGCAAGGGCAAAGATAAACCAAGTGCGGAAACAAATTTCAATGAGGAATGGTATTCAAAGATGCAATACCCAGATGGGGTATTGATGGGGATGGAGTGGGTGTCCCATGTAAGTAAAATTATTATAAGTGATTATAACCATCGAACTGATCAAACTGAGAAGGACATGACTCTATAACTAGTTCGACCCACAAGTGAGAGGATGGCCGATGATAAACCGGTGTATGATGATTCGGTGTAGAAGACTATGGAGAAGGTTGGAATTCTACAACTATATGAACTACCATTCTTCAAAAATCCTAAGAGGTTATACCAATGCCTGATGTCACGCATACATGAAAATTATTTTTACTTCCTGGAAGGAGAATGCACATAACCCCATAGTTAATCTCAAAGTTCACTGGAATCATCTACACTAGGGAGTCATTTGATGATGACTTGGGTGATAATGAGGTCAAGTAAACAACTAAGGAATATGAGTATAAGAAACGCAAGTGTGCCTTTGATATCTCAAAGATTAGTGATCTAGTTATGAATATTCCACGTGCCTTCTTACCAAATTAAAATCAACACGTGACCTTCAATCCACACTCAATCCCCCGAGGTCATGCCGAGGCAGCCAATGTGGAAACGTATATGTCTAACTATAGGAGTGTCAGTGAATAAGACCTAGTAGTGTGAATTCCTAGTAGGCTTTTAGCAAAGAGGAGATTTAGTGAATATGAACGAGTAACATAAATTCCATATGGCTTGATTTACTTGATTGAATCTAAGTGCTAAACTAGTTTGAAGCATCATTTTAAAAAGATGAAATTAACGATCTAATCTAATACTGAAAAAGGAAACTAATCTAAACAAATCACAAAACTAAAATATTATAATCACAGACAACAAATTACTTCTTTTCTAAATAATTAAAATATTTCTACACTAAAAATAAACAAGCAAGATAACTCGGTGTGGTTATTCACCTATGTTGATTGTATTCTAATTAATTCTAACATAAAACAAGAACATTTTCAACTACTCAATGATTTATAGACCACTTCCTACAGATATTCTCTCCTTCAAATCCATAGGGATGGGAATAAGAGGATCCGTCACAAGTAGTTGTTATTAATGATTTAAAACCTATTGAAATTAACTAATTAATTATAGATGAAGGAAAATTGATTTCTACTCTATTTGATATGATATAAAAGAATAAATTATAGTAATGAAGGAAATCAAACAACAAATCCAACTTGGAATTCACATAATAGAGGTAAATCCAATTGTGTAGTAATTTTTACCCTCATTTTATCCTTTCATTCTCTATGTGTCCACGTGAGTCCAAGGAATTTGGGAATGCAGAGGAAGCAATAGGAGAAAGCACTTGAGAAATGACATCTTGAAGGAAATCAAGAAGATCAATGAATGAAAGCGAAGAGAGATAACATAAGAGATCCGAGCTTGGATATGCAATTTCTAATTGAGGATTGTGGCAAAAGAACACTACGAAGATACACAAAAATTCTCAGGCCATTTTCTTGAATACAAGCATTGTATTTATAGGAACTTGGTTGGAAATGGTTGAAGCCACTTGGCAGCCAAAAGATGACATAAAAAAATGAAGGGGAGTTCAAACTATTAATAACCATTAATCACAAATTAGAAGTAAAGAAGAGCATGCCACAAGGCAATTGGGCTTTGGAATCATATAAAATGGGCAAGAAACGTGTTCTAAAATGGGAGTTAATTGAGAGAATCTCATGTCAAAATATGAGTCAAATTTTTGGAAAATTGACCCAGGACCGTCCACCTTTCTCGCAGGGGTAGCGATTACAGGACCACTTCCTTGTTGCAGTCTGCGCTTTGACCACCGTCCCTCTCAGTAGGGCAATGGTTTTGTAAATCATGGCCAAAACACAAGGAATATAGAGCGGAAGTCAGTAGAAAATCAAGGAAAGGCTAAGTAAAGTATACTAGGCTACAAATATAAGGTGCAATGAGGTTTAGGAACTTGAAAACATTCAAAAAGAGATGAATCATCATCGAGGGACTTTATAATTGTCTTCCATCAATGTAGCATGTGTAAATTTGGGTGCATACATATTACCCCCTTCGAAGAAACATTTTAGCCATGAAGAGGTGTAAAACATAGAGTATGAGTATGGCGTTCTAAAACGGAGTTATAAGTTATACCGACACGCCAAGATGCCAAAATGTCATCGTCCAACCTCCCACTACCTGCAAGTGAAAATAAAACTCAAGAGAAAATAGATAAAATATCGAAAAATAAACGCCAAATCAAAATGAAAAAAAGACTTACCATTTACACGGGATAAGAATATACCTACACCAATGCTCTAGTCCTGTTAACACATACACTCAAATGAGGTTAAAAAGCATATATATATATATCAAAACAAACTCATTTTTCAAATCATTTGTGTATATTTGATTGGTGATTTTTGAGCTCTGGGACCCATGGTGATCGTTTCGTTTGTGAGCATGGTTGAATTGGAATGGATTTAGGAATGGTATTGAGAAGAACTTCTAGTAAATTCATAACTAGAGCAATCGTAAAGGGTCTCAAAGAGACAGATAAACAAAGTACCTTTATTCCTTCATTACCATTTTGTGAGGCGTATATGATTTTTTATTTTCATGCTCATTGTGAGAATTTTGACCGCACCTAGCATGTGATGGAATTGTACTCAAACTCGACTTATTATGGTATATATAGACACTTGTTTTGGCTCGGTTATTCATTGTACTTAGAGTTGACTTCTTTCTTGGATTGCTTCGCATGTGTACTCTAGATGTTTAGAATCTCTGATTTTGTATGCTTTTAAGAATGTATGCAATGGATGATCAATGCTAACAAAATGATTTATTTTTGTTGTTTTGTAATGCTGATATATGATGATTATGCAAACACAATGTAATGCTTGAACTTTAGCTTTTCAAGTAACATTTAGTACTTCTTCTTGTTTATTGGCAATGTGTGATGAAAAATGACATGATGATAAAATGAATTCACTCCAATCCTAACCCCATGCAACCACTAATATGTGAGAGATCAACAACGAGAATCGGGAGGGACGTGAATTTTATGGCTTTCATAGAGATGGAAATGGTGAGAGAAAGACAATATTTTGGCATAAACCCAATTAGGAACCTACACAATCCCGCATACAGTCTACTACACAACCTATAATGTAATTGCTTACAATTTTATCTAGAATTAGATATGTGGATGGCCTCTTGATTGACAAAATTTGGTTTTAAGGTTTGGACTCTCTTTTGGAACATGCACATCTAACTCATTTTTCTTGGGATTTTAATATTTTCTAAGAACATTTATTGAATGAAATTGATTTTAATTTATTAATTTATTTGTAGAGACCCTTACACCTTGCCCCATGCTACTAGTAGGGATTCTGGGCTCATCACCAAGGACAATGCATATGCGAGTAAGGGAACTTCCCTCCTTTCCCAACCTCACACAACTTGTAAGAGGCATGGGCTCAACACCGAAGGTTGGTAGGGAAAAGAAGTGTGTAAATGAAAATTGAGATTTGATTTTTGACTTGAGATATATACTTTTTATTTGGTTTTTGAACTTTAAGTTGTGATTTTTGGAGGGAGAGTTTGAGGCCCCACACAACCAAGAGAATACAGGGCTCAATACCGAAGGCTTGAGATAGGTGAACAAACAATCTGGGTAAAATGTTTAGAGTGTTTTGTTTCCAAAGAGGTGTGTATGGGATAGATGCGACACCAAGAATCTTCTAGAAGACACTATAGGTGAAGATGCCTAAGATGGAAGAAAACTAAGAGTAAAATCGAGTATGCAAGCCTTGGTAGGATTAAGGTCAAAAAAATTCTTAACTTGTTTGAATTGATGAAGCAATAATAAATGTTGATGTTGATATCGTGAATGGTTTGAAGAGGTATGATTTGAAACATTGCCAAAAAAATTAGAAGTTTTTTAAAGTCACTAGAAAATAACTTCCTTGATTACAAATTTTTATAAGATGAGATGAAAGATGATAATGCAATGAGAATGTTGTATTATACATATGGAAATGTTGATGGATCATGTGTAGTGATGACTAAGGTGAAGAGAGTTGATGAATGTCAAATTATTCACACCTAAAAGTACATAGTGGAGAACCGTGATCCTCAAAGTCTATGTTCTCTTGACAAGGGATTACCATTCTGGGTTTAAACTTACAACCCTTTCCCAAAAGTGTATATGTCCAATCATTTAACTCATTTTTCCGAAAGAGGCATTCATGAACCTCTTTATCATGTTCTTAGCACATGGTGCATGGGTGAGCATTACTATTTTTCTCAACCTTGTTTCCTATGTATAGGGTTGTGTTTACTTGTGAACTTTTTTGTAACGTGAGGTTACACCCCATGGGTGTGACAAACTAGGTTTCGATACGCTTGCATCAAAATCAAGGTTTAAGATAAAGTAGCCCCTAAAATTTACGGGAATAGTTCTAACTTCAACATGTTCTTCCTCCTTTGTTAATTCTATCATATTTATACTTATACCTAGGTCATCGGTGGAAGAGAGGTCATACCAAGAAGGCTACCCATTCCTTACGGTTCAAATGGGAGGAAGATTGGATCATCACTCTCTAGGAGTTTCATGATCTTTGTTGTGGTTTTAGTGGATATTGTTTCTATAGATATTGATTTACCCTTGTCAATTTTTTCTACCTCAAACATCTTTGGGTCAAAAACTTTATCCTTTGAACCCTCGCGGTGATCAAGAATAACTCTTTTGACGGAGGTGGTTTATTCAATTGATTTTCAATAAGTTCATATTCTGAATGGACTCCTTTCTTCTTATTGAGGTTCTCTAAGTGTATATCGAAGGGATTATGATCCCCTTGGTGATGAAGACTTTTCCCAAATGGAGGAATCTAATTTCCTGGAACAGGGTAGAAGGAATAGCCTTCATTCGATGAATCCAAGGTCTCCCAAGGATCATGTTATAACTTATTTCCTTGTCGATGATGTAAAATTCCATCAAAATGGTTTTTGGACCAAGTGTGACTGGAAGAACTATGGTTCCAATCGAGGTTTCTTTGAGACTGTCATACCCTCACAACGTGTTTCTTGTAGAGGAGCAATTAGTCTCTCCATATCCTAACTTCTGCAAGAAAGAAAAGGGAACTATATTTACAGCAGCCTCATCATCAATCATGGCTCTCTTAATGCAATTGTTGTAAACCCAAACCTATAAATATAAGGCAGGATCACCTCTTCAGAAATTTCAGCATCATATGACATCTTGTCTATATCGAAAACAAACCCAATATCCCTATCACTCTGTCTCAAAGGATGTATGTCAAAATCAATATGATTTATTTGAGCACTAGAAGGTGGCGTAACATGGATTAGATGACCAAGACCTAGTGCATTGATTAACGCATAACGATGTGCAGGTGAATTCTTCAACAAATCTAGAAATGAAATGTGAGAAAATGTCTTGTTCAAATTTGATATTAAATCATAAACTCTTACTCGTTTTGTGATTGTAGGAACATCATCATGTGGGAAGGAAAGAGCATGTAGGGGTTATGAAACATATTCCTTTATCTGAGTCATTGCATTAATTTCTACCTCGACCTCTAGCACAACTAATCCCAAGATTTTTGTATTATCGTTTGAACCAAGGTTAGGAGCAACCCGAGAGTTTTCAGAAGTTGAGGCTTCATGGTCATTGTTCCCTATAGGAATTTCTTTGTTTATATTTTGAGGATTCACTTTGGCATCCCCAGGATGTTTTGGGAATGGATCTCGAAAGATGTTCAAGTTTGTGTTTTGAGGTGCGACAGGTCCTGTATGACTAGGCTGTGGGTTTGTTTAAGTATTTTCTAGGAACATGTCTACAAAGAGTTTCCTTTGGTTTTCAGGAAGTATTTGTAGAAAAAAATATGAATCGCGCCAAGTCTTGTTGTCATGATCTCAAACCTTATGGAAACCACAATATAAGTTGGGATCATAATTTATTGGCCTTTCATAAGTGTCTTGTTGTTGTTGATAATAACCTTGGTTATAATTTTGAAATTGATTATTATAACCATGATTTGTTTCCCCTTGTATAGGGTTTTGATACTTGTTTGGGCCTTGCGTATAATTTTATTTTTGAGAGGGACAGTTTACATCAACTGTGTTGATCAAGGAGACAATGTTAGGGCCTTTTTGATTTCCCGTGTTGTTATTATTGTTATGGTTTTGGTGTTATTAGTGTTCTTGGTTTGATCAACAATTTCATTTGTGGGAGCACCATTGTTGTGATTCACACCTTTAGGTCCTTAGTTGCTAGCACCATTGTTTTTACAATTCACATTATTTTTATTTGGAGATACCAATTTCCCATTGGGAGCATAGATATCATGCCCACTATCAATAACATCTCTGTTGATTTGAAGCATACCCTCCAATACTTCCTCATAACTATGGAAAGGAAACTTTTGGACTTCTTCCCTAGTCTCTCAATTGAGCCAGTGAAGGAAAAGATCACATAGTTCCATCTGGTCCATGTTGGGTGCACTTACATAGGAATAAAGAACTTGGTGCCATCTCTGGATGAAGTTGGCGACAAATTCATTTTGTTCCTGTGTAATATGTAGAAACTCCCTAATTCTAGTACACAAAAACTTGTTCATGTCGAATTCTTTGATGAACTCAGAAATAAGCTATTTAAAGAAATTTATGGAGGCTTATAGAATATGGTAATACCATTCCAATGGGATCCCCTTGAGAGTCTTCAGAAATATCTTAGCCACCACATCATCCCAAGGAAGTAATTCCCTTATAGCAATAGTGTAGGCTTTAATGTGAGCATTCGGGTCTCCCTCCCCCTTATATTTAGGAAGATCTAGCAATGGTTGTGGAATCATGACACCACATATGGTGAAGTCAAGAGGCTCCTTTAAGTTCTCGAAGTCTCATGCCCATTGCATAAGATTTAACCATTGAAGATTCTTGATGAGGAGGTTGAGGAGTTAAAGTTGGATAAGTTGCATTATAAGTGTTGATGAGAAACGTATGGAGTCCCTTGATATGGTATGTAGGAGCAAGAATGGAATATGTGTCTATCAAGGGGTTTTTTGAATACATGTTCATGTAAGGTGGGATGATACCAGGATATGGACTAGTGGGCGTATGTAAAACCAGGAACGTCGCATTGCCTAATGGAGAGGCATTTGAGAATGCACTTCCATCCAGCCCTTGCGTAGGATAAGTTTGAGAAGGATGAGGACCCATCCCTAGTGTGTCAGATCCCATGAGAAGGTCAACTGGATTCATCTGAATTGGGTAACCTTGTTGAACAAGATGTTACACTGGTTGTTCGTTAGTAGGGATGTATCCTTTGTTATCAACTAGATATCCCATGTTCTACCCTACTACATGAGTTGGTTGTGATGGTTGGGCACTCTCTAGTTCTCTAATCCTCCCTACTAAGGTTGAAATGACATCATTGGGAGAGGATTGAGTTCCTTACTAGGGTGCCTGCGGCATAGGGTTTGATTGGGAAAGCACATGATGCCCCATTATGAATTGTTCAACATTGTAATTATTATCTTCTTTAGAGCTAAAAACCTTAGGATAGGTTTCGATACACTATTTTTGAACATATCAGAGGTGTGCACCTTCATCCTATCTAAGGACTCATATATTTGGTGAAGAGGATTAGATATCCGTGTAAAGATGTCATTTTCTATTGATTGCATGGTGATGTGATGTTTTGACAAGATTCTAGGGTCAAGACTCATTCCGCTTGTGATGGTTACATGGTTTACATTGGGTTGAGTATACCATATGTTAAAAGGTTGATCTACCTCCTCTATCCTTGCATATCTAATGGGGCCTGAAGTGTAATTAGAGGAGGTTTATACATTGTTCATGTAATTATCACCGCCTATCCTGGAAGGGAAGGGAGTTGTTGTGGTTGAACATTGGTGTAGTATATGTTAGAGCTAAATGGCCGACCTAGATTTATACCAAACATACTTTAGAAGGTATCGAATACCTACCAAAATAGGGAAGAAATGGAAATTTGAGGTAATAAAGCAATACAAGTAATGGAAAAGAAGGAATTAATCCTTCACATCGGTTCACCAATTTGTATGGATGAAAATTGACATGCGACCTTCAATCCGCACTTGACCCCGAGGTCATGCCGAGACATTTGATGTGGAAATGTAGACGGATAACTATAGGAGAGTCAGTGACTAAGACCTGGTAGTGTGAATTCCTGGTAGCTAGGTTGGAAAAGGGGAGATTTAGGCTATGAATGGGTAGCGTAAATTCCCTATGGCTTGATCTACTTGATTGAATCTAAGTGCTAAACTAGTTTGAAGCGTCCATTTAAACAAAGATGAAATTAACGATCTAATCTAATACTGAAAAGGAAACTAATCTAAACAAATCATGAAACTAAAATATTATAATCATAGACAACAAATTACTTCTATTCTAAATAATTAAAATATTTCTACACTAAAACTAAACAAGAAAGATAACTCGGTGTGGTTATTCACCTATGTTGAGTGTATTCTAATTAATGCTAACATAAAACAATAACTTTTCCAACTACTCAATGATGTATAAACCACTTCCTATAGATATTCTCTCCTTCATATCAACATGGATGGGAAGAAGAGGATAAGTCACCGTAGTTGCTATTAATGATTTAAAACCTCTTGAAATTAACTAATTAATTACAAATGAAGGAAAATTGATTTCTACTTGATTTGATATGATAAAACAATAATAAATTGTAGCAATGAAGGAAATCAGACAACAAATCCAACCTAGAATTCACAAAATAGAGGTAAATCCATCTATGTAGTAATTTTTCCCTCAGTTTATCCCTTCATTCTCTATGTGTCCACTTGAGTCCAAGGAATTTGGGAATGCAGAGGCAACAATAGGAGAAAACACTTGAGCAATGGCATCTCAAGGCAATCTGGTTTTGCAATGAAAGTAGAAGAGAGATAACACAAGAAATCTGAGCTTGGCTATGCAATTTCTAGCAGGATTGTTGTAGTAATACTATGCAAGATACACAAAAATTCTCAGGCCATTTTCTTGAATACAAGCATTGTATTTATAGGAATTTGGTTGGGCAATGGTTGAAGCCACTTGGTAGCCAAAGGATGACATAACAACAATGAAGGGGGAGTTCAAACTATTAATAACCATCAATAAAAATTAGAAGTAAAGAAGAGCATGCCACAAGGTAGTTGGGCTTTGGAATCATCTAAAATGGGAAAGAAATGTGTTCTAAATAGGAGTTAAGTGAGATAATATCACATCAAAACATGAGTGAACTTTTTAGAAAATTGGCACATACATGACCGCCATGCCGCAAGGTAGCGGTTTTCTAACCTGTTACCAAAACACAAGGACGATAAGAGCGGAAGCTATAGAAAAGCAAGGAAAGGATACGTAAAGTATACTAGGCTACAAATATAAGATGCAATGAGGTTTAGGAACTCCAAAACCTTCAGAAAAGACATGAATCATCATTGGGGACTTTATAACCATCTTTCGTCAATGTAAACGTGTACATTTGGTTGCATACATGTCTGTCCTGTACTTTTTATGTTTATTTAAAATGTTTGATGAATGTTTATTTGATTTATAATTTATATTTTTTAAAGAACCTTAGACTTGACAAGATAATACATAGGTGAGTAAAGGTACCTTTCTCTTTTCCTAGTCTCACGCTACCTATAAAAAGCGTGGGCTCAACACTAATGATTGTGAAGGATGAAAGGTGTAATGATTTTGATTAATTTGTAGTTTTATTTATTTTACCTTGTTCACGTATTGTGTTTATTTTGGAAAGATAGTTTTCCCCCAAATCTCAACCCCGCTTGACTAGTAAGATGCAAGGGATCATCACCTTATACTGAGATGGGTGGAGAAAAGCTCTAAGTTAAGAAGTTTATTGCTTTCTTGTTAAGGTGAGAGCTTCTTCAAAAGGAGGATTTTTCATCAGCAATCTTGTAGACAAGACTGTATGTAAAAAACATCTGGAGTGGAAGAATCCATAATAAGGATGAGATACATAATACCTTATAGGAGTAATATTAGTGTGCATATTATAGGTGAAGGGTGTGAAGATGTGATAATGAAATGATAGAAATGTCTCGCCAATGGATGAAATAATTAAAATTGTTTATATAAGCGGATTCCCTCGGTCAGAGAGCTCCTATGAACAAGAATTTTTTTCTCTTTTTCACTTTTCTATTTTTCTAATTTTTTTTGTAGAATGGGGTTTACTATGGACTCATCGGTGTGGGAGGAGTCCATGTTTATGAAAGTTAAATGGTCCCGATTTACAAATCTTGGGGGATGAGGTCCAAGTCCATAGAGCGAGATAGAAGGAGTTTCAATAAAACTATGATCGATTGGTCCTAATTTATGAGACTTGGGAAAACGAGGTCTAAGTCAATGGAATGGATAGAAAGATTTTCAATGAGTAAGTTTGTATCAGCTAGTTCATAAAAAGGGCATGTTTAGATAAAGGTAATGTATAGTTTGTATTTTAGATTTCATACTCTCCAATACCTTTATCAATTACATCCACATATGTGGAGTAGAAGATACTTGATAGAGTAAAAGATATAGATGATTAATATTTGAAAAGAATAACGATGTCAATGTGGTCCTCAACCATGAATGGAATGATGCGGGAGTGAAAGATTGATTTTTAGATGGTGTTTTAAGACATCTTAATGATTTCAATGAACAAATGTCTAAGGTTTTGTCATCCTGTAAGCAATTTTTTTATTTTTGGTTAGGGATGAATGCTTCAATGCACAATGAAATGATGTTTATAATGTTCAAATTAAAAAGGGAGTGTAGAGTAAATGATAAGATTGAATGATTTTTGATGAAAGATTTAATATTAAGGATTAAAATGGCTATGTAATGATACCCTTAGGAATATGTACATCATGGAGTGCACATTTAAGGATGTATTGAAATGTAGGTATCTTCTTTGACTGTTTGAAAATGCCATGAGAAACAGATGAAGATTACAGTATTGACAACTATTATGAAAGATTTGTATACTTAGGATTAGACGTTAGAGGTGCCATGGATGATGTCCAAACCTATTTCTATAGGGTTACTTGATCTAACACTATTTTTTAGTGTTTACTTGATTCAATCATTTCATTGTTATATCATACGCTTAACACTATGACAATGTTGTTTAACTTATTAAATTTTACTAATTTTTTTGTTGTCTTCACTAGGGAAACTTGTATGTAATAATTTAAGAGTTTTTTTGTTTTTTCATGGTATTCATTAAATGATGTGGTCCTACACACAATGAATCAAGAGCTTCCCTACAGAGAATTTTCAAAAAAAGTAGAGAAAATAATTAAAAAATCAAGAAAATAAATGTTGGAAATATTGAAAAATAACTTAAACCTACATAGAATGCAAGCACACCTATTTTAAACACTATCACACTTATTAATTATGTAAGTGCATGTAAAATTTATAGAAGTGCACTTATATTTAATGCATGTGTATGAAATTTGCATGGTATTGCACTTGCAGAGCACGAAAGAGCACTTTATGTTGATAAAAGTACATACTTTAATGGAAGTGTAGATCTTGAAAACACGAAAGCGAGAAAGTGAATAAGAAAAATGCTAGTGCATGTAAGAAACACAAAAGTGCATGGAAATTAACGATAGCGAAAGGAATATGACACTAGCACACTTTATGTGCAACGCTAGCGTACCCAATGGAATGGAAGTGCAAAATGAATAGTTACGAGAAAAATTTAAAAAAACACAAAAAAATGGACACAAGATTTGAAAATACTCTTGATTTACTCCACCATTAACCACAAATTCGGGTAAACCTATTGATAATTCCAGAGAATTGGACCTTCTTACCAGGGTTAGTAAGCTTGAAGAGGAGATCAAAGACCTCAAAAATGCTATGAGGAATATGGAAAAAACAAAAGGTAAGAGGAAGCTGCAAAGTTCTAAGGACATGGATACTATTGCTGAGATTTTCAAAAAGCTACTTTCACTTGATACCAGGCTAGGGCAATGCCAAGGTGTGTCAGGATTGCATCCTCTCTACTCTGAAAGGTGTCTATAACTTTATGGAACAACACGTGAGAAGTGTGTGCAGCCTTAGCGGCATTCCTGAAAACATTTGGGATTCCAACGAGACCCGTGACCTTGCACTTGCTCAGGCGGACATGAACGATCCTTCTCATGCCATGGCCATTGCACTCTTCACCTCTCTCCAAAAAATTAAGGTCAAGATTGACAGGGCAGTCAAGTGATGCGGTGCCCAGATGTTGCTTTGTTCTTTGTGAAGGTGCTATTTTTGGTAGTTTTGATGTTGTTTTCTTGTTGGGATGCCCTGTTTTGGATCCCTCTTTGCTATTTTTTGGCCCTTTTGTTCTTCTTTGGATCACATCTGGATTGATCATTTTTTTCTTTATCTACTGATGTATCTAGCTTTTGAGCCTCCATGTTTAAGGTGTTTAGCCTTTCTTGGATGGGTTTTCTCCTTCTGATATTTGGCTTTTTGAGCCTTTTTGTACATAGGGTATAGTCCCTTCAAAACTATTTATCCTTAATTTTAAAAAACCACGAAATTTGGACGAAATGTCAAAACAACATAAAGAACACAAAGTCAAGGTTATTTTTATCAAAAACAAGGAGAAATGTAAAATACGTGGTTTGGGTACCACCATGTGTGTCAAAATGTAAACCAAGGAAATTACATGAATAGAGAAAATTAACACAAATAAAGAAAACCTTCCCTTGATAAGTTCCAAATCCACCTCAGATTGGATATGATTGTAGAAACAAGGTTGAGTAATGCTCCTATTGGATCTGATTGATTTGAAGACTTTTGTAGATTTGTGGATGCTCCAAGAAGTATTCCAAATGGAAGATTGATCAAGCTATGAGCATGAAGATGATTGATTTGATTTGATTTGATATTGGCAAAATAATGTTATGATTGATTGATTCACCAAAAATTAGATAGAATAATAATATGAACTCTCAAGCTTGTTGGTGGATGATTTTTGAAGGAAATACCATTGATTTATAGCTGAGGAAGGAGAATCCTCAAGCCAATATTAGATTGGATTGATTTGAAGCTAACTAAACATGAATGATTTGTTTAGTTGAGTTTTCAAATTGATTAGGAGTTGAATCTGTTGTTCTAAGCTTGCATAGATAAGCTATTGTTGAGTTGGAAAAGGTTGCACATGCTTTTGACTATTTAAATTTATAATTAAATATTAATTCCATGTCATTTATTTTATTCACCCAAAAAGTGATGTGAATGATTTACTTTTGGAAGGATGTGAATTAATTTTGGATTGTCATGACTTGGGAGATATCTTTAGTTAACTCAAATGCATGATTTGATTTAATTTAAACATATTCTATTGATTTTAATAATGATTTTTAGCTTTAGTCTTGACTTTTAGTCAACTTGAGTTGAGGAGGTGGATAGGATGTGGATAAGAATTGAGAATATTTAATTTATTTAAATATGAAAGTGGATATGTGAGGATTTATTTAATTAATTTGATATTAAATTAGCTAATAAAATTATCTAAGGTGGGTGATAGGGTGAAATATAATTAATTAAATTAAATCTAGATAAGGACAATGGGTTTAATAAGATTTTGAACACTTATAATGTGTAATGGTTATATTGGGGTGTCTACAAATTGTATTGAGTTACTTTTCTTATGTGATGTGCATTGATTTTGATATTTTAATAAGTGATGATAATGATAGCGTAGATGTTGAAATGATTCCAGAAATGAGATATTAAATAATAAGATATAGATATGCATGTATGTTAAATATGGGTTGAAACTATGATAAAGATAGGTAATAAATAATTGATCATGTACTAAAGCGTTGTGTATGATTCTCGAATGTGACAATCTCGGGGGAAAAAACATACGAAATGGGACATGACCACACAGGTGCTCACGTATGTGGAAAAACTTAGGCTCTAGATCTTTCTATGTCACTTCTCATCACATTTAGTTTGATGTAGGTCATGTTAGGTTCATTTCACTTCTGCTCTATCAAGCACCTATACGTACAAAAAAAAACCTAGTTACCTACACAAGAATCAAGCACACATTAGAATTAATAAAAAAATGCATATATGAGAGAGTCGGACTAACCTTAAAAATCACCTTGATGTATCTTGTTGTCAAGCACTACACTACATTTCAAACTCCATGTAGTTCTTATGGTGTGTGATTGAAATTGTGTCCCTTGAGCTAGGATTCCTAATGTCAATCACATAAATAATAATGGCATACAACTACTTTTTTCCAATGCAAAATGTGTGGTATGGAATTCAAAATAGCATCCCCTATGCAGTGAATAATGCAACCCAAAATTCAATCCCTTGTGTTGTTCTTTGGTATGTGGTAGATATAGAAATGATAGCTCAATTTCCCCTTAGAATAATTAGTAGTTTATGTGTGTATGTGTATGTGAGTTCTTTGCTTGAATTTAAACACATATAAGTGACACCAAAAGATGACCTAGGTCGTGAAAAGGAGACAAGAAAAGACCTAAAGCCAAAGCAAATTGATAAAGCAGAAAACAAGGTGATGAGGATAGAAATTCCCATAAGGACATTAAAGCATGTGTGCCACTATCCCGTATGGTGGTACTTTCCTACAATAAGAAAACAAAAACATGAAAAAAGATGATAACATGGGTCCTTGTGACACAACTAAAAGATACAAAATAAAAATTGAAGACGTAAGCAAAGGCAACCAAAAATAAGAAAAGGACTAAAGAGGTGTCACTAGTGCCTAGTTTCTATACTTAGAAATCATGTATATAACAACATACTAGAGGCATAATGTAATATTAATAAGTACATATTTTAGTGACTACATACCCCCTTATGCTATTCGGATCAAATTCAAATATTATAAAGGATATAAGAAAAGTGTACCTGAAGTGGGTTGAAGGAGTTGTAGTTGGAGTGTCTGGATAGTAAGAAACACAACGTGGTGACCCATGGATCATCATTTGGATCCATGCGGGGTGACCTTTTTGTCACAAAGGATATATTAGATAGAAATTTTATAAGGATATATAAGAGACTTCATAACTTGGAGATTGATGGAGGGATCAGGGGTGATTAGTTCCCAACCAAAGTGTATGTTCTAAGGATTTCAACTTCATCTCGCTAAACTAAGGATTTGAGTGTCCTAGTGCTAGAGAAAGAGTGTTGGGAGAGTGGTCGGTTTTCTTTCCATCATGACCCTTCCTCAAAAATAGGTTCTACCACTGCAAACAACAATATGAACCCATTTTGTAACTTGCCTACTAGGTCCCAAAACCCATGTAAAGTGGTATAGGAAAGGAAATGATGTCTCATTTCCCCCACTTTACAATGTAAGGGTAACTTCTTAGTAAATTGGAACAATGGTGCCTAATACATTGTATTGGTTCCTAAGTTAGGTCTTCTAGAGGAAAAATTGGTACTTAGAATAGAATTTGAAACTACTAGTATCGATTTGGAAAATAGTACAATATTGAACTTGATTATATTAGAAACTAACTTCAAGGATTGAGTTATCCCCAGCTTTAGTTCATTTGAGGGAAAAATTGTGAGAATTTGTGAAAATGTGGATTCGTTGATAATTGAAATAGAATTTGAGATTTGTAATTTGATATGTTACTATAAATAGTAAGGTAAAATTCAAAAGGAAATTAATTTGAAAATTTGAAAAAAATGATTTGGAGCTCTGAGTGACAAAAACGTTGCGTGCACAAGAGGCCATCCTAGCTAGGTTTAAGAGGGCAATAGAGGTCGTTTCTACATGGACTATGGATCATTTGGTAAGTCACTTATTTTGCATATTATATTAGGTTTTGATTTAGGTATTTTGAGTAATTTTTACATTGTTGATATTTTACGTTGTTTAGGTGTTTCTGTACAAGACAGTGTTGGATGGGTTGGTTTTGTTCTTTGGACAATACCACATGGATCGGGGTGCTAACATCCCATTTTTGACTCTAGTCTCTAGAGAGTTGGACAATTTTGTCCAAGTTATTTTAACAACTTGTGTACTAGGTTTTTACTTAACTTAAATGCGTGATTTTATTTGATTTAAACATACACTTGATTTTAATAATGATTTTTAGCTTTAGTCATGACTTTTAGTCAACTTGAGTTGAGGAGGTGGATAGGATATGATGATATTTAATTTATTTAAATATGAAAGTGGATATGTGAGGATTTATTTAATTAATTTTATATTAAATTAGCTAATAAAATTATCTAAGGGGTGATAGGGTGTAATATAATTAATTAAATTAAATATGGAGGAAAATGGGTTTAATAATATTTTGAATATTTATAATGTGTAGTGGTTATTTTGGGGTGTATACATTTTCCCCTCTTTAAAGTTTTATTATTGATTAATAGTGACGAATGATAAAAAGTGGTTTGCAGATCTGCTAATTTTCCCTAAAGAAGTCATATGGATGGCCTAGTGGGCCTTGATTGTCTAAGGGAATGCCCCCTCGAGTGGGTGGGTGATACAATGAAGTGGTGGATAGCCACTTGATAAGAGGAAGCTATGATTTCCCAATAAATATGGGTGAAATGGTGTCGAGTAGGACATGAATGTTAGTGACGGAGAATAAGGGTTGGTTGGGTGTGAAGGGTTTATATAGAAGGGTGGGTGGGTAACAAAAATCATTGGTCATTTTCATTATTAGAGCCTTTTTGTTCTAAGACTTGAGCTTTTGGTTTGAGAGTGAGAGAGAGAGAGGAGAGGCTGACATGGCCAGATGATAGAGATATTCCTTTTTTATCATGGCTTATAGATAGCTAAAACAAGGGACTACGAGAGAGATCGGATGATAGTATATGTACAAAAAAATGACAGAGAGAGAGATGTCACATGATATATAACCGAGTCCACAAGTGTGGGGGATGTATTACATGAGTTATTAGCAGCCACACATGATGTGGGTTAGTTTAGATCTTTATATGAGGTAATTTTGCTAAAGGGTCAAAGAGCTCCAAGGCCCGATTAGAGGATAGGTAGCAAATTTACAAGGTCGACAAATCACATGGGCCTTCTAGATCTATCAAATCTATATCGATGTTACCACCGAGAAAAGGAGGTGATGGACCAAGAAATCCTAGTATAGGAGAGAGTCACCCATGACTCGATGTATGTAGATGATTATTTTTGCATCACTCATTTCAATTATCTTCAATAAATGCTTATTACTTTGCATTTCCTTATGTCAAACTAATAATATGATAAATATTATGATATGATTGATTGATTGTGCTCATAGTTGAGCTTCCATTTAGATTTTATATTTGAGAGCAACCTATTTTGTTGTTGCACAATAGAGTTAGCACCATGATTATTGAAAAACCATGATGAGCAACCCATATGTGTGTAAACACACAAACAAATTAAAAAGTAAAACAAACCCAATATACACAGTAAGATGATTACACCAAGGTTATATAAACCAAGATGCTAAAAAAATACTTGTGGTTGGTCCAACAAAAAAATAAAAAGACTGAATGTAAAGCAACCCCAATATACACAATAATTAAGATGCACCATAACTATGAATAAGCCAAGATGGTAACAAAATACTTATAATTGGTAAAAAAATATAAGACAAAAATGTAAAACAAACCCAATATACACAATAAGATGGATACACCAAAGTTATGAATAAACCAAGATGATAACAAAAATACTTGCAATTTGTCAATAACATCACAATGCAACACAACTTTAAATAAAGACATTTAACCATGCCATTAATGTGTTCCATAGTGAGGATTGAGTATGTTTGAATGTCCCCTAGCAAGGATACATACAAAGGGATTTTATCGAGAATGAAGAGTGGGGTTAGGTGACACTCTTTTTAGATCTTGTTGAAGATTGATATGATATTGAATGGATCAACGCGTACGAGCTAGGATACACGCAAGGAAGGACATGTGAGTCGAGATTTCCCTAAACAATGATACATATTAGGGTTTTATTAGACTTTCCCCTAAGCAAGGATACATGTCAAGGGTCAAAAAAGTGTTTTATAGGATAATTGTAATGATCACTAGGATAAGAGTAGAAATTTTGATATCGTTGGGGTGTATTGATAGTTGATGATATTTTTGGAACAATTTTTTGAATTTTTTAGCTTTTGAATGCTTTTTTGGATTTTGAAATATTTGATTTTTTAGATTTTGAAATATTTGATTTTTTTTTTATATTGAATGTTTTTTGGATTTTGAATGTTTTTGGATTTTCAAATATTTGATTGTTTTGGATTTTTTAAAAAAATATTGTTGTGGATTTTGAATGTTTTTGGATTTTGAATTTTTGTATTGTTTTTGGTATTTTTACTCTATAAAGGGTGATCCATGTCTCGAACATATGTTCAAATAATTATAAACATTTCATTCCATTGGAAGAATGTATTATGTATATTATGTAGTGATAGGATGTCTGGATCCGCCCTTGACTCCATCCAACTAAGTAAGGTGCAAGGGTTCAACACCGAGAGCCAAGAAGGATGTAAGACATATATTGGGTTTATAATATTAAGCGGAAACTACTTATTTAAGAAACCCACCAAAGACTATATGTTTTTGGTTTATAGATTATATTTAAAATATAAGCATGGTGGATCCACTACTATTGTCAGTAGTGTTTTAAAATGTAAGAGTGACCCAAAACAGGTCACCCACCTTATATAAAATGAGTTGATCTCATTAGAGATTGGTTACATCAGTGATATGAAAAATATCAAGTGTAACATATAAATGTGAGCAATATGTGTGATTTGGTTATAGATACATGATGTGAATGATCTAAAACTCGTGAGCGGATGTATGGGGTAGTTGTAATCCCTTCCTGAAGGTGTAATTGTAAGTGGATCTGGGGAAATAGTGGGAGTGTTGGGTGAAATTTTATTCTCAATAAAGATAAGTGATTTTTAGTGGGTTTTTACCTTTCAAGGTTTTCCCACTTATATCTTGTGTCACTGTGTTCATTTACTTTCTATTCATGGTGTTTACATTTTGTAATCTACATTATAAACATCTAAATCTATGTTTTTAATTATTACACTTCATAAATTATAATCTTTAGCAATCTATATTGCGGATTCATAATTTGTAACATTATTCATCCCTTAAATTTCCCAACATAGTATAAATCTTATTGAAGCGGATAAATGTATAACACATGGCGGAAGGCATACAAAATATTCACGTAGAAGAGTAGAGCGTTATTATCTATTGTAATGAGCTTATGTGTATTTATCATGTTTAATATAATGGAGTGTATTGGCTGAATCAAAGTATTAATCCTGAGTATAATTGGTTCTTGCATGTTTGATTTCATCATGGTTATCATTTAAGTTTGTTATTCTTTAGATATAGATCTAAACATGCACTTTGTAGAATGATGTATTAATTATGGATCTGAATGCATTAAGTCTTCATCATGCTAACATCCTACAACAACAACCCTAAAGAGGGGCCTGGTACCTTTGCACTTTGGGTGAGCACTCAGTCTAGGATGAGTGATGTGTCAAGCACACTGGGCTTTTACTTGGTAAATTCTAGGCTACATCATTGGTTCCATTTCCAGGACCTCTTTTTTAGTTGTTTTCAGGATGGTTCACGATGAAGACATACTGGTTGACCCTAGCAAGTGTTGAGGAGTGGATACATGACCTAGAAGAAGAATACACATGGAGGTTCAACACTTGGATCTGAGTTTGACACACACACGTGGGTGGAGTAGAATCTATATGACTATTTGTATGAGAGATTCTTCTTTGCTATCTTTTTGGTAGAAATATACAAGTGGTTGGTTGCTTATGCATCTAAATGGAATTGGAGGTATCACACACTTGTCTAGACACAGGAATAATTTCAGACCCTTTATGATGTTGATCTGATTTGGACTCACATTGTTGTGGATACGTGGTTCCATGGTGTTTTGAACAACTATATCTTGGAGTACTCAATTTCCACTTATTCATGCCTAGAGGTAGCTGAATTCCAATTTTTATGATATCCCAGGGAACTTACCTAAGGCATTCCACTGGTGATCAAAATTTTGATGGTAACCTTAACTTGGAGAGTAAACCAATGGCTAACTAAACCCCACCACGCGTGGGGGTAGGAGCAGGTTTGGTGAAAGATGGCAGACCTAGCGGCAGAGAGGTAGAGAGAAGAAAGGTGGCTTAAGTATAATGAGGCATGCGAGAGGGAGATAGAGAAGCAACGGGATGATGTAGAGTGAATGGCATTGAGGAGAGAGATGGCTCGAGAAGGATTTGAAGTTCACGTAGAAGACATGTGGAACCCAAGCATCAGGAACTCCCCCATTTGGGAAAGCATGACAGGAACCCTCCTCGGCCTCACATAGAAGCACGCATGCTAGAGAGACATGACCTAGGCCACACGGCGCACATCTGAATCTACCTGGAAACCTTGCCCTTGCACTTGGTCTTCCAGTATCTAGTACAAAAAATAGTCAAAGCTAATTTAGGTAGTGGGAGAGCAGGAGTAAGTCATATAAAAATCACATCGATGGCAGCACAAACATCTCTTCATTATTGTTTGGGGTACCTTTTTAGGTGTATCTTCTACACATAATTTAGGTGCACGTAAATTTTGGACTCTCTTAGGGAGTAGTAACACTTCATAGACCATAGGGGTGTAGTTCAGTACTACTATTGGGACACAGGGGAGTACATCTTCTGTCCAACTCTGCTACAGGTTCAGGATCGGAGGTATAGGTGGTTCTAGTTCTGGTGGATCTGGTGGTTCTGGAGGTAGAGGAAACACATGAGGTTCTGGATCAGGTGGGCAAGGTCCACACCAACCCCAAAATATTTACATGGAGATGTCTCTTCATCTTCCAGAGTATAGGGGCATAGAAGATGTTGTTGAACACGTGCACATGTGTGAAATTGTGGCGCACAAAAGAATCATGACTTCTGAGCGTAGGGAAAGTCAATTCACTACTACTACGTTACAAGGGCATGCACACAAGTTGGTATAGAAAATTTTGACCCTGATCAGACTTGCGTAGACTATGCAACTTTAAAAGATGCTTTCCTTAAAGAGTTTCACATCCCTTGAGTTTGAGCAAAAGAGTATAAGTGTGCTCAAGGATATTAAGCAAGGCACTACTGAGAGTGTCAGAGAGTATGATGCTCATTTCAAAATGTTGTTATCTAAATTTCTTATGATATTCATGCAAGCCAACATGCATGTAATGGTTTGTTGGAGGTCTGATTACACCTTTTAGAAGGGCACTATCACATAAGACATACACTTGATCCACATGAAGCACTTGAAGTAACTTTACGCACTGAGGTAGTTGGAAGTATAGACACTGGGGTGAGCCCATTTTTAGAAGCACAGATCATAGCTATGGAAAAGTAGTTGGAGAAAGCTATCGGAAAATTCAGCACATGAGACACACACATGGGGGATTTGGTGCATAGATTGTGAAGTGGAAGGTCACACAAAGGATAGTTTCCCCATAGATCAGTATGCTCATTGTTGTTGGACTGTGAGATATGTCATTTAAACCATGATGTTAGCCACTTCCCATTATTACAACATGCAATAAGATAAGGAAGAACGTCTCTTGTTACTATAAAATTTGTAGGTCCACAACTCATGACATGGAAGACTACCGGATGATTGGTTAGATCCATGATGCTATAGATATTGGTGTATGACAAAACAGGAGTTTTAGATAACTCTAAAGGAAAGAATGAGCATCAGGATCGGGATCACAATCAGGCACACTATGATCGGAATGAAGGGCATTTTGAAGGTGGTCATGGCAGAGGTCGAGGATACCATGGTGGATTCGGAGGATGAGGCCATGGTGGTGGAAGAGGTGAGTTCCCTCATGGAACATGTTATACATGTGGATCTCCTACCACTACAGGCGTGAATGTCCTCAGAATATTACATGTTCTTTCTATGGAAAGAATCATAGTTATGAGGAATGCCGACTTGTATGAGCATCTTAGTAAGCAACATAAACAAGAAAATAAAGGCACATGGATGGTTAGGATACAACACACTGTGGAAAATCAGTGGATGCCCAAGTTGGAACCAGAATCTGAGGCATTGCAAGTAAGGATCACTACCCATTTGAAGCGGCACATGCCAAAGAAGCATTGCAACAGAATCCTACCATCACTAAGGAGGAGGTTCTACATGCATGGTACCCAGATCCTTCCCATCAGAAGGAGGTTTATCAAGAAACCATGGAGGTACTCAAAAATCTTCAGGGTGAAATACAATATTTAAAGGAGAAATCATGGAAGATGGAGCAAAAGAAAGCATCAGAGATGGTCCAATCTGATATGGATGACTTGAAAGAAGTGTGCAAATGTTGTGCCAAGAGAATATCATTCCACTATTAGGGAATTGGTTAAAGGGAAACACTCCACATGTGAAGTATTGAGACTGGATGGTAGATCCTGCATGTGAATCTTCCCCCTCATAGCCTAGATTATGACAAGGAAATCACTCTGAATGTTGTTGTGGATGGGTGGCTTTTGAGTAATATATTGATTGATACAGGTGTGGAAGTCAATGTTCTTACCTTAGATGCATGGGTACAAATGGGGAGACCTCCATTGTAGCCATCCTCTAATGTATTGTTCATGGCTAATCGGACTAAGGCCACTCCCATCGAGTTTTAAAAGATGCATCCATTACCATACAAGGAGCCAAGTTCACTGGAGATTTTGAGGTCTTAGCACTTGGCAGAGGTAGATAGCTTCCCAGCTCTACTAGGGCATCCTTGGTGTTATGCAAATAATGTTGATCTTTGGTTCAACAAGGGTTATATCAGATTTTGAAAACAAGGAGGAAAGAGTTATTATCCCTTTAACAGATGGAAAATATGTGCCCTATGTTGAGCCCTTGAGTGAGGAAGACCTGAATAGGATTTATGTACGCGTCATCAGGACCAGAGGTGCTGAGCCATCTAAAGAAGGAATCCTTCAGTGGGAGGATGCACAGTCTATCTATTAGTGATACTACAAGTGTTGCTTGTGATAATTGGGCTCATAACACTTATGAGTTGGTAGGGCATGAAGTAAAGAGTATATTTTCTAGGGATATAGACCACATTATATCAGGAGAATAGGTAACAACTCGGTACCTCATTACACTAGAGAAGGAGACCTATGGTGTTCTGTGTGCCATGGAGGAATAGTGGATAGACTAGTTGGAGAGAAGGAATATGCTAGCATATACCCTACGTGGGACAACATGCATTTGGTGGGTGGTCCACAAGGATAATCTTGTAGGATGGAATGAAATTAGGATTTCTCTTGCTACTAGGTTCTTTAGAGAAATGCACCTACTCAAATATGTACTTATCATGGTAATCAACCTATTCAACACCACATTCAATAGTGTGAGAGACTCTAGATAGAGGGGCAAGAAGCTTTACCACCTTCACTCTAGGTGCACAAGTTTTATTCCACTTTACAAGGTTGCACACGTGCTTGGTATGTATATGCAACTCCATAGAGAGACTAGAAATTGGTAGGATTTAATTACAGGAATGACCTAGATGTTTGACTTCTTCTCTACTAAACCTCTGGTGAAGAAGCATTAAAGGTTATAAAGCACTTAACTATGGGGGATAGTGCCAAGGTGGAAGAACTCATTCAAGAGTTATTTGATGAAGGAGACTCAGGAGCACATTTTGTTGAAGAAACAGGCAGATGATGCCACACTACTTAAATGCTTTTCCTTGAGAAAGAAAAAGGAAAAATGGTCTACTTAGTGGATGATGAAGAAGTAGAAAATCTGGATGTAGACCATTCAACAGGTAGGCGTGAGGTGTTGGATAGTGTAGATAAGACCACGCGTGCACCTATCATGAACCTATGAAGACAAAGAAAGTGAATATTGGATCAGATGTTGAGCCTAAGGAGGCCATAATTGGAGACTATTGGTCTGACTCTTGAAGTGGAAAAAATCATTGAGTTACTACGGGATTATCAGACTTATTCCCTCGGGGTACCATGAACTTAAAGGCATGCATAAATCATTAGGAGAGATGAAGATAAAGCTTAAAGAGGGTGTGCACCCGATTAGAAAAGAGACCCTACAGATGAACCCCAACTTGCGTGAAAAGGTCAAAGAAGAGATTGACAAAATGTTGAAGTCTGGAATCATCAAGCCCTGGACGAGTCAGAATGGGTTAGTCCAATGGTGATCAATATCAAGAAGGATGGTCGGATTAGGATCTGTGTGGACTACATGGGAGCTGAATGTTGCATGTGTGACTGATCCCTTTCCTACGCCATTCACTTGAGGAAATACTAGAAGGCATTGCAGGGTGTGAAATCTATTCATTTACAGATGGATTCTCTGGGTATCATCAGGTTAGGATTTCCCAGGAGGATCGGAAAAGACTACTTTTACTACTGAATGGGGTAGCTTTTCCTATATTGTGATGCCTTTTGGTCTGAAAAATGTGCTTTGTATTTTTCATGCATAGTTGTTCAGGCATTTAAATATTTTATTCACAACTTCTTGTAGGTTTATTTAGATGATTGGATGGTGTATGGACTTGTTAAGGATCATTGTGACAATCTGTGCTTAATGTTTGAAAGATGTAGATAGTTGAGTATCTCTTTGAACATCAAGAAGTGCATATTTTCTACACCATTTGGAATACTGTTAGGACACATAATCTGCAAGGAAGGTTTGTTGGTTGATCCAACTAAGGTTGCAGTCATTATCGGCCTAAAAGATCCTACCAGTCAAAGTGAGGTGTGTGATTCTTGGGTCACACGGGGTATTATAGGAAATTCATAAAGGGGTATGCCAAGGTTTCCACACCTTTGGAGGAGTTACTAAAAGGAAAAGGTACATTCTACTGGGGAGAACCACAATAGCACACGCACATTCGAGACATTGAAGGAGAAACTTACTACCATGCCTATTATGCATTTTCCTTCATGGGACCAACCATTTCATGTACATGTGGATGCCTCTAGCATGGCCATTGGCATGGTGTTGGCTCATCCTAGAGAAGGTATTATAGATCATCCTATCTATTTTTCTAGTAGAAAGTTGACTCTGCAGAGTAATAATTACACAACTACAGAGCGCGAAGCTTTGTCAATGATCTATGCACTACATAAATTTAGACAGTACCTACTAGCTACACCATTTTTATTTTATACAGATCACATGGCATTGAAGTATTTGGTAAACAAGCCCATTTTACAGGGGCACATATGCAGATGGGTACTCTTATTTCAAGAATTTGATTTCACAGTTGTGGTAAAACCAGGGAAAAGTAATTCTAGACCAGACCATTTATCCAATAATACAGTCAGGAGAAGAAGCACAGGCCATTGAAGATACCATGCCCATGCACAGTTATATAGGTTACAATGAGCACCATCAAAATTAGAGGACATTGTTGTCTTTCTATGAATAGTATGGCACTAGAAGGAATGAAATCCTTAGAGAAGAAAACTTTGCTATACGCGCACACCCTATATGTTGATTAGCGGTGACTTATACAAGTTAGGTTGGGATGAAGTATTACGCCATTGTTGTGTACTAGAACATGAGCACACAGATATCATGGAGGAAGCTCATGGTGGTATTGTAGGTGGCCACTATGCAGTGATGACCACTTGTGCGTGCAAGATTCTACTCATTGGATTATGGTGGGAGACCTGTATAAAGATTGTAAAGCATATTGCAAGGCTTGTGATCACTTTCAAGCACCTTGGGAAACTAGGTCAACGAGATGAAATGCCTCTAAGACCTATTACTAGTGTAGAAACCATTTGAGAAATGGGCTATAGATTTTGTGGGTCCTATTTCACCATCCACACATGTAGGATAGGATCATCTTATATCATCACTTTATATACTATCTAACAAGGTGGGTAAAAAAATGCCTACAAAAAGGATTGTATAATGGATACAACAACCAAGTTTCTATGGGAAAATATTATTACAAGGTATGGATGTCCTTTGAGTTTGACCAGTGATAGGGGCACACATTTTTTGAATGAGACAATCAAATTTTATTGGATGAATTCATGATTGCACACCATAAGACTACACCATATCATCCTCGGAAAAAATGGAACTGTTGAGGCTTTCAACAAAATTTTGAGCCAGACATTGACAAAAATTTGTGATGTTGGAAGGAAGGATTGGGATGATAAAGTTTCTATAGTACTTTGGGCATATCAACAACATATAAAAGGTTGAAAAAGCCACACCATTTCAGTTAGTGTTTGGCATGGAAGTAGTTCTTCCTATGGAATTCATGTTACCTTCTTTGTGTATTGTGCATGCTGGAGGTCTAGCTGATGAACAAGCATTAGAAGAATGGATTGAAAAGTTAATCAAGTTGGATGAGCGATGAGAAATAGCACATTAGAGTCAAAAAAAAAAAAGGCCAGTAGAAAAGCATGGCATGATAGGCACATCAGGGATAAAAAGTTTGAGATAGGACAAGATGGTGCTTCTTTATGATTCTAAGTTTTGTGCCATCCAGGAAAACTCAAAGTACATTGGTTGGGGCCATATGTTATCACTCACATACTTGAAACATGCACTTTCCAATTAGAGGCACTTGATGGAACAACTGCTACCTAGTACTTCAATGGGAGTAGGTGAAGCCCTACTATAAATAAGTCTTCTTGGTGTTTGTAATAAGGTAGTGTTGCCATTTAGATTAGGTTTTCAATTTGTATTTCCTTAATGTATTTCCTTCTTCGTCACTATGCTTTGTCAATTTAGTTGGTGTTTTTGTGTAATAAGCGCATTTTGCGCACTAGAAGCTAATTATTATTTGAAGAATTTTTATGCGTAGAGGACTACACATACCATTAGTGTGGGGTGGTTATTGATATCCAGTACAGACTATTGAAAAAATAAGTACACATGAAAGGAACAAAAACTACTATGGTGTTATTCAAGTTGGAGAATTGTTAAAAAAAGATTTCTTTTGAAATGAGGACCATAGGTGGAGATGAATGAAGAAACAAGTATAACATGAGGTAAGTAGGGGCCATGGGAACTACCAAGGAAGGTGCATAGTGGTGAGGTACTCGGGCACATGGAGGCACACTAAGAGAAGTCCATGGCTAGAAGGTAGGAAGGCATGCTAGAAGGTTATAGCTTGGGCGCGAAGATGTACCACATGGAAAGAATGAAAATGGTCGATTAATGAGAGGATTTTTGGTAGGTGAAGGAGCAATAAATGCACTAAATTTTTGAAAATATATATAAGGATGGGATGCGAGTTCATTCTTACCATTGAAATTGTGAGAATTTGAAAAGAGCTAAGTGCAAATGAGCCAAGAGAATCATGTTGAGGTGTGAAGAGTGTGAAACCAGATGTGGAGAGAAGATTTGTGTTAGGAGAAGCTTGCATCCCCATAGGTGAAGGGTTTGAGTGAAAGCAGACATGCATTACAAAAGAGCTAGGGCACGTGATTTCCACTAGGGCATGAGATTCAAACTAGGGTTTTAACTTGCTTGTTATAGAGGATAGAAAGGAGATATTTTCAAATGGCACAAAGAAAGCACCTGCACAGGAGTAAAAGGAAGAAGAAGGTCAAAGTGGAAGAAGAAATTTCTCCCGAGAGTAATTTCTCAGAAATGTAGTATCCGAGGGCATGATTGTGGGACAAGAATGGGATTCCCACATCCATAAATGTAAGATCAATGATTACAACCATCACACATCGGATAATAAGAAGGAACTAGATGCGTTGTTGAGCATGAAAACAAACAAACACAACAAAAAGACATGCCAATGTATGATGACATGCTGGAGAGAAGTTGTTAAAGTAGATTGGAGTCTACCAATTATACGAGCTGCCATACTTTGGAAAGTATGAACCATTGTATCGATGGTTGATGAGAAGAGTCCATGAGGACTTCTTCTACTTCACCGGATGGAGGGTTAGAATCACATACCCTTAATTTCAATAGTGACAGGATTAAGGGCCTCAGGAGCAGATCTGGAGAGTGACTTAATAGATAAAGCAAGTGATCCTTGGAGACAAGGAAGGAGCTAGGATATACCAAGGGTCCACGTGGCATGGACATTGATAAATTGAAGAAGTACCCAATGGTACAGTAGTTGCACATCTTGATAACAAAGTTGAATGACCAAGAAAGGTGGTCACAGGTGAATACAATGTGGTTACACATTGCAAGGAAAATGTCTCAAGGAGTGATCTACAATATCATGGGTTACATAGCAAAGACAATCATTGAAGAAGCACGTACATGTGATAAAATTAGTTTTGGCACTATTTTATTGTCTTTGGTGTTTATGGAGATTGGAGTGCCCGATGGGCCAAAGGAAAATATTTGGGAGTACCCCACGGAAAATAAATCTCTGGCGAAAAATATTTGATAAATACTTATGTGAAGGGACCATGGGTGGGCCATTTAAATAGAGGGAGAGATGTGGTATGACAGGCTCCATGCGGGCATTTGAAGAGGAGTGGCACATACCCAAGGAGTTACCTTTGGTGGTGGGTAAGGTAGTATAATTTGTGGTCTACCAACATTTTTACATCATGTGATTTGTGATGAAGGATGGAGCTTGGAGCCCTTGGTGAAAACTACCATATGCCTTCACAACACACTACTTCTAGGCATCAGTTCACCAGTTCACAGATGTGCACACCACCTAAACTTCATCATCAGATAAGGTAGATTGTGATTATCACACTCTAGAAAAACATATGTATATCCAGGATGGACTACCTACATTGAGAGGCTTATCTCAGATGTAATAAACATGAAGCCGGTAAGCTTGGCAGTTGGAGACGTTGGAGCAATGCTTGTGTATCTTCAACTCAAGCCCAAGCTGGAGAACAAAAAATATGTGGAAAATGAGTTCACGCCCAAGGGCCACCTAAGGGTAAGCATACAATAGAGAATGTGCCAACTCCACAGCCTACAGAGACTATAGTGGTGGATGAAGAGGAGGATGAATGAGAAGATAGTGGTGGCTTAGAGCATAGAGGATGAAGGAAGCCTACAGAAAAGGTAGGAACTAAGCACGACTACACCACCTCAGGTGCAAGAAGGAGATGATGAGGACTTGATGTAGTACAAGGAGAGTGTCATTTTTCAAAAGGGTATTCAAAAGAACCAAGAACCCAAGGTGCTACACCATAGTCAGTGCATGAGATCACCATGACTCTCTCCATAGAAGGAGACAATTGAGAAAAGAAGGAGAAAGTTGAAGCTGATGAGGAGGTGGAAGAGTCTGAGGAGAGCACCCAAATCTCCTACACCACCAGAGGATGTGGAAGAGCCAAAGGATGAAGAAATGAAGGATGGAGAAGAGTAAAGGAGGTAGATGGGACAGCATGCAAGAGACTACTCAGGCATAGCAGAACAAGCTCCAAATCTTGGCGCTCAAGTTCCTAAGGGGCCAAGATCAAAGAGGACAAGTGGGAGTATATTACACTTGGTCATGGGCTATGCTTGAGACACAAGTAAAATTTTCACACCCATTTCCAAAGCACGGTGGGCCTTAAGGAATTGTATGGATGGGAGTGATGGATGAGGACATGGCCACCATGTGCACAAGGAAACAAATTGTCTTGGTCAATGCAGACACATATGGATGAACCAAACTTTGACATATGTGAAGAGTCCTATGTGTATCAAGAAGATTGAAGAAGACACCTCAAGCCAGACACATAACAGTAAAGCCTATTGTTATGTCGATGAACAAGTAAGTAATGCCTTGGTGAAGGTATCTACAGAGGTGGCAAGGAGGAATGTGGATAAAGCTGCAACTATTAGGGTGCATTGAAAGAAGAGATCAAGGCCAAAGATGTAGAGATAGTGTGCCTACACAAGAGAAGGACTTAGAGAAGAAGAAGAACAATGCTTTCATCAGCATGGTAGAGGAAATTGGAGACCATGTCCTGAAAGCAAGACCACATTTGGAGTCCAAGGTACCCAAAAAATTTCCTTCGAAAATGCATTATGTATGTACCTTGGTGGATTTGGTGCTTGAGGATGGACCTATGTGCATGCCAACACCAAAAGATCCTGAGCAGGAAGCAGAGAGTGAGAAAAAGGCTTCGGTGATGAGGAAGATTGCATCTTATGAGGCATTTCTCCAAACCTTGTAGGAGGAGCTGAGGAAAGTAGACCAGGCATTGAATATTTATTTACAGCTCTAGAGGTGGTCATCAGGATAAGGACCATGGTAGAGGACAATGAAGTCCTAAAAGTGATGAAGGATGAGACATTGGGTCACGAGAGAGGTTGACATTGGTAAAACAAAAGCATGAGGCCCTTGCAGCAAGCACAAGAACCCCATAAGGAAAGGTTAGATGAGTTGGGGAAGATTATAGCATAGAAGATGGATCTGCTAGAAGGAAGAATGTCTACAATGTCCAACATTGTTCTAGGTTTTGTAGAATGAAAAGGGAGAAATTTCCCAAGATGAGTTGGAGTCTATTGTGGTAGATATTCCAGAAAAAAGTAGAGGCCACACTAAATGAGTGGCAGACATTAGAGGCCAAAATAAAGGAAGAATATCCAAACTCATTCTTCCAGTTGAAGCAGAGGATATTGTTGAGTAAATAATTCTTTTGTATAGAAAATTCTTTACTATCTTCCATTTATATTATTTCTTATTCTTTGAACATTCAAGAGGTAACCATTTTCGGGGTGGAAATGCAGTTAGTGTGGGGTAATGTTGAGCAGACAATGTATAACACTTAGCAGAAGGCATACAAAAGATTCACGTGGAAGAGCAGAGCACATTCAAAGGCATGGGAGGATCGGGAAGGAATCACATGTGGAGGAGGATAGAGACAGATTTGGGACTTAGCCATTTTCATGATTATGATCTATTTTTGGAAGATGGTGTGGAGCACATAAAAAGGGAAAAGACTTGCTGTGACACGCATCAGCTATTTTTGGAAGAATGGCTATGGAGCGCTTTGCATGGATGTGGGCTAAAGATAGAATTACTACTGATAGTTAACTAGGAGAGATCTATTGTTAGCACACTTTGCATGTGTGCCTATTATTGTAAAGGCACATGGCTATTTTTAGCATGCGACCTATTTTGGGATTAGATAAGTGGTGAAGGGAAAGTCCCCACCCTTATAAATATGTAATGAACTACGTAGTATAGTAGTGGTGTGAGAACTAGAACTGAATTATTGTGAGGTTATGTTGCCAAATCTGATGCATACATAAACTATGGTATTATCTATTGTAATGAGCTTATGTGTATTTATCATGTTTAATATAATGGAGTGTATTGGCTGAATCAGTATTAATCCTGAGTATAATTGGTTCTTGCATGTTTGATTTCATCATGGTTATCATTTAAATATGTTATTCTTTAGATATAGATGATATGTGATGCATTGTAAATGATATGTATTGATGTATTATGGATCTGAATGCATTAAGTCTTCATCAAGATTTAAAAATCTATGTAACACAATTTCTTTGTTCTGTGACCTTCAAAATTTGAAAACTTTATAAATTTATCTCTATGTCCTTATGGCCTTGTGTGGCTAGTTTTTGTATTTTACGTCCTTCCTTCTTGAGTCTAGTACCTTGTTTGTGTGTTTTTGTAAATTTCAATATATTGTATTTTAATATTAATCCATTGTGTTCTACTCTTTGTACCACCGATCTCTATAACTTTTGAAAAATTATCTAACACTTTACTTTTTAAATGTTGCTAAGTTTCTTTAACAATGGCTAGTTATTCTAGTTTTTCCATAGATAAATCATAGCTTTTAAATGAATTTAATGATAATATATAGAGAATTAGGATTAAGGATATTCTTATGGCTAGAAAGCTATAGGATTTAGTTAATGGAGTTGATAAGAAACTCACCGAGAGACAAGATATTCCCGAGAACCTAAGTGTTTTATGTCAAAAATCCCAATAGGCTATTCTTTGTCCATATTTTGCCCCTAGAAAATATTAGATCAGCCACGACCCCACACAGAAGGAACCAGAGAAACCACATTCAAACCTTACAAACATGTTGTAGAGGGACTCTACAATGGAGTGGTGGGGCCTGTGAAAGATCAAACAACCCTATGCAAGAAGAAATTCAAGAAACGGCTCTGTCAAGAAAATTCGTGCCTTAAATCCATTAAATAGATTACAGGCAGGATCGGAAATGGAATAGCAGGGTCGGGGAAGGAGAAAATAGTGTTGAAAGAGGCCAGAGGCTCAAAGAGAAGAAACAGGAAGGTTTGAAGTCTTCGGGCTCTAGAACAGTTCAGAATGAGCTCAAAATCGACTAAGTATGGAGGAGACAGTGACGTTGCCAAGTGTCCAAACAAGTGCATCTCCAAAGTTGAATCCAAAAAGGAGGCTTGAACAAGTGTCAGGCCCCCACATGTCTCAGGCCCAAAACGGAGGCAAATTCAAAGCTAAAAGTCAAAAGGTGGACAAGGCGGGCCTCAAAAAGGCTAAGTATAGAAGTGCTAGTGGAGGTTACCACGCACGCTCGGCGCGTCTCCAAGGGTAAATCCAAAAGTGGAGACTCAAATGAGCACCAGCTCACCACGTAGTCCAAGGTCTAAAAAGGTAAGAGGGGTCGTTGAAAAGTCCAAGAGCCTCATGGAGGTTTCCACGTGTCGACCCGATGCTCCTTCGAAGGCAATTTCCTAAACGGGTTCTAAGTAAGCGCAGAGCCTCTACGTGTCCATTTTCATAAAGGGACAGGTCGGGTTGAATAGTCAAAGCATTGAGATAGGATGTCACGTGTCCTCACTCATATATATGACCCCACCGAGTAAAAGGACTTAGCCAAAATATGAAAAGTTGAGCAAGTCGCGAAGAAGCCACGTGTCAAGATGTCGATCTGCGCGTCACTCCAAAAGAAAAATATAGAGGCTACCCTTAGACATGTGCCAGCCCTCCATGTGTCTAGTTTCAAAAGGGGGCCCATTTTTGAACTAGTTTTCCCACTATTTTGTATGGACCCAATCCAAATTTCAAATGGGCATATCTTTCGACTCGGGCTTGAAATCCAAAGAAATCTGCATCATTAGAAAGATCTCACTCGCTACACCATAGAGATCTAAAACTTTAAGTTTGGAGAAGTTAGGTGGGGAGAAAATGGAGAAACATCTTCAGGCCTTTAATACAGGATCTATTTGCCCCAACAACCAGATCAAATTCGATCTAATCCAGTTGTTTCCTCCTCCTTCAAGGCACCAAACCAGTGATTGATGTAGTCAAGATAGATTTGGGGCAGATTTTTTAGCAGGAGGCATTAATGGCAGTGGTTAAGCTTCAAACTAGTTTTCCTCTTCTCTCTCTTTCTTCCCTCTATGATTGAATCTATAAAAGAAGGGTTAGGACTCATTGTAAAGGGTTGGACATTATTCTGTTTTGCAGCTCCCCTTTTCTTCTAAAAATGAATTTGTGGAGTTTCAGACCTTCCATTATATTGCAACACATTTTCTACCTTCTGGCCATTTTGTAAATTCATTGTATCAAATCTGTAGATAAATAATACATGTTTGTGGCTGATTTTTGACCCTTTCTTGTCTTCATTGCTCTCATCTGGTCTTTCATTGCAAAACTGGTTACCTATGCTTGATTATTGTATGCATTTTTTTGGTTTGTGCCTATCAAAAAAACAAATGTTCATCATTCCTTTGGTGTATCACCTGGTTAGCTTAGTTTTAATTTCTTGCATTCCTTTCATCCTTGTCTCCTTGGAAAAATTAGATTAGGTTTAGGAATCAATCCTTTACAAATTTCACGTATGCACCTAGACAAAGGAATAGGAACCAACCTTAATCTAGAGAGTTTTCCCATTTGTAAAGTCCCACACTTTTGGGGAAAACTCAATGTTATGCAAATCACATCAAATGACAAGTTTGAAACACCAAATTTGAGAGGTCATTTGGGGTGCTATGATTTTTCACTAACAGTTTTGGCACGCCCGGTGGGACCAAAGAAGTCTCCATCTTTATTACAGTAAGATTGATGTGCACTTGTTGTGATTCTAGCTTTTAAGAAGTTTTAAAATTGTGCATCTGGCGACTCCAAAAGGGACAAAATCCACTGGTTTCATTAGTCCAAGCTTGCCAAGTTCATGAGAAGAATACAAACAAGGTCAAGAACCAAAGAAGAGGGACAATTTTTCCACCTGCACTTGTCTCCAGACAAAAGGAGAAGGGGAGAAGAGCCCAGAGATCTCCATCTCCACCAAACAGAGCCTTATCAACACCTCCTCCCAATAGGTCATTCTTTCAATCAAGAAGGGTGCTCAGGATGATCAGGATGGCACAATAAAATCCTTATGTCAATTTCACTGGTAGCATCCCACTTGCTCTTAATGCACAAAATCCAATCCTAGTTGTAGCATTAAAGAGCATCCCATATTTCATTGGAGAAAACCAGACTTCTCCTAGTGACCACATTCAAGACATTGCAAATGTCATACAATCCATGAGATCACTGAGATGGAAATTACAGTTAAGTTTCTAGCCTCTTCACTCAAGGGAAAAGCTTCATAATGGTTCAGGAGCCTAGCAATAGGCTCTATTCAAAATTGGGACCATCTGTGTAGAACTCTTTATGGCCAGTTTGGAGAAAAAGGAGATAACATGTCCTTGTTGGAGCAATTGACAACAATCAAAAGAGCTCCTAACAAGCAGTTGATAGATTTCAACCTCATATTTCAAAGGACCTGGGATAGAGTTCCATTGGCTGTAAGGCCCATAGATGCATGTGCTTTCTTATACTTTCTTAGAGCTCTAAATTCTGATATTGCTTTAATGATTCAGTCAATGGGAGGCACAACCTTACTTGCAGCTTATAGCCTTTCCATAGAGCTGAAAATTTTAATTCAAGCTAGAAAACTTGCTCCTAGGCCACCCATGCCTCTATACCCAGAATTAGGAAACCCAAGCACTAGCCAGACACCCACATTAGCTCCTATACCTACTCCTAGGAATCAAAGTTCAGCTAAAGCCTCCACCTCATCCTCTAACCTCAAAAGAGCTTCAGGAAGTTATGAAACAACTTCAGAACCTAGGGAATGAGTTAGTAACTATCAAGAGATAGTAGGCTCAGAGCTCTAGGCCATATCAGCCTCAAGCTCAGTATCAAGCTAGACCCCCATATCAACAAAATAGACCACCAACTCAGACTGTAAATCAGAGTCAAAACCAAGGACAACCTCAAGCTGGTAGACCTTTTAGGTCATATGATCCAAATACAGCTTCAACGTCAATGGCATTAGTTTTAGCATAGAACAACATGGCACAAGAATATAATTGGTATTTCCCATGCAATCAACCACATAATCAATCAATGTGCTTTAATGGTGCACTAAATCAGGCTTTGATGGTGCAAACCATTGGTGTGCCACAAGAACCTAGCCAAGAAGAAAATCAGCAGCAAGGAGCTCAACAAGAGACATCTCCAAGTGAAACTATGCTTGTTAATTGACAATCTAAAGAATTTTGTGGACTGAATTAGTTCCCTTCTCAAAATGTAGCTATATCACTCAATCCAAATGTACACGGTCCAAAAGGAGAAATATTGGAGAAGGACAACCACCAAACTTAGTTAATCCTCAATCCTCCATTACTCCACAAGGTTTTGGCACTCCAAATGCAACTCCCAACATGTAGAGCCAATCCAAGCCACCTTCCAAATCCACTCAGGCACCAGTTGTAACAACCCATGTGCAAGAGAAAAATGTGCCAGGGAAGGGGCATCGAAGGATAGCTCATTTAATATCATTGAAAAAATGAAGAAGACAAGTGTGAACATTTCACTATGGGAGTCACTAGCCATTCCAAGATAGAGGGATTTGTTGCAAACTGTTATGGCCAATTGGTCAAGCTCAAATCACCCCCTAACCAACAAGAGAAAGTGTTTACCAATGCAGCTCAACCTGAGGGGAACCATGGAGAACAACAAGGTAAGAACCTGAGGCCTCCTCCATTCTATGTTTCATTAATCATTGGGGAAAAATTGGTGCATAATTACATGATTGATTCGGGGCAAGTAGTTCTGTAATGCCAAAACAAATAGCTGATCAACTAGGTCTCCAATATGAAGTCATCTCTAGAGGGGTAGTGCAATTGGATGGGACAAGTAGTGACAACTGTTGGAGTCATCAAGGATTTGAGCCTCACACTGCATGCCTGCCCCATGTGATCAATTACGAAACATATCAATCATAGACTTGCCACCACATTTTGCACTATGTTTTTCCAGAGACTTCAGCGCCAAAATTGGAGGCTATGTGTCTACTGATTGGTCGCATATGCTTTTTAGAACAAGGTATGGAACTAAGGCCACAATCATATATGAGCCCATTATATATCATCATATTTATTCTTATGTGCCTAGCCCAATCAATGCCAATTGTTTAGCTTTTGATCAGGAGGACCTCCTAAGCACTTGTGAAGCAGATACCAAGGTGGGGTGTATCCTAGACTTGACTCTCGACGAATGGGCAAACAAAAGACATGATTTTGACCCCTATAAGGAGATGGAAGAATCTAAGCTAGGAGTTTATTGCCTGCATGAGGAGAATCCTAGCTTAGATCATTAAGCCAGTACACAAAGATGACAATCATTAAGCCGGAACACAAAGATGACAATGAAGTATGGAAATTGTTCTTTGATGGCTCGAGAAGTAGGCAAGGATCTGGAGGAGGAGCTATGATTGTGTCACCCCAAGGTATGAAATACTACTCAGCTTTCCATTTCCAATTTTCCTATTCAAATAACACAAAGAGAATATGAGGCTTTGGTTCATGGATTGCATTGGGAAAGGAAACAAGGAATCAAGAACTTGTAAGTATTTGGCAACAATAAACTAGTTGTTAATCAATTTAGAGGAAAAAATGTTGTCAAGAACGACCTACTCAAGAGCTACAAGAATAGGGTATGGGATCTCATTGAGGATTTTGAAGCCTTCAACATTGTGTCCATACCCAGGAAGGAGAATGAAGTTGTTGATAGGCTTGTAGCAGTTGGAGCAAACATTTGATGTGGTTGACAACATCAAGAGAGACAAAGGACAGCCACATATCCATGTGATTATGAGGCCAACAATGCCAGATAACAACACATGCTAGTAAGTGTTTGAGAATGATCAGTAGATCATCAATTTCTTGTAAGAGGAAGTTGAATTCTCAGCTAGGAATCAAGAAAAATTAGAGCAGCAATATGGAGATCAAGTAGTGTAGCTACGTACAAACAAGCTTCCCAAAGGTTTGGTGACATTGGAATCTATCTTCAATCCTAATGATCAGTTTCGAAAAGAGAAGGCTAACATACAAATCAAAGGAGAAGATTCAGAGTCAATTCTAGTTAGAGAAGGAAAAACACTTCAAATTGGCAAAGTGGCCACCGAGCAAGAAAGGTATGAATTCATGCAAATTTTCCAAGAGTTTCCAGATGTATTTTCTTGAGCTATGAATACCTAAGAGGTTTAATCTGAAGCTAGCATAACACACAATTGAACTAGATCCAGACGCTAAGCCTACTAGGTAAAAGTAGATACCAGTCAATCCACACATTGAACCTCTAATGAAGAAAGAGCTAAACAATTTGATAGAGGTAAGTATTATATTTCCAATCAAACACTCAAGATGGGTTGCAAACTTGGTCCTAGTCAGGAAGAAGAATGGAGAGATCAGGTTGTGTGTGGACTTTCATGATTTGAATAGAGCATCACTTAAGGACCACTACCCACTCCCCTCAATGGAGTAGATTTTGCAAGTGGTGTCTAGATCAGAGAGATTCTCCCTCCTAGATGGCTACTCGGGTATAACTAGATAATGGTGAAAGAAGATGATCAGTTCAAAATGGCTTTCACCACCAAATGGGGCACCTATGCCTACAGAAAAATGCCATTTGGATTGTCTAATGTTGGAGCCACTTTCCAAAGGGAAATGGATATGGCATTCAAAGGGTTGATCAACAAAATAGTACTGATATATCTGGATGACATCACTGTGTTCTCCAAAAATGTAGTAGATCACCTTTTTCACCTAAGATAGGTATTTCAAAGATGTAGGAGATTCGGGGTATCATTGAACCCTAAAAATGCATATTCTTGGCCCATGAGGGTAGGATTCTAGGCCATATTGTGTCAAAGGAGGGTTTGGAAATTGACCTAGAGAGGGTTGAAGTAATAAGAGCATTGCCATTACCAAGCCATAAGAAATCTCTTCAAAGCTTCTTAGGAAAGATCAATTTTGTCCACAGGTTTGTACCAGACTTTGTTGCCCTTGTCAAGCCAATAACGTTGATGTTGAAGAAGAACTTGGCATTTAGGTGGATAGCTAAAGGAAGAGCAAGATTTGAGGCCATCAAAGAAGCTATATCACAAGCCCCAACTCTCATGAATCCAGACTTCTCTAAGGACTTCATACTATATGCCTTTGGTGGTAGTGACACAATTTCTGCAATCTTAGTACAGTAGAACAAAGAGGGTACAGAGTAGCCAATTGCCTTCTTTAGCCAAGGTCTGGAAGATTATGAAGTGAGATACTCCTTCATCAAAAATCATTTCCTTATAGTGATTAGAGGGTTAAAGAAGTTTAAACATCATGTCGAAGGTTAAAGAAGTTTAAACATCTTGTTTCAAACAATAAAATCCAACTGTTAGTCTCCCATGTAAGAGTTAAATACTTACTTCTCAAAGAAGGATCTAAACAAAAAATGTGTAAGATGGATCACTCATGTCATGGAGTATGACATTGAGATCAAGGTTACCAAGTTGGTTTATGGGAAGGGATTGTGTGAACAACTGGCCTCAAGTCAACAAGATGAAGCAAGCAGTGAAAAGGAAGTTGTTTTTGTCCTGCAAAATAGTCAAGAGAAATAAAATGATGATGTGCCCACTCCTTGTTGGACTCATAATATTATGCACTTCCTACAAATAGGCCTATGCCCTCCAGAAATGAGTAAAGAAAAAGTAAGACACTTCATACTACATGCCATCCCATAAGTGCTTTTTTGATGGTGTCTTGTTCAAAAGGGACATCAATGGCGTTCTATTAAGATGCATTGGGACAAATCAGATTGAGAGAATGTTACAAGAATTCCATGTTGGAGCAGCTAGAGGCCATTTTTCTCCATGGATGACAACACTCAAGATCATTAAAGCGGGTTATTATTGGCCCAAGGTGTTTATTGACTACTATGCATGGATCAAAAAGTGCAAGTATTGTGCATTCTTCAAAGGCAAAGAAAGACTAAGCAACACTTCCATTACACCCAATTTCAGTTAACCAGTCATTCATGAAATGGGGATTGGACTTCATTGGGGTCATCAATCCAAATTCAAGCCAAGGCCAAAAATGGATTTTGACAGCAATAGACTATTTCACCAAATGGATCGAGGTAGTGGCACTCAAAGAAGCTAATGAGTCTAACATACTAGATTTCTATGAAGAGATAGTGACCAGATTTAGAGTGCCAGCCACTATTATATCGGACAATGCATTGGCATTCATAGGTTCCAAAATCATAGAATGGGCTATTAGGAATGGGATTTACTTAATCACTTCATCAAACTATTACCCTCAAGGTAATGGCCAAGCTGAGTCCACAAACAAGAACCTGCTAAGGATTGTTAGAAGAACTCTTGATGAAAATCAGAGAACTTGGCACACAAAACTCAAATCAGCCTTATGGGCTGATAAGAAAACACCCAAGAGGTCTACAGAAGCTCTCCATTCAAGCTTGTCTATGGGAAAGAGGCGGTGATGTCTATATCACTTGATTTTCCAACATTAGAACTCATGAAGTAGCTGGAGATGTCTAAGTTTGAACCAATGGAGGCCGTGTATGTAGAGCTAATAGAATTGGAAGAAACTAGAGATCATGCACTTTATGATGCCATGGAAAAGGATCAAAGTGTTGATTAAAAAGAGTTTTGATAAGAAGGAAAGGATGAGGGCCTTTCAAGAAGGAGACTTGGTCCTAAAATGGGATGTAGATTGGGAAAACTAGGAAGGCATTCCAATTTTGATGCCATTTGGAGTGGCCCCTACATGGTCACAAGATGTAAAAGTAGCAATGCTTTCCAATTGTCTACATTGGATGGTGAAGAGTTGCAGATTCTAGTGAATGGAATCTATCTTAAACATTGCTACTAGAAGGAAAAGTTCTCACCTTGTACATACTAGTTTAATTTCTCATTCCTCTAAGTGCTTGTGCACATTTCCTTGTTGTAGTTTAGGTTACTTTTTTTCCTAAGTGTTTTACACACTCTGCATGTTCTACTTGGAGCATGTATGATTTCAAATTTTGTACATAGTTGTGTGGTGTTGTTTTGTTGCTCTTACACAGTCCATTTCAATGGCAGTTGGTGAAGATCAACTCCAGTTTCAGTGGGTTTCCAAGTGGCTCGGGGATCATTTTTTAAAGTTCAAATAAGTTTTAGGCTATCACTCATGACTCCATGCCCAATGGATATAACAAGGCAACTAGTCTTTTCATCTAGCAGGTAAATACCCCTACGAGTCGCCAAATTGTTATCCATATTTTACCCCCGGAAAAATATTAGATCAACCACAACCCCACACAGAAGGAACCAAAGAAACCACATTCAAACCTTACAAATAGGTTACAGAGGGACTCTACAATCAAGTGGTTGGGCCTACAAAAGATCAAACGACTCAGTGCAAGAAGAAATTCAAGAAACAGTTACAGTGAATCTTTGCCTTAAATCCATTAAACAGATTACAGGCGGGCTCGGAAATGGAATAGTAGGGTCGGGGAAGGAGAAAACAGTGTCGAAAGAGGCCAGAGGCTCAAAGAGAAGAAATGGAAAATGTTTTAAGTCTTCGGGCTCCGGATAGTTCAGAACAAGCTCAAAATTGACTAAGCATGGAGGAGATGACAGACGCTGCCATGTGTCCAAATGGCGCATCTCCAAATTTGAATCCAAAAAGGAGGCTCAAACAAGCGCCAGGCCCCATGTGTCCCAGCCCAAAATGGAGGAAGAGTCAAAGCTAAAATTCAAAAGGCAAATAGGGCAGGCCTCAAAAAGGTTAAGTATAGAAGTGCTAGCGAAGGCTACCATGTGTCAGCTTGCGCATCTCCAAGGGTAAATCCAAAAGTGAAGACTCAAACGAGCACCAACTCGCCACGTAGTCCAAGTTTCGAAAAGGTAAGAGGGGCCATTGAAAAGTCCAAGAGCTTGTGGAGGTTTCCACGTGTCGACCCGACGCTCCTTCAAAGGCAAAATCCTAAGTGGGTTTCTAAGTAAGTTCGATCCTCCACGCGTCCGGTTTCAGTAAAAACAAGGTCGAGACTCATTGTAAAGGGTTGACATTCTTCTGCTTTTTAGGCTCCCCTTTTTCTTGCAAACAAATTCATGGAGTTTCAGACCTTCCATTATATTGCAACATGTTTTTTGCCTTTTGGCCATTTTTTAAATGTATTGTATCAAATCTACAGAGCAATAATACATGTTTGTGGCTGATTTTCGACCCTTTCTTATCTTCATTGCTCTCATCTAGTCTTTCATTGCAAAATTGGTTATCTGTGCTTGATTATTGTATGCATTTTTTTTGGTTTGTGCCTATCAGCAAAATAAATGTTCATCATTCCTTCTGTATCACCTGGTTAGCTTAGTTTTAATTTCTTGCATTCCTTTCATCCTTATCTCCTTGGAAAAATTAGATTAGGTTTAGGAATCAATCCTTTGCAAATTTCACATATGCACCTAGACAAAGGAATAGGAACTAGCCTTAATCTGGAGATTTTTCCCATTTGCAAAGTCCCACACTTTTGGGGAAAACTCAATGTTATGCAAATCACATCAAATGAAAAGTTTGAAACACCAAATCTGAGAGGTCATTTGGGGGTGTTGTGATTTTGCACTAATAGCTATGTCCATCTTATTGCAAAGTATCAAAGATGAGTTCTTGTTGCATATTGGAAATATGGAATCTCCATCTTATGAGTGGGATCAATTGTAAACTATGTATGAGGGTGGACGCCTCTCTAAAATAATTAAGTTAATCATGGAATTATTTACAACCCCTATGAAAGTTGATGAAAAGATTGTTAATTATCTAGCTAAAATTAAGGATATTAAAGCTCAATTAGATGGATGTAATTGTGAATTGTTTCATGATAAGTTGATTTACTTCATTATTCAAATTAACATTCATGAAAATTTTAGAAACTTCATCTCTATTCTAGATTATAAATATCAAAATGAAGATGATTTACCTGATTTAGAAACATTGTCTTCTCTCCTTATTCAAGAAGAGAGTGCCATGAAGAAATTTGAATCAAAAGATAATGCCTCTCAGACATTGTTCTCTCAAATTTAGAAGTCTTCTAAAAATCAGTATATCAATAATTTAAATCAACAATCAAACTTTAGATCCAAGTTTAAGAAAAATTGGAATAATCATAAGTTTAAAGTAAATTTTGATGGCACTTGTAGCAATTATGGTAAATTTGGTTATAAAACAACTGATTGTCATAAGAACAAAAACAATAAAAATAAGAAGAGCAATAAAAATCAGAGTCATGTTAATAACTAAGCCAATAATGTTGAGCATTCTATTTCTCTTTATATTTCCCTTTCATCCTCCAATGATAGTAAATGGATCCTAGATAGTGGTGCATCTAGACACATGACATATATGCATGGTATCCTTCATGATATTGTTGAGTTTCATGAAAATTTATCTAGGAGATAACTCTGTCATCAAGTTTGAATGTTGTGGCAATATTAAGTTTGCAAATGGAATCATTAAGAATGTGTTATTTGTTCCTAACTTAAATAAGAACATTTTATCTTGTTCATAATTAACTAAAGATGATTGTAAAGTTATTTTATTACAAGATAAATTATATCTTAAAAATATCTTGGTAAAGCAAATTTTTTTTTATTTACAAAAGAATGAACTATAGTTTTTGAATGGATTTATTAGCCAATCTTGTATTTCCACTTCTTCTTGTAATATTGTTCAATTATGGCATGAAATGCTTGGGCATGTAAACTTTAAGAGTTTATATGAGATGTTTTGCTTTAACCTAGTTTTAGGTCTTCCTAAGATAAAATCAAATCAATAATATTATGAAAGTTTCTTGTGTGGTAATCAACATGTAAAACTACTTCACAAACACCATGAGTATAACTCCTCTTTATTGCTTGAGTAAATCCATAGTAATGTTAGAGGTCCTTTAAGTACCTTCTCTTGGTGGTGTTTTATATGTTGTTAGTTTTATTTCTCAATAATGACTTGGTCTTAGTAAAAAAAAATTGATGTTTTATCTAAGTTTCAAGAGTTTAAAGCCCTAGTTGAAAATATGGCTAATTTGAAAATTAAAAGAATAAGAACTGATAATGGAGGTGAGTATGTGAATAAGAAGTTTGATGAGTTTTGTGTGTCTAATAGAATTTGCATGGAAATAATAACTCCTATTCTCTCAAAGAAATGGCATAGCTATAGATGAAAGAAAGAATATAACAATCTTAGAAATGGTTAGGACTATGCTTCATGCTTCTAATGTGCCTAAATTTCTATGGGTTAAAGCTATGAACACTATTATTCATATCCTTAATAGAGTTCCTACAAAATATTTACATCAAACCACACCTCATGAATTATGGACTAAGTAAAAACCTGATATCTCTTATTTAAAGATATTTGATAGCTCTACTTCTCTTCTTATTCCTAAAGTTAAAAGACAAAAACTTGATCCTACCTCTTACTCTTGAATTTTTGTTAGGTATGGTAGTCAAACAAAAGGATTAAGATTATATGATCTAGTTAAGCATGTGATTATAGAAAATAGGAATGTGCATGTTCTTGAGAAACATTTTTGTAAATTTTTCTCTCTTCCCTCTTATGAGTTTCCTAAGTCTGAAATTGATCTTATAAATGATAATCCTTACTTAGTTAATATGGAAACTTATTTATAAGAGAATAATCATCCTTCTTCTAATACGATGAATTCATACATTAATGGGGAGTCTTCTCAATCTATGATTCCTAAATGGGCCAAAAATTTGGTTTCAAAATCTCAACCTAATGATTTGAGAAAGATGACCCATAGTCAACATTCTTATCATGCCTTGTCAATTGTTTATGAGGTTGAACCTCAACATTTTGAAGAAGATAGCCTAAATGAAAAATGGTTTGTGGCTATAGAAGTTGAATACAACTCTATTATCAAGAATCAAACTTGGGAATGAGTCCTTCTTCCTCCTAAAAGAAGCATTATATGCTCTAGATAGTTGTAGAAGATAAAATATAACTCTATTGGTAAGGTTGATAAATTCAATGAAATATTAGTTGTTAGAGGGTTTACTCAAAAACCTCATTTAGATTATGTTGACATCCTTGCTCATGTTTCCAAAATGAGAACTATTAGAATTCTTTTATCTTTGGCTACTCAATTTCTCGGGAGATTCACCAAATGGATGTTAAAAATGATTTTTTAAATGGTGACTTGAAATAATAAATTTATATGAATCAACCTATAATTTTTGAAGAACCGAGAAAAGAATTATTTTTGTGTAAACTTAATAAATCCTTATATGGTCTTAAAAAATCTTCTAGAGCTTAGTATGTTAAGAAAATAGTTTCTTTCATGAGCTTGGTTTCTAACTTCTTTTTTATAATTATTTATTTGTCATGTATGAAAACAATCATGTTATCATTTTTGCCTTATATGTTGATGATGTATTGATTATTAGTAGTAATAAAAATCTAAATCTTAGAATCAAATAGAATTTAAGACAATATTTTGAAATGACCGATTTAGGACTTTGCTAAATTATTTTCTAGGCATGGTTATTTGTCAAAATCACAAATCTATTATTGTATCTCAATCACAACATGTTACTAATATAATTAAAATATTTGATATGATTGATGGTAATTTTTTCTCTAATCATATGGAAGTTGGTGTAAAATTAGATCCAAAATCTTCTTGTGATAAATTTAATCCAACTTTATATCGATAAATTATTGGTTGTTTTTGATTTATTTAACTATCACTAGGCCCGATATCTCTTATACATTGGAATTGTTTCTATATTCATGCAAGATCCTTATGAGGACCATTGGAAAATGGAAAAAATGATTGTAAGGTATATCAAAGGTACAATCAATTATAGCTTGTGTTATTATTCTTGTGATAATGTAATTCTATTTAGTTATTGTGATTCTAGCCATTTTAGTGATATTGTGGATAGAAGATCTACTTTTAGATATGTTTTCAAGTTAGGTGTAGGTGCAATAACTTGGAACAACAAGAAGCAACCGACAATATCTATCTCTTCTACTAAATAAGAGTATAGAAGTGTTATGGAAACAAAAAAGAAACCATGTGGATCAAAATAATGTTGGAAGAAATTCATATGGGCATAAAAGGAAACATTCTACTTCTATGTGATAGCCAAAGTTGTATTATTCGTACAAACAATCCAATCTAACATCAAAGAACCAAGCTCTGTTGAGATACATATGCACTTCATATGGGAAAAAGTTCTCAATTTTGATATAGATCTCAAGTTTTGTTTCACTAATGAGTAGGTTGCTGACATTTTTACTAAGCCCTTGGGTGTTGTAAAGTTCTAAAAATTCCATTTTATGTTGGGAATTTCAAATATTAACTCTTATGATCATATGGATGGAATTGATCTCAACCTCTCGAATCAGCTTGATCATGTGCTATTTAGCTCTTATAATCATGTGAATGATGTTGGTCTTTGCCTCTAAATCATGTGAGTTTTGGCAACTTCCTTGAGGGGGAAATAAGAAATGGTCATGTTGTATGTTATTGTGCAATGTCATATCTTAATGACTTGAATGTGTCAAAGTGGATACTCGCGAGACTATTTTTATGTTGTTTAATTAAATGGTCATGTATGTGAAGTTTACTTGTAATCTCCAGAAAATAATTATATATGTAGAGTTTATTAACTTTGTAGTCTTATGTAAAGTTTCATCCTTAATCACTTTATCTTGATAATTTGTAATGTTCCTTTGTATTGCAATTTCTATAGAATTCATGGAATATTGCTTTGAACGAGGAAAAATAGTGTCTCGCACCTTCTCTAAAACTTGAAATATGTGTTCAATTGTTCACATATTTTATAAGATCACAAGACATTGTGGTAGTGTATCAAAGAGTTGAAAAATCCGCTAGACATTACTATAGTGTACAACATAACCGTAAAACCTATGGAACAAGTGTTTTTTATATGGTAGCCTAAAATCGCATGTTGATTTATGGATTGGAATTCCTTTTATACTAAAAGGTGACTTGGTATGAAGAACAAACTTTGACATGTGAAAGTAATTTTACATGTTTCCCTGCATAACATTAAGGGGGGTGTTGGATTTATAATATTAAGTGGGAAACTGCTTATTTAAGAAACCCACAAAAGACTATATGTTTTTGGTTTATCGATTATTTTTAAAATATAAGTATATCAGATCTACTTAAAATTTAAGAGTGAACCAAAATAAGTCACCCACCTTATATAAAATTAGGTGATCTCATTAGAGATCACTTACAATGGTGATATGAAAAATATCAAGTGTAACATATGAATGCGAGAAATATGTGTGAGATGATTATAAATACACAATGTGAATGATCTAAAACTCATGAGTGGATGTATGAGGCAGTTTGTAATCCCTTCCTCAAATATATCTGTGGAAATAGTGGGAGTGTTGGGTGAAATTTTATTATCAATAAAGCTAAGTGATTTTCAGTGGATTTTTTTACCTTTCAAAGTTTTTCTAATAATATCTTGTGTCATTATATTCATTTAATTTTTTTCATGGTATTTACATTCTATAATTTGCATCATATACATCTAAATCTAAGTTTTTTTTTACTGCACTTCATAAACTATAATCTTTGACAATTTATATTGTGGATTTATAATTTCTAACATCATTCATTTTCCTAACACATATGAGATAGTGATGTGTAAATTAATATGATGGATGCAAAGACACAGGATTAACAATGGTCCATTTGTAAAAAAATTACTCATCTCCAATTAAGATTATCTGACCGATTTCAAGATGATTTTATTTTATAGGTCATGACTAGACTTAGACCCGCATGTCGCCTACTTTGTTGAAAATATCTCGATGTAAGGAATGGGTTTTTCTCTTAACATGAATGACTAAATTGATTCTTTATATTTTGTATTATTATGCACTTTTGATTCAATTTTTGAAATCTTTTTGTTGCTTGATTTTTTTGAATTAACCCCTACATTTTCCCACATACCATCAATAAGAGGTAAGATTTCAACACCGAAAATAAGATGTAGGTGAGTAAGGGTACCTTTCTCTTTTCCTATTCTTACACCACCAGTATGAAGCACGGGCTCAACACCAAAGACTATGAAGGAAGAAAGGTGTAACAATTTTTATTTTTTTATATTTTTGATTTATTTTTCCTTGTTTTTGTATTGAGCTTATTTGGAAAGATAGTTTGCCCCTAAATCTCAACCCCACTCGAATAGTAATATGCAATGGCTTATCACCTTAGATTGAGATGGGCGTAAAAAAGATATGGGTAAATATGTTTAGTGATTTCTTTCTAAGCCGAGAGCTTCTTCAAAAGGATGATTTTTTATCAATAAGATTCTAGATAAGACTATACATAAAAACATTTAGAATGGAAGAATCCAAAATAGGGTTGTGATACAAAAATACCCTTTAGGAAAAATATCAACCTACATCTTATAGGTGAAGGGTGTGAAGTTACAATAATGAAATGATAGATATATATGCCAATGGATGAAATAATTAAAAAAATTGTACAATCAACTTCCCCTAGTGTGGAGAGTACATATGAACAATAAGTTTTTTTAACTTTTTCTCTTTTTTATTTTTTTATTTTTCATTTTTCACTGATTGGGGTTTACAATGGACTCATCAATGTAGAAGGGGTCCATGTTTATGAAATTTCAATAGTCATGATTTATGAGACTTGAACGGATGAGGTCTAAGTCAATGGACTAGATAGAAGGATTTTCAATGAGTAATTTTGTATCGGCTAGTTCATCAAAAAGGGCATGTTTGGATAAAGGTAATGTATATTTTGCATTTTGTATTTTCATACTCTCCAATACCTCTTTTAATTACATCCAACGTAGGTGGAGTAGAAGACACTAATAGAGTAAAATATGTAGATGGTTGAGCTTTAAAAATAATATCAAAGTCAATGCGGTCTTCACCATGAATGGAATGACACAAGGAATGAAATATTGATTTGTAGATGGTACTTCAAGGCATCTCAACAATTTCAATGATTCGATATCCATTTTTTTGTCATCTATAAACACTTTTTTGATTTTATGATTAGGGATGAATACTTAAATGCACAAGGAATTGATGTTTATATTGTTCAAATTTAAAAGGGAATGTCAAGTAAATGATAATATTGAATGATTTTTTGACAAAAGATTCGTGATTAAGGCTTAAAATGGTTATGTAATGATACCCTTAGGAATACATACCTCATGGAGTGCACAAGTATGGAGTTCTTGAAACGTAGGTATCTTCTTTGAGATTTTTCCAATGTCATGAGAAACAAATGAAGAATTTGTATTGGAAATTTGTTGTGAAAGAGTTTGTAGTCTTATTTTCCCACTAAAAACCCTAGGCATGATGGAACTTCATCTAGATGAATCTAAATGCTCACCTGAAGTGCGCAAGGGTAACAGGTCCCTCTTTTTATACCAAATTTTCAATATGTTAGCATGAATTTCCATATATTCCATATCCATAAAAAATAATTAAGGGTAAAGCATTTTAAGAATCAATTCACAACCATAGTGCATAATGAATCAAATAAGGATTAAGATCAAATTTACCATAAAATAACCATGATTAGAGACATCAACAATCAATATCCAACCACAATGATCCATTCTATTAAGTCATCATGATACACAGAATCTAAATACACCATGAGTACCATCGAAATTCATGCATGTAAAATTATACCAACAACATAACTTTGTTACATTATAAATCTCAACTTAGAACTCGTAACCTAGAATCCCCTAAATTGTGCAAATTAATACATATATATAGGGAGTGGGGCGTTCCTTCACTTCCCATGCACTCTTAAAATAGGTTACATGCTCAAAATATCCATACACCGCTACAAAGATACCTAAAGAAGCATGCAAGCTTCACCTAATAATAGATTATCTCTATATTTAACACTAGATCTACATCTTATTTTTAGTTTGAATCTATGCATGATGTTTACTCTTCTTGTCACATGTGATCTTTCCCAAAATAGACTTCACTTTGCCTCCAAGTCTTCATGCCTTATTCTAGCCTCAAAACGTTGTGTGAACACCACTCCAATTTTTCATCATCTATATTTATCTTGTGGCTCAAAATGTGACTAAGTCTCAAAATTATTTTTCCTATGTGTGAACCTCCGTACACTTCCTGTTCTACTTCTGTGCATGCCTTTGTGCCTATCTTTTGCACATCTAAAACACTCGCATCACTCATACTTAGCATATTTTAGGGGTGCAACATTACCCTACACTAGCTGGATTTCCATCCCCAAAAACTCTTCAATCATTCAAACACAAAAAATCGTCAGAGGATATAGCAAAATTTCAGTGTCCAAAAAGAAACATCATACCTAGAAATTTTTCTAAGGCGCGGGTTGATGGAATATCTCTAGAAAATTTGCATCTATCTCTTCCATCACCTTCTTTCATTCTTCTTGTTCCTTTAATGATTTTCTAGGCACATCCTTTATGCTCCCCAAACACTTGATTGGGAGTGAGCTATTCAATTCTACCCTTTATCTCCTTAATAACCACCATTAGTTATGCATTTTTTCCATCAATCTCATCTATGTGTTCCAATATGGAATTATAGAACTCACCTATACGCACCTCTAGCTTCTCCTACTTTGTTTTTATTTTTTCCTTCTCGCGTGGTGGTCTCGCAATCACTTATGTGCACTCAACCTCGTTAGTTGGGTTATTTGCTTGAATCATATTAAGTGTTGCTTCCTCATCCAACAATCTAACATTAATAACAGGCTCACACTTTTGGCACATGTTGAAGCCTCGTATCTACTTTTTTCACTTGCTTCCTTGATCCCGGTTAACAAATCCTCCAATTCGGTGATCCTTTCTTCAACGGTAATTTTATTGTTCTCTTTCTCCTTCGTGATCTCCTCCTCCATAGGCCATGTACCACTTTTGATATTAACAAGGAGAATCCCGACTAGATCCTCTAACTATGCCATCTCATACTCATAATCTGCTCTCGGCCTCGGCTAACTAAGGAAGGGAATTGCTCCAAAATTTTCTTCACGATTGCATCGGCTCTATCATATGGTTCCTTCCTTCTTCTCTACTCACCCCGTAGACCCTTCTATAATCTTTCCACTTCACACTCCTTTTCCTTCTTGTCTACAACCATTATGCATACATTTGCACTAGCATCCAAGCTTCTCCTCACCACTTCATAAGTTATCTTATGCAAGGTGTTACATGCTTGTCCATTAGTTAAATGGTTTGGATCTATTGCCTTGTACTTTTTTCTAGGTTTATTTTTCAATATCATCATTTTAATCGAATGCTAGCTCACCTCAAATTCAGGTTCCTCCAAATGATTATGTAAATTCAAACTCAGCATTTTCCTTGTCCTGGAAACCCCTCCATCTTGATCTAACAACTCCCAAGCATGCAACTGCTTTGTTGGTACCATGCTCTAAAAGTGCACCCACAATACCTTCATAGGTTCATCCACGTAGTCCATGTGGGGTGACCTTGGTTTCCACCACTTCCTTTGTACCTTTCTTTCTATTCTATATTTCTTGGGAGTGGGTGTACTTGTGCATGTCCCAAAACCAATATCATCCTTGATGAAAAAATTGTCATCAGTGTCCTTTCCCTCATGTCTTGTTGTTATATTCACTTATTTTACACCTATAAAGTTTGGACTTCCACATTTCCACCCTATGCAAACTAGGGGATACTATATTTTTGAATAAATTTCCTCCAGGGGTTCTTCTCGCCACTACCTCAACCCTTTTTGTTCTAGGATTTCATCCTTTCGTGGCCATGTTTCTACAAAGGTGTGTCATAGGTGCTCTGTAACCCAAACTTTTCTTCTACCTGATCTTTGTGATCCTTAATTGCTCATAAGGTACACAACCCCTCTTTTCATGTGCTCTATTGTTGGTTCCAACTTGCCCTTCCATAAGGATCCACACGGATTCACCCCACACTTTTGGTTCGCACTTTCACTTTGTCACTTAGATCTTCTCCGTACTCAAATTCTTGGTAACTTATTTGCCCAAGTTTTTCTTCAAAGGAAAGGTAGAAAAATTACTACCCTCACCCCTATTTATACTTTTTCAATAACCCAAATGTCCTTTCGACCCATGCTTTTAAGTTACTTTTTCAAAAAAGTAATTTTGCTATCTTCATTCACTTTCATGACTTCCTTTTGCATGCTTTGCAATCGTAACCTTCTACAGTGTGTTATACTACTCCTCGGCCATAGACCTCATATGTGTTCCTTCCCACTTCAAAGTACATAACCTCTATGTCATACCCCAAGTATCTCCACATGCCGCTACCTACCTCACGTTACAATGCGCTATCATCTTTTATGTGTGGCTTTTAATCAAAGCAATATTCATCCCGAGCACCATATGCACAACACATGTAACACCTTTTTCTCTTCTCGCGCTAGCCTTCAAAGAGACACCTTCAACCAAGCTAGCTTGTATCAAGATGGAAGTTGATAATTCTCATTTCTACATTCAATCCACCCCACACTAAAGTTATGTGCAGTCCTTTGTGCATGAATTCTTATGACACATACACACACTTATTATAACAAAACACTAAACTAAATTGACAAAGCATAGTAACGATGAAAGGAAACACATATAAAAGAAATGCATTAAAGGGAAATCTAATCTAAGTGGAAATATTGCATTATTACAAACACCAAGAAGACTTATTTATAGTAGGGCTTCAACCTACTCTTGCTTAAGTAATCAAGAAACTGAGTGCCATCCAGTGCCTGTAACTGAAAAGTGCCTGAATCAAGTATATATGTCACTACGTGTGGTCCTAACCAAAGCACTTTCAATTTCTAAGGTTGGTGCACAAACTTGGAGTCATAAAGCAAAACCATATGTCCAACTTCAAACTACTTACTCTTAATATGTCTGTCATGTCATGATATCTACCTTGCCTTCTGTGTATTTTGGCTCCAACATGCAATGTCTCGCCTCTCATCCAAATACATCAATTTATCTATGTGATCTTCTAGTGCATGTTCATCATCTAGTCCTCATGCATGTGTAACACACAGGAGGGTAACATGAATTCCATGGGTTAAACAACCTTTACACAAAATACCAACAAAAAGGGTGTGGCCTTGTTTAATCTTTTGTAAGTAGTCTTGTATGCCCAAAGTATAATAGAGAATTTATCATCCCAATACTTCCTTCCAACATCAAAAATCTTCATCAATGTATGTCCCAATATCTTTTTGAAAGCCTCAATAGTACCATTGGCATGTGGGTGATAGGGTGTTGTCTTATTATATGCCACCATAAACTCTACCAATAATATTTTGATAGTCTCATTAAGGAAATGAGTGCCCCTATCAATGTTCAATCTCAACAGACATCCATATCTGCTAATAATGTTCTCCCATAGGAACCTTGTTGTTATAGTTGTCATGTAATCCTTTATAGGTGTTGTTTCTACCCACCTGGTCAGATAATCTGTACATGTAATAATATAGCGTGATCTAGTCCTACGTGTAGGTGGGGAAATAGGACCCATAAAGTCAATTACCCATTTCTCAAAAGGTTTTGCACTCGCAATAGGCCTCAAGGGAATCTCATCTCGTGTGCCCAGCTTCCCAAGGTGCCGACAATGATAGCACACCATGGCATACTCTTACAATCTTTATATAGCGTTCCCCACCAAAGGCTAGCTAGAAAAATTTTACATGCGGTAGAATTTCCTACATAACTTCCTCCTACAATCCCACCATGAGCATCCTCCATTATAGATTTGCGCTCATGCTCCAATACACACTGACGTAAAATCACATCACAACCTAAGTTGTATAAATCTCCACCAATAAACATGTAAGGTGCGGTGCGTATGGAAAGTTATTTCTTATCTAAGCTCTTCATCCCTTCGGGTGCCACACGAGTACGCAAGAATACAACAATGTTTTCTAAATCAGAGGGCATGGGGTTCAATTTGAATAGTTGTGCATCCAATATTGTGTCCTTAATGCTTTACACATTCTCGCCTGAATTAATTCTTGATAAATGATCCAGTCCAAAATTACTCTTCCCTAGCTTTACCACCACTATAAAGTCAAATTATTGAAACAAGAGAATCCACCGACATATGTGCCCCTGTAAAATGGGCTTATTTACTAAGTACTTAAGTTTCATGTGATTTGTATAGAATATAAAGGAATTTTCCATCAAGTATTTTCTAAACTTGTGTAGTACATAAATCATGGGCAATGCTTCGTGCTTTGTAGTTGTAATATTCTCGCTTACTTAGGGTTAACTTCCTACTCACAAAACAGATAGGAAAATCAACAATACCTTCTCCGAGTTGTGTTAACACTACACTAGTGTCCATGCCAAAGGCATCACTATATACATGAAAAGGTTTTTCCCATGAAGGAAATTACAGAATGGGCACGGAAGTAATTCTTTTCTTCAATGTCTCAAATGCTTGTTGTTGCACCTCATCCCAATGGAACTTTCTTTTACTCTTAAAAATTCTTCCAAGGGCATGGAAATCTTGGAATAGCCCTTAATTATTTTCTTGTAATAACTTGTATGTCCCAAAATCCTTGCACCTTGCTCGATTGGTAGGATCCTCTAAGCCCAAGATAACTGTAACCTTAACAGATCTACCAACAAACCTTTTTTGCATATAATGTGTCCCAACAAAGTTCCAAAGGGTGTAACAAAGATACACTTCTTAATGTTGAGAGAGATGCTCAACTACCACACCTCTCAAACATAAGTCTCAAATTTTCACAGTAATCCTTAACCAAATTTCATATATAGTCCAATCATCTAAGTAGACCTGTAAAAACTTATGAATGAAGTCCTAAAATTTGTGAACAATAATGCGCAAAAAGGCTGCAGCACATTCTTCAACGTGAAGGGAATAACTATGTATGTAAAACTTCCCCACTCAAAGTGATAAAAGTTGTGTTTTTTTATCCTCCTTAGCAATCCACACCGGTGATAGCCAAAAATTCATCAGTGAAAGAGTAAATCTCACGACATGTAACACCATCCAATATCTCCTCAGTAAAAGGTGTGGGAAAAGGGTCTATGACACAAGCAATATTCAAATCTTTGTAGTCCACATAGATCCATATTCTATCATCTTTCTTTATGCTTATCACTAGGGGATAACCACTCGACTCCTCAATGGGCTCAATGATTCCAGATTTCAACATCTTATCAATCTCTTCCTTTACCTTGACGCACAGATTAGGATTTCTCCTATAAGGCCTCTTCCTAACCGGGTGTGCACCTTCCTTATTTTGATCCTCATCTTTCCCAAAGAGTGATGCACTCCTTTCAACTCATGATAGCCTCGCATAAATAAGTCCCGAAGTCACCCAGCAGCTCAGTAATTTTTCTCACCTCTTGTTCATACCAATAGTCACCAATAATGGCCTCCTTAGGCTCTGCATCTATCCCAATGTTGACATTCTTCATTTTCATGGGCTCATGATAAGCGTGCACCTTCTTATTAGCACTATTTAATACCTCAAACATACCTATAGTGTGATTAACATCCAAATTATATACTTCATCATCGTCAATCATCAAATGTAAACCAAAGATACCCTTCTCTTTTTCTAGCCAGGTGTGCCCAAGTTATTCCTCATTTGTCTCTTATTCGTCAAAGTGCTCCTACAAATCCAACTCTCTAAACATATCTAGTAGTATTTCCTCTTCCATTGCACTATCCCCCATCGTAAGGCACTTTATAATCTGTAATGCTTCATTCACCGGAGGTTTAGTAGAAAATAGTCAAAGGTATGAATCATACATGAGGTCATCTCCTACCAATTAATTGTTTCCCTTGTTAACTCTACATGAACATACCATGCGTGCACGCAACTGCTTAGGGTGGCATATAATTTATGTACCCAGAGTGATGGATTCAAGGCATCATGTCCCTCTATCTAGAGTCTCTCACACTTCTAAACATGGTGTGAAGTAGAATCCTTCCCATTAAATTCACATTTATGAGAAGGTACATTTATCCTAAGAAACATAGTAGATAAGGTGATTCTCACTTCTCACCACTCTAAAAGGTTATCTCTATTTAAAATTCACTAGCGTATAGTTATCCCGCACAAGGTATATACTATCATATTTCTTGTATCACCTTCATCTTTCCATTGAGCTCCTATGGCATGCGAAATACATCGGGTTTCCTTCGCTAGTATACCAAGGTACCTGGTTATGACTCAAGTGTCTAACTATGTGTGGGCTGATTACATGAGTATTTTTTTCTTGATCTCTTACCCGACCATTTCATATGTTTCATGCACCCAGTTATCATAGGCAACACTAGATGTATCAATCATTGACTGAGCATCATCCCATTGAATAATACCTTCTTTAGATGGCTCAAGCATTTCAGGATCTCTATCTATGTGCACATATATCCTATTCAGATCCTCTTCACTCAAAGGTTATGCATACGGTGCATCCTTTGAATCTGGAAAAGGAATAATCATGTTCTCTTCTTTTTTTTCAAAACTGATGTATCCCTTGTTAAATTACAAATCAACATTATTATTATAGCACCAAGGGTGCCTAAGTAGTGTTGGGAAACTATCTACCTCAGCAAGCTCCAATACCTCAAATTCTCCAGTGAACTTGGATCCCTGAATTATAATAGTCACATCCTTCAATACTCCATTAGGATTAGCTCTAGTTCTATTCTCCATCTACATCATGTTCAAATAAGGTTGCAACGGTGGTCTCCCATTTGATTCCATGTATCCAAGGTGAGTACATTCACTTCCGCACCTATATCAATCAATATTTTTCTCAGAATCCATCGATCAATAACTACGTTTAGAGTAATGTCCTTATCATATTCATGATTATGAGGAGGTAAATTTGCATGCAATATCTGCCTCTTGTGCCCACCATCAATGTGTGGTACCTTCTCTCTCAACCATTCACCTAACAATGGAATGATATTTTCATGTCATAGCATCTTACATACCTCCTTCAGTCATTAACATCCTTCTATGGAAGTTCAACCTTCTTTTCTTGCTCCATCTTGTGTGCTTGTTCCTTCAAGCATTGAATTTCACCTTACAGGTTCCTAATAACCTCCATAGTCTCCTGATAAACTTCCTTACAATGGGAAGGATTTGGATATTTTTCATTTATCACCTCCTATTTTTTAATAGTAGTATTTTACTTCATAATCTCACGAGCATGCACAACCTCAACATGGGTAGTCATCAATGCGGTAGTAACTCAAGATCAAGCTCTAACTTTGGCATCCACTAATTTTCCACAAAGACATTGTACTTTTATCATTCCTACACCCTTATCATTATTCTTATAGTTCTTACTCATGTTCTCATATAACTCAGACACTCTTCAAACTTATGTTGTTTCCCACACCATGAGAAGACTACATTCAGAGGGAATTCACGCCTATAATGATCAGGGGATCTGCATGTATAACAAGTTCCTTAAGGGAAATCACTTCTTCCACCTCTATGACCATGACCTCTATATCCTCCTCGATAACCTCTACCTCTACCACCTCCATCAAAGCACCCTTTATGATGTTGTCCTTCCTACTTCTTTGAATTATTCATGATGCTAGTCTAACAGCACACACTAGTTTCAATAGAATCCCATGATTTTGATCAATTAGTCTACAATTCTTTGTATCATGAGTGTGGGACTTACAAATATTACAATATGAAGACACGTTCTTCCATATCGCGTATTGCAATAGATGACATCTACTTGAATCATGATCCAAGTGATAGATTTTATAATCTAACAACATGGCACACACCGATTTATGAGGGCAGTTATCCTTAGTGTGTCCTTCAACCTTACAATCTATACACCATATCCCACTGTGCATCTCATGAGCTGAATTGGCTAATAGTTTCTCTAACTATTTCACCATAGATGCAATTTGTGCCTCCAAGAATGGGCTAACTCTAGTGTTTATGCTTCCAACTACCTCAACACATAGAGTTGCCTCCAAAGCCTCACACGGATCTGTAAACATATTATGAGAGAGCACCCTTTTAAAAGGTGTGATCAAACCACCAAAAAACCATTATGCATGCTTTGGCTAGGGTGAATATTATAAGACAACTTTGATAACAAAGTTTTAAAACATGTATCATACTCCTTTACGCTCTCAATCATGTCATGCTTAATCTCTTTCAACACACCGATGCATTTTTGTTCAAACTCGGATATATGAAACTTAGCCAAGAAAATATCACACATCATGTTTTAATCTATAACAATCTAGTTCAGATCATACTTCCTATACCAACTATGTGCACACCCTTACAAAGTAGTAGAAAATTGACTTGCCTTACGCTAAGTATTTGTGATTCCCTTAGCATGTAATAGTATCTTGCACGTGTGCACATGCTCCACTACATCCTCAATGCCTCTGTACTCTAGAAGGCAAAGAGACATCTCATAATAAACTTGTTGTGGTTAGTGCAGACCATGCCCACAACACCCAAAGCTTACATTACCCTTGGTGTTTCCTCCACCTATAAAACCACCAAATCCACTAGATCCCAAGCCTCCAGATCCTTATAATCCCCTTCCTATAGTGTGAACCAGACCAAAGGATGAGCTACTATGTGTTCTAACTGTAGTACTAAATCAAACTCATGTAGTCTATAAATTTGTGCTACTTCTAGATGTATTACCAACATTTTGTGCACCCACGCTCTATCCTAATGATGCACCAGAAAATATACCATCAATTAGACCACCAAAAGAAGAAGATGTTTGTGCTACCATAGATGAATGTGTCATTTGATGAACTTCTATATTCAATGGAAAATAAAATCTACATGTTGTTACCTCGATCTCCAACACTAATATAATAACTATTTTAGGAACTGGAACACCAAGTGTAAGGGCAAGGTCACTAGGTGGGATCAGATGTGCACCTATGGTCCTTATTCTCTCCTCTTCTAATGCACTCTCATCTAAATGTGAGGGGATTCTCTTCCATACTTTCCTAAATGGGGGAGTACCGATTTCTTAGTTCCACGTCTTCCATGTGAACCTCAAATCCTTCGCGCATCACGTCTCCACAACTCCACAGACTCCTCAATGTCACACTTATTTGCCAATTCCCTCTTCCATGCTTCATTATACTTAATCCTTTCCTCTCTTTCCTTTTTATTCTTAAGTTATACCATCTTTCACCACACTTGCTCCCGCCCTTGCTTGTGATGAAGGTCTAGCTAGCCATAGGTAGTTCTACCAAATCCAAGGTTATCAACAAGATTTTAATCACTAAAGTAACAACATGAAAATAAGATCCTTTGGGTTTGCACAATAACTCAAACTCAACAACCTATGGATAGGAATAAGTAGAAACAACATACTCTAATGTAAAACTATGTAAAAACTATTCCACCAATGATCTATAGTGCATGTCCAAGTCACATCAACATCATATAGATTCTAGTAATCTTCTTGTGTCCAAACAATTGATCTATACCTCCAATTTCTCTTCAATGCATATACTACTAGCCACTCATATAACTCTATAGGAAAACAACAAAATAATGTCTCATAGAGTTCATGATACGATGTTCTTCAACCCACGTGCGAGCATCGAAATCAGGTCCAATGATTATATATGTGAGAAAATTGATCTTCTAAGTCTAGAAGCCAACTCTCAATGTTGTCTAAAGTAAATTGATACATCTTCATCATGTAACATCCTTACAAAAACTTGAAAAGAGGTCTCGGAAATGGAACCAAAATGTAGTCTTATTTTCCCACTCAAAACCCTAGGCACGCCGACACTTCATCCAAATGAATCAATGTTCACCCAAAGCACACAAAGGTATCAGTTCCCTCTTTTTATACTAGCTTTTTCAATACGTTAGCATGAATTTCCATATATTCCATATCCATAAGAAATAATTAAGGGCGAAGCATGTTAAGAATCAATTCACAACTATAGTGCATAATGAACCAAAAAGGATCAAGATCATATTTACCATACAATAATTTTAAGTAAATACATCAACAATCAGGATATCAACCACAAAGTGGTCCATTATATTAAGTCATCATGAAACACAAAGATTAATACACCATAAGTACCATCACAAATTCATGATACCAATAAAGCATAACTTTGTTACATAACAGATCTCAACTCGAACTCATAACCTAGTATCCCCTAAACCGTGCAAATCAATACATATATATAGGGAGCGGTAAATTTTCCTTCACTACCCATGCACTCTAAAAATAGGTTGTATGATCAAAATAGCCATGCGCCACTACAAATATAACTAAAAAAGTATGGAAACTTCACCTAATAATAGATTATCTCTATATTTAACACTAGATCTACATCCTATTATTAGTTTGAATCTCTGCATGACCATTAATCTTCTTTCCGCATGTGATCTTTCCTAAAATAGACTTTGTTTTGCCTCGAATTCTTCATGCCTTATTCTAACCTCAAAATATTGCTTGAACACCACTCCAATTTTTCATCATCTATTTTTATCTCGTGGCTCAAAATGTGACTAAGTCTCAAAAGTATTTTTCCCGTGTGCGAACCTCCATGCACCGCCCGATCTAATTTTACACGTGCCTTTGCGCCTACCTTCTCGTGTCCAAAACTCTCGTGTCGCTCATACTTAGCATATTTCAGGGGTGCAACAGAGTCATAAACATAGGATTGGACATTAAATGTGTTGTGGATAGTGTACAAACCTATTTTTGCAATGTTACTTGATCTAACACTATTTTTCAAGATTGCTTGATTCTATCTTTTCATTATTAGATCTTGCACTTAACACCATGGCAAAGATTACTTAATCTATTAAAATTTAACAATGTTTTTGTTGATTAGACCAGGGAAACATACATGCAAGATGTTAAGATTTTTCTTTATTTTTAAGGTATTATTTAAACAATGTAGTCCTTAACATGATGAATTAGTAGTTTCCTGAAGAGAATTGTCGAAAAAACATTGAAAACAAAAAAAAATCAAGCAAATAGATGTTGGTAATACTTGAAAAAATAGCTTAAACCTATACTGAGAATGCAAAGCAGACACTGTGTTAAACATTAGCACACTTACCACTTATACAAGCGTATGTAAAATTTACGATAGGACATTTGTATTTAACACATGTGCAATAAATTTAGACAAGAAAGACACATACAAAGCATGAAAGTGAAATTTATGTCGATGAAAGTACGTGCTTTAATGGAAGTGTAGATCCTAGAACCACATAAGATCAAAGTTATTTAAAAAATTCTAGCACATGTAATAAACATGGAAGCACATGGAAATTTATGGTAGTAAAAGGAATATTATGCTAGCACATTTTATGTGCAACGCTAGCACACCCAATGGAACAAAAGTACAAAATGCATAGTTATAGGAAAAATTAAATAGAACATGATAAAATGGACTGAATTTTTTAAAATTCTCTTGATTTCCCCACCATTAACCCTGAAATTTGGTCAGAAATGAAAAAACAACACAAAGAACACAAATTCAAGATTAGTTTTATCAAAAACAAGGATAAAATGCAAAATATGTGGGTTTGGGTCCTACTCGGTGTGTCAAAATGTAAACCAAGGAAATTACATGAATAGAGAAAATTAACAAAAATAAAGTAAACCTTATCTTAATAAGTTCCAAAGACACCTCAAATTAGATCTGACTATAGAAGAAAGGTTAATTGATGCTCATGTTAGAGCCAATTTATTTGAAGACTTTTGTAGATTTGTGGATGCTCCAAGAAGTATTCTGAATGGAAGATTGATCAAGCTATGAGCATGAAGATGATTGATTTGACTTGATTGGATATTGGAAGAATAATGGTATGATTGATTGATTCACCAAGAAATTAGACAGAATAATAGTATGAACTCTCAAGCTTGTTGGTGGATGATTTGTGAAGGAAATACCATTGATTTATAGTCCTAGAAGGAGAATCCTCAAGCCAAGATTAGATTGATTGATTTAAAGCTAACTAAACATGACTAATTTGTTTAGTTGAGTTTCCAAATTGATTGAGGAGTTGAATTGTTGTTCTAAACTTGCATGGATGAGCTATTGTTGAGTTGGCAAAGGTTGCACATGTTTTGGATTTTTAAACTTAGAATTAAATATTAATTCCATGTCCTTTATTTTATTCACCCAAAAAGTGACGTGAATGATTTGATTTTGGAAGGATGTGAATTAATTTTGGATTTCCATGACTTGGGAGATATCTTTAGTTAACTCAAATGCATGATTTGAGTTAATTTAAACATATCCTCTTGATTTTAATAATGATTTTTAGCTTTAGTCATGACTTTTAGTCAACTTGAGTTGAGGAGGTGGATAGGATGTGAGGATATTTAATTTATTTAAATATGAAAGTGGATATGTGAGGATTTATTTAATTAATTTGATATTAAATTAGCTAATAAATTAGCTAAGGGGGGTGATAAGGTGCAATAGAATTAATTAAATTAATTCTAGAGAAGGACAATGGGTTTAATAAGATTTTGAATGTTTATAATGTGTAGCACAATTATTTTGGGGTGTCTATAGGTTGTATTGAGTTACTTTTCTTATGCGATGTGCATTAATTTTGATATTGTAGTAAATGATTATAATAATAGTGTAGATTTTGAAATGATGTTAGAAATGTGCTATTAGATAATAAGATATGATAGGCATGTATGTTAATGGGCCGGAACTCGATAGAGTTGGGTAATAAATAATTGATCATGTGCTAATAATCATACTAGTGGAGGATAAGAATGAAAATGTATAGTATGAAAGAAACGTATGGCCTCTAACGGTAGAGAATATGTTGAATATGCACAAGTGACTCGACGGATGTGATATTTTGAGTATAGGTGCCAAAAGATGAATCCAGAGTGATCGCAGCAGCATTAGGAAGATATGAATCTAAGAATGACGAGTGGTGCTCCTTCAAGACCCACTTGGGTGTGGATCAAACAAGAAGTGGGGAAGCTAGATCATGCATAGTCGTAGGAGGAGATAAGATGACATGAGGAGGAAGAGAGGTAGTCAAAGTCATACAAGTTGGTGTGCAAAGTGTTGTGGTATGGAAGAATGGGATCTATTAGCATGGTGTGCACAATAGGCAATGACACATCTTTCCTCAAGGAAATAAGTATGATCATGATGATAATATCAATCATTTTCATGATGACCATAGAATGGATGGTTACGATTGTGCCCTAACCAATTAAGAGGATGATGCTCATTAGAAGTTAAACAAATCAACCTCTCATCAAGAAAGGTGTTTAAAACATCATGTGGCCTATCAAAATATGAAAATTATAATGGCTCACACTTAGGAGGTGGAGTTAAATAAGATGGAGGCCTACGTAAGGGTGGAGGGTGTGCATGAGTATGTTTAGGAGGAGATGGTGATCGTGAAGGTGGTGCAATGGGTGGAAGGGAAGAAGAATTTCTAGGTGGGGTAGGAGTAGAAGAACTAGAAGAATGCACAATAGTATGATCATTAAGAAATTATTTTTCTAAAGCTATAACTTTAAATCAAATGAGAGTAAATGATTCACATGTATCATATAGTAACTTTTCTTTCAAAGGACAAATTAATCCACAACAAATGATATTGAATTTCTAGAAATGATGCGCATTATTTGAAACGTAAAATGTAATCATAGATTTTTTCATTCTTTCCATGATGCAAAGAAGGTAAACACTCAAATGTAACCTTATGACCATTGTTAGAAATAAAGCATCTAAGAAATGCCTATTCTATATCAAGATAAGTACTAATAGATCCACTAGGAAAATGATGAAACCAATGAGAAGTAATATCAATAAGACTATTAGGAAAATATTTGAGTAACAATCTATCATTAGAAAATGAATCCATAGCTAGCCTAAAATCCTTAAGATGCATATAAGGATTACCCATCCCATCAAAAAGTGAAAAATTAGGCATAGTAAAACCCTTAGGAAAAGTTGAATTATAAATATTCTTAGGAATAGGGTTGTCATGAAGGGAATTATTATCAGTACTAGCATAGTAGGCCCTACTTTCAAGAGTAATAATATGTATCTTATTTTTCAAATCACCAACAACATGCATAAGAGAAATAACTTCTTGGGGAGGAATAACATACACATTGAGGGGCTCATTAAGGGGTTAGATTTTTCCATTATAAGTAGCCATGGGGACACTATTAGGTTAGAAGTTAAATTTCAGATCAACAAGAGGATAGTAGTAGTAATGGGAGGAACATCAATAGGAAGGGAGGTTTGCACACATTTATCAACAAGCTCAATCAAAGGAGGAGGAAAAACAACATGCATATTTTCTTTATCATCATCATTTAGTACATTATCTTTAGAAACATCAAGAGTAGTAATACATGCATCATGACTAAAATCAGATTGTAACACATCATGAGAAGCAATAGGAATAGAAACAATGATCAATGGACAAGTAGAAGGTGGAGGGATCAGGAAGGATCTAAAATATGAATATTATCCTCAACATGATTAGCCCTAAGGATTTGTGCATATGTAAGGGGAGGGGAAGAAGAGGAAGAAGGAAGAGGAGGGATAGGGCCATAGATAATAGAATTAACCAAATCAAGAGACTCGGGAGAAAGAGAAGCATCATTAGCAAGGCATTCCTCATCAAAAACATTAACTAGATCCTTAATAGATGTCTCATTAATGGTAATAGACTCATTATCATAATCACAAACACTAGCAGCTTCTATAGGGGTAACAATATAATATCAAGGCTAGGATTGTAAAGCTTGCAAACGCATAGGTATTATGGGATTGTAAGTAGGGGTAATATAAAATTCTAATAGAAAGCGGATTCATCCTTAGCTTTGGTGAAATAAGGTTGAATACCAGTCATAGGAATGGAGTCATACTTGGGAGAACTAGACTTGGATTGATGGTTTTGCAACATATTTTGGTAGGCCATGAGGAATATACAAAAAATAAAAGAGCCTAAAGAAATATGGTGTTTGATCAATAAATGGGTTCACCAAAATAATTTAATGAAATTTAAATCTAAGGTAAGGAAGTTGATGAGATAAATATAATATTAAATATGTAAGATAAAGCTAAATAAATACAAGCAAGAGTGGAAGATAGGAAGTAAATATGACTCACTTGTAAATGTAGGTCTCAACTTATTCGGGCTAAAGAATGATCTATAAAGGAGTATTCTGGAGTATTCTAGAGTGTGTAAGATCCATCTCTAATTTTGGAATGTGATGATCTCGTGGATAAAAGTTCTTGAAATGGGACAGGGCCACCTGGCTCTAACATCATCTTTTGGGTGCTAGCATTTATGGAATAGCTTTAGATTTAGTTATTTCGTGTCACTTTTAGTTCATTGTAGGTCACATTAGGTTCATTGCACTTCTTCTTTCTCCCCACATGTACCTACAAAACAAACCCTAGCTACCTGCATAAGAATCAAGCACACATTAGACTGAAGAAGAAAATGCATATGAGAGATTCAAACTAACCTCGATAGTCACCCTGATGTGATCTTGTTTCTGAATTTTGCATTACATTTGAGAATCCATCTAGTTCTTAAGGTGTGTGATTGAAATTATTCCCCTTGAGCTAGGATTCCCTAGTGCCATTTATACAAAGAATAATAGGATACAACTACTTTTTCCCAACATAAAATGTGTGGTATGGAATTCAAAATAGCCTCCCCTATGCAGTGAATAATGTAGGCCAAAATGTATTCCCTTGTGTTGTTATTTTATATGTGGTAGATATGGAAATGATAACCCAATTTCCCTTAGAATAGTTAGTAGGTTTTGTATATATGTGAGTTCTTTGTTTGAATTTCAACATATAGTGACACAAAAAGCTGACTTAGGTCGTGAAAGCCAAATTAAACCGATAAAGCAAAAAAACAAGGCAAAGAGGACAGAAGCACCCAGAAGGACATCAACACTTGGGCACTATTATACTATCTCGGGTGGTACTATCCTTCAGCAAGAAAAAAAAACATGACCAAATATGGGAGTAAGGTATTATGTGACACGACCAAAAATATGCAAAATCATAACCAAACACGTGAGTAAAGTTAATTAAAAGTAAGAAAATGAAAAAATAGGTGTCACTCATGCCTAGTTTCCATACTTAGAAATAATGTATATAACAACATACTAGAGATGTAATGTAATATTAATAATTTTATATTTTAGTGACTACATATAATTGTGATTAAATCTACTTTCGATGAGGCGATGTGTAGATATTTAGATATCCATTCATGGTGTTTACTCTTTGAAAACAATGGTTTCTATGATGGTGACGTATATCATGGATTTCTTGGCAAAGATCAGCCTCCTATAGGAATATTTTTAATTTCAAAGGTATGGTCATGGCTATAACACTATAATTTTTGGTGTCAGGCTATGGGTGTGCATGTGCATTTGGTTTTTGATAGTAGATTTGTTGATTTCATGAGAATTTTTGTCACTTTTTCCATTTTACAATTCTTTATGAAAATTTTCAAATTCTGAAGTAAAATTATTTTAAATAAATTAGGCTAATATAAACACTCTAAAATGGTATAGATAAGTGTCAACCCTATAGAGTTAGTAAATTTATATTGCATTAATGCAAATAAAATCGTACTAGAAATGAGGAAAAAATAGAATCAATCCACTTATACTTATATAACATCACTTCACACTTTGACATAAATAACATCTCTACATAGAATTACATAAATAACATTAATTTTAGCAAGGTTGAGACTCGATACAAAGATGTGAATAAAAATGTGATCCAAAATAAAACTTATGTTTTGATTTAAAATACTATATATAAATTTAAATACTTCATACCAATATCTACATTTAAAGTTTATTATTAACAAAATATACTAATATACCAAATTAGCAAATTAATTAAACCAATTAACTTCTTAAAATTGATGTTTTGATTGGGGCCAATCTATAGGAGAAAGTCACAATCAAGGACTGGTACTGGATAGGATCAAATGCATGAAGAAACCTATATGTAGTAATAAGATCTGAAAAATACTTGAATGATGAAGAAACAATACTTCTACAATAAGAACAAGTACATGAGAAATCTAACTCTTCATTAAGTGATTAACCTTCATTAGCCAAAAAGTACATAGGAAGGTACATTATATAGTGAGAAATTAGGTCACCCAAAAAGGTAACTTCTCAATGAAGAAATATAAAATGACTTAAAGTACATTTCCTTTTAATGGTCTAAGAAATATAAATTATACCATGTAGGTAAAACCAAAAGGTGGGTAAAATCCTACACCAATACCCCCCTTGAGTGTAGCTTAGGTGGGTAAAATAATGGGTCCCAAAAACAAGGTTTGATGAGGTACCAAAGAACAATGAAAATCTCTCATAAAATAGAGAAAGGGATAAAACCCAATGGGAAAATTCCCCCAAAGGAGATTAAAAGGAAATGAGGACTAGAAGCCCCCTAGAAGATGATGTTGATGTGTCCCACACCCCAAGAAGAGATAAAAAGTGATTAATTTTTCCCTCAACGAAAGGTTTGAAAAGATGTCAGAAACCCGATCTGATGTTTGGCAATATTCAAGATTAATAATTTTTGCATTAATCAACACCCTGATGAAATGCATGTGAATCTCAATGTGCTTAGTCCGTTGATGTTGAACTGTATTCCTACTAATCTGGATGGTGCTCTAGCTGTCATAGAAGATGAAATTGGGTAGCTTGTATCAAATACCAAACTCTATCAAAATCCCTTGAAGCTATATGGCCTCTATGGTATCATTTATAGCTCCTTTATATTTGGCCTCAGTAGAAGATAAGGAAATAACATTTTGCTTCTTATTTGACCAACTAATAGGACTAGAACCTTGAGATAAACTATAACCTGAAATGGATTTGTGATTATGAACATCACCTACCTAGTTTGAGTCTATATATCCCACTAATTCAATGTCAACACTAGCTCCATAGTGAATTCCAAATCACTGTGTACCCTAAATATAGTGAATAACTCTCTTAGTTACTTTCTAGTGTAGCTCATGAGGCTCTTGCATGAACTTAGATACCATGCCTATAACATATGAAATGTTAGGTTGAGTATGAGTCAAATAAATGAGGTTTCCTACAAGTTTTTGATACAAAGTAGCATCAACCAAGGGCGAAGTGCAACAAGCCTCAAGCTTGACTCCAGATAAGAAGGGAGTCGATTTGGCTTATAATCAGCCATGTGAAACCAAGAGAGAAGATCAAGAACATACTTAGTTTGTGTGATGAATATCCCCAAGTTAGATTGTGAGATCTAAATCCTAAGGAAGTAGTGCAACAAACCTAAGTTCGTCATGGAGAATCTATTCTAGAGGGATTCTTTCACCATTGTAATGGATGATGAAGAGATCCTTGTGATCAAAAGGTCATCAACATAAAGAACTAGAACCAGAAGTGAATCATCTTTCCATAAAAGATAGACATTGGGATCTGAATGGCATTGGGTGAAACCTATAGAAAGAAGGAAGGAATCCATTTTTACATAACAACCTTGAGCAACCCGTTTGAAATCATATATGCATTTCCTAAGGTTGTAAAGCAATGAAGAATCCTAAAAAAACCTTGTGGTTGTTCCATGTAGATATCCTCCACTAGGTTACCATAAAGAAAGTAACTCTTCACATCCATTTGATGAACATCCCAATGATGAGCGGTGGCAATAGAAAGAGTAAGTTTGATCAAGTTCATTTTGGTGACAGGTGCAAAGGTCTTACAATAATCAATTTCAGGAACCTGAGAGAAACCTTTTGTAATTAACCATGCTTTGAACTTATCAATAGATCCATCTGCATCTAACCATATTTTTTCCCTTAGGAAGTGGTGTCATATCCCAAGTTTTTGTTGATTAAGGAGTTGTACTCGTCCGTGCATAATAATGTCACATTCAAGATTTCCGAAGCATCTCTAAAATTTTGTGGATTGGAGGTAGAGGCAAAGAAGGGTTCATTTTAAGACACCTATTAGAAATCAGAGGTGGAAAATACCTGGCGAATATCCTCGGAACTGGTTTCGTGGGAAGGTGAATTTTTTGGGGGTCCGACAACAAAATTTTGCTTGATTTTTAGTGGTGTGACAAAGACTCTGCACACATGATAGGATATTTTTGTTGCGCCTACAACCTCTCGCCTCCGGTTGAGTGTAAACAAAATCTTCGTGTCGCACGTCAACAAACTCTCTATCACATGTCTACTTCCTCCGCACTCCTGTCACACATCAACAAACTCTCCATGTCGCGCATTAACAAACTCTCCATGTTGTGCGTCAATAAACTCTCCCTGTCGCGCGTCAACAAACTTTATTTCACACATCTCGCAGCCTCCGCCCTCTTGTCACGTGTCTATAGCCTTTGCCCTCCTTTCGTGCATTTACTGTACTTGATAATACATATGCCCTAGGTGGTATGAGTGATCTAGTAGTGTTCTACTCATGAATAATCTAGGATTATATAGATATAGTTTCAAGGGTAAGTAAGCCGACCCCTAAAAAAATTAAACCGTAATTTTTAGGCGAACAAAGTCACCGACCCATACCAAAAATTCACCTTTTCAAATTTTTCAAAATGGAATATTCGCCACTAAAATTATCGCTGAGGTAAAGAAATCATGAGACCCATCCCGAACTTTGATCATGTACATCTTGTTGTCCCGAAATTGGTGCACACTAAAATTTTGAAAAGTTCAAAACTTTTTACATTTAAATGTCTTGTCAGATCATATTTTTGCACCATTCGAGATATCTTTTGTCCATCATCGCTTCCTACAACCCATTTGTCAAATTATTGTAACACTACATTGTCACAATTCCACCTTTGTTGATATTCCAATGTGTTTCACATACTCGTTGACTTTACAAAATTCTTCATATCACTTGATTAGTGATTTTAATTTAATTATTTAAATTTAATTAATTAGTAATATTTATTTAATTCAAGTTATTAATTAATTAACATTAAGTAATTAAATTAATGTCATTAATTTAATTAAATTAAAATTTTAATTAATTAACGTTTTTATTTATTTTTATAATAAATTGGTGTTATTAATTTTATTAATTAAATTCTAAATTTAATTATTAAATTAATGATATCAATTTTATAAATATGTTAATTAATTATCAAATTGGCACTTGAATGGATGGTAAAGTGGGGTTTTACTCCCACTTCTCCATTTGGAGCACTCGACAATTGGGTAAAAATTAAACCGCTTCTCGTTGTTAGAACATAATATTAAGTGTTCTTATAAACCATAGTTTATAATTAAATAATTTAAAATATTTATATTCTTAATTATTTAATATAAACTATGTTTATGGTTAATTGGTTTATTAATTAAATCAATTTATTTAATTGGGGTGCTTCACGAGAAGACACGCCCAATCATATTATTTAAATATGACCCGTGGGGTCAAATGATTATTCAAATCATTGTGTTTGGAATTCACGTTGTGAATTACCATAGGAGAGAAGTGAGGAGTTTGAGTTATTAGACTGTGTAAAATAGTTTCTTATTAATGGAATCTCTTTTTGTTGTGGTTTTCTTACCCCCGAGGGGTTTTCCCACATTATATAAGTGTTCACAGTGTTGTTTATTTATTTTCTTTAATGTTTAATGTTATGCATAACTTAATATTTAACATGGTTAATTTAATTGCTCGAACCTCACATGGTATCAGAGCATGGTTACTATGTTGGTTAAATTAATTTAATTTAATTTTCATAAGGGATGCAACCATTGGTGGTTGGTTACAACCTGTAAACTATTAATACTCCTACTCATTTGATTTTCACATATACGACCTCTCTCAAGTTTCATTTTTACTCTCGCATGTGAAAGACTTTTTGTTGGTGAAAATATCTCCATGGGCACTCTTTAAACACAAGTAAGGGTAAATAAATTTGTGAAATAATTTATTTAATATTGTATAGTTCTCTAATGTATGTGCAGGGAAGAAGTAAAAAATGCAGGGTAAAGCAAGTAAATTCAAAGTAACCACAAGGTCTCCTGAGAGATAGACAACCCTCCTTGAAAACAGGATTATAATTTTTCCTATTGTCCTATGACTCAAGGGTATTTTTGATGAGGCCAAAATTCAATTCTAAACTATAGTTTTGTAAGTCAGTGTCTAAATCATGGCCCCCTTCATTCTATGCATAATTAAAATTATAGTCTTATAAGTCTATTTTATGATAAATGGGGTCTTGGCATTGATGAGTGTCGTTGATACTCGCACTTTAGTTATATTATATTTGTCAGTCTAGGGTGATGTCCATGGTTGTTTGAATAAAAGGGAACAGTCGGGATTGTTCTCATTTACTTAATAACATAATTAACTAAATACTATACTAACTGAAATTAGGAAATGGAATGGATTGAAAGAGAAAGAATATTAAAGACATAATTAAAGGTACGAAAAAAAATCAAATTAGGAATTTTAAATAAATGTGAAATGACATAAATGAAATAACAATAAATTCTCCCTTCTCATTAGGGAGGAGTGGCCCTTGCTCCTTCCCTTTGATTAGGTTCAACGTTGAAAGTTACACAAAAAGTTTTCCTCGAATCTATAATTTTATTGAATTAAAAGAATTGCTTTTACAATAATCAACTAATTGAACCAAACTTTGAATCTTAATACATTAGCTCTTTTATACTAGAGCAGTCCTAGTCCCTCTATGAGAGAACTAGTTTATTTGCAATTAATAACATCTACTTAACTAGACGTTGACTAAAAATGACTAACTATTCTAAGAATTACAATTGTGGAAGGAGTAATCTATGTAGTGTTTGAATTGAACTAATATTGTTAACTACAAATGAGGCTGTAATTGAATCCTTTGAGAGATTCAATGTTGGAAGATATTGCAGATCTTGGATTGATTCTAGAGAATTGTGGTGATCATAAATCCAAAGTGTTCATCTGCATCACGTCTCCAAGTGATTGAAGTGAAACTGGGAGTGACTAGACCTCATAATCTACATGAAGGTGGGTTGAGGTAGTGGAAAACATTTCATGCTCATGTAATTTTTGTTAACTAGTGTGACAGCTATACCAACTCATATTTCAGCCATCCGAGCTATTCATCTCCTTTGCACAAGTCCCTTCTTTCTAAGAGCTCTGAATTAATGATCTGGATGAGTCATGCGCTCCACAGCTGAGTCCTACGCTAATGCAAAGGTGATTCCAACGTTGTAAGGTGAGTCCTATGCCAATACACCAATGAGTCATGTGCTAGTCTACAATTAACTCTTGTGATGACTCAACATATGCTTTTCCAAATATATTGTTAATACTCATAAAAGGATTCATTTAAGCCATATTTGAAGAAGCAATAACAAGATAAAAATAACAAGAATATGCACAACATTTCCTTCCAAAACATAGTAAAGTATTAATTATAAAATGCCAATATCATACATCATGTAAAATGATACCAAAATAACATAGGGTTTCACATGGGTTAAAACATGAAAAAATAGGGGTTCATCACCCCCACACTTAAGATTTAGCAGGTCCTCCTACTACCTATTCAATTGTTCAACTATCCTTGAACAATTATACTCATTGGAAAAGGTTTTCATGTCTCATCCAATTCAATATTAGAGAATCCAAAGAACTTAGTGACCAAATTTCTCCAAGTGGTATAATTGTCTTCCGGCTGATTAGTTGTTGAATGCTATCATGGTACCGGTCAATGACCAAAGGAGGCTTATATCTCATCCCACGATCCTACATTTCTAGAATGATTTTGCTAATTCCCTTGGCCCCTTTCAAAGTGACCAATGGAGGTTAGTGGGTGAAATTACCTCCTTTTTCTTATAATGTTCTGCAAGAAGTTGATACCTTACTTGACAGGAAAGGAAATTTACATTGAACATTGGGAGTACTTTCTCCCTGAAATTTCTCACACAAGTTCTAAGAATATCTTTGTATCTATCCACCAATCGTAAACAATATACTTGAGACCAAAATATGTTGAAAAACCAAATGGGGGCAGGAAGATCATGCCTCATTAAGAGGCCTATATTAGATTCTTCTTGAAAAATGTTTCCTTTGTTCCCTCCATTTAGACTAGTGCCTTAGAGTAGAGATAAATGCCCTCAACTGCACTTCACCCACATAGAAATTTATGGGAATCTCAATCTGCTCAGAAGAAGAAACTTGTGAACATAAAATTCACAAAGTAAATTCTTTTCAACATCACTTCCTGATGTGTATGCACCAACAAATTTTTGTCATCATCAAAATCTATATCTTGCATAACATGGGATCTAGAGATCTTCCATTTGAAAAATTGTTCCTTCAAAATAATGCATAAAATTAAACAAGGGTCTCGCATGAAATAATCTGATCATACAACCAACAGGCTATAACAACATTCTTTTTGAGTAGTTTTTTCTCTTCCTTAAAGCCTTGTTCTCATCAAAGAACTCGCTCCCTATAACATTCTTCCATCCATTTAACCATTCCCTTCAAGATAATAATTTGAGGGGAAACAAGTTTGTCTAAGTTGTTTTCTCTTTAGTGACCACAGTGCTCTGTTTTCTACCTATTTTTTCCGTATAACTACAAGGGATGCATTAACCTTAGTTGTTTTGGCCTAAAGGGAGTGGATTTGTTTTTCTTTTCGAGTTGCCTCTTCTAGTTTATTTACAATCTGATGTAACTATTGGATCTTTTGATTTTTCTCAGCCTCCAGCTGGGATAAATTGGAATCCTTAGCTTTAAGGAGGATATGGAGATGTGTAATTCTCTCCTGAGCTAGTTGTAGCTCAAACTAAATTTTAGACAGGGACAATACTTGTGGCATAATTGTGTCAGAGTCAGGGGGAGAACTAGGTTCTCCTTCCACCATAGGTGCCTTACCTTTGTCTACCATAGGTGATTCCATAACAATGGTTGGCATGTGCTCAAATTCTTTCTCCATAATAGGAACAAGGTGACACAAATTGATGAGGAGACATAGGTGGTGTCTTGAGTAGGGTCTGCATAATGGTCATTGTTTCTTGTTCTTCCTGAGAAGGAACAGATTCAGTTGGAGTTTCGTTGAGGGCTTGATCATGCCTAGAGGTCCTAGGGCATTTCTTAGGTTGCTCTAAAGTGGAGGGATCTTGCTATAAGACCAATTCAGACTCTAGGGAACACTTCTTCTAGAATTTCAACCATTTCTTAGGGTCATGCCTCTTCCTAACAAACTGATGTTTGTAAATCAAATGTATTAGGCCCTAAATTTTAGTTAGAGGTGCCCCAATAGAATTTCTCGATGGTTGAAGAAACAAAATCATACAAAAACTGAGGAAAATTTATTTTATGTTGGGGTTTAATTTGGCCATGGTGAAGGTGTATCGAATTCTCAACACAGGTCCCAAAATGATCTCATATTGTCCTTCACAGGTGAAATATTTAATTACCCATTTAGCAACTTTTTCCCAAGGCTCGAGAGAGTATTTATTTTTATACCTTTGGCCTTCCCCTTATTTTCCACTACCAATTCTAATTTTTCCTCTTACCAATGGAAAACCTTTAATAATTTCATAATACAATGTCCTATTACTAACTAATTGACCTTCTTCTGGTATTCCTAAAAGATGACTAATTACAATGGGATTGAATGGGATTTTCTTACCTTTTACAATAGAGCAACCTTCCTCCATGTTTTTGTGAACTCCTTGAAAGGAACGATAACCAAATCGTACCAAGCCAAGAACACAGATGCTAATCAAACACTAGGATCAATAAGATGAAATAAATTCACTAGAATAACTTTACATAAAACCTTTGCAAACAAATGAGAAGCAATATCATATATTATTATGGAACTCAATGCAATACATTGAGAATGGACCTTGCTTAAATAGGTAAGGAATAACAATCTAAGAACCAATCAAGGTCGTAGATCAAGCCATAAATCAAGGAAATAACTAGTCATCAAATAACTAGTCAAGACCATAGATTTAGGAGAGAACTAGACATCAAGGATCTAGTCAATACCATAGATCAAGGAAAGAACTAGTCAATTCCATAGATCAAGGAAAGAACTATACCTAACAACCGATAATATCTCCTAATATCTAAATAAGATAAAAGAAATATCCACACACATAAGTGGGTGAGGATAAATACAATAAAGGTAAATAAAGTACCTAGGTGAACATGAGCTAAGGTAAATGCCTACTCTAACACTCCCGTGTCATTTTCATGTTGAATTATGCATATGCCAACAACAAATCAAGTCATCCCGCCTTTTCAAAGATTTCTACCGACCTTGTATCGGCCAACAGTTATAATTAATTAGTTGGTTCATGCCTTAGTCTGGGCCCCATGACTGGTGTGTAGAGTAGGTAAGTTGAAAATAAAGGGCACCATACTTGGAAATAAAATGTTTGTAGAGCTAAGAATAGGCACATGAACGGAATGGTTTAGCAATGCAAGAATGTAATGGCAAAATTTGGAAAGTGACAAGGGAGACGAATTGGTTATAAATAAAACAACACGAATTGGGAAAGGTTTTACAAATCCCAAGGTGATAATGATAGTTATTGGGTATGTGTGGCAATTATTATGGAGGTGGATGGCATATTTTTGGGATATGTGAAGTGTGGGAATGTATTGAAATGGAGAAGGTAATCAATTTGCATGAGTACCATAATGAGCATTTCATAAATTAAACTTTTCAACATTTAAGAAGGGAATATTCACTCATATATCATTAAATTCACTTGTCATATCATTGGCCACCATCTCAATGTTGATTTGATCCTCCATCCACACATTATGCTTCATTTATTACCTACATAATTTGGGGTGGTGATTGTCATTGTTGGTTTTTGGCCACTTGAATTTATTATATTTTTTTCTCTTTTTCTTCTTTTTTTAGAAGCATTGGCCACCATTGCTAGTTTTCGCTTAAGGCCTCGAGAGGATCATGACGTCCATTTCTATTTTTCAATCATCTCCTCTTTATTATTTGATGAAAAATAGCTCAGTTCTTAGTTGTTTTGAATAAAGAGACTTTGTCAAAACAATTCAGAGCTAAATCTTCTTGAATTGCCTTTTAAAATTCTTCTTTAGATGTTGGTTTATGGTATAACCTCAGTCTATGCCCATTAACTAAAATTACTTTCATCTCACCATTAATTGGAATCAGTTAAATTGTCCCATTATTGAATACTTGTTCAATTTGATATGGGCCCATCCACCTTGTCTGTAACTTTCCTTTGAAATCCTTGTATTTTGAATCAAATAACATAGCCCAATCCCCTTCTTGGAATTTTCTTGGCTTAATGTGTTTTTCATGCCATACCTGCCTCTAATGTTGGATGATTTTAGTATGATACATTATTTGAAGTCTCATCTCATCCAACTCATTTAGTTGAACAATCCTTTCTTGTTGTGCCTCTGATAATTCAATTCCTACCTCAACAGCTTATTCTCAAGGTTTGAATCTCAAATTCTATAGGGAGAATGGGCTTCTTCCCATAAACCAACTCATAAGGAGTAAATCATGTGGTTATTTTCCAAGTAGTATTGTAGGCCCATACTACTTCAAGAAGTTTTTGAACCCATTTTTTCTTGAGATATCCATTTTATTTGTTAGGATATTCTCCAACTCTCTGTTAGTAACCTCCATTTGACCATTGAATTGTGGATGGCATGGTTATGACTTCTTGTGTTTTAGCCGGTAAGTTGAAACAAAGTAGCTTATTACACATGACGTGAATGGTGGTCCTTGATCTAAAATAATGGATCTTGGTTCTCCAAACCTCTAAAAGATATGCTCATATAAGAAATCTACAACTTTCTCATCTCTTGCATATTGCAGTGCTTGCACCTCATCCCATTTGGTGACATAATCTGTGCACACCGAATGTATTCCTTCCCTTGAGAATTTGGGTCAATTGGTCCAATGAAATCCAATCCCCACTTCTCAAATGGTTCCAAGACAACTTGAGGTTGGAGTGGCATTTCATATGTAAATGTTGGTTTCCCCATCCTTTGGCATTGATCACATCTCCACACATAATTTTTGACATCCTTGAATAAGGAAGGCCAATAATAACCAACTCCTAGAACTTTGTGAATGGTCCTTTGAACTAAATAATGCCCTCCTGATGGCTCATCATGACATGCTCTAAGTATGTCAAATACTTCATCCTCAACTACACACTGTAAAACATGGTCAGGTCCACATTTAAAAAGAATTCCATTTAACCATGTATACATCACACTTTGTTTAATTAATTATTTCCTTTGCTTTTGTGTGAAAAAGGTTGGGAAATTCCCTGTAGCCAAGTAATTAGCCATATCTGCATACCAAGGAGAGGTAGTAGAAATTGCAAACAGATGTTCATCTGGGAAATCATCATTGACATGCTCTTATTCTTCTGAAGTGTTAAGTCTTAAAAAAGCTGCCATGTTTGATTTCCCGGCAAGTCAATTATTTTAATATTAAATTTGTGCAAGAATAACAACCTCCTTATAATCCTGCCATGTAATAAAGGTGTATTCATTAGATACTTGATATCGTAGTGGTCAATCAAATAATCAATTCCTAAAGCATGTGATATAATGGCAAAACTTTTTGATTGCATATAAAAATGCAAAAATTCCTTCTCCATGGTGGTGTAATTCCTTCCAGCATGGGAGAGGTTTTTACTGATATAATAAATAGCATGCATAGGCTCTCCTTCCTCTTGTTGTCCAAGGAAAACACCTATTGCTTCATTGGAAGCATTAGTTTGTATATGGAAAGGAATCTTTCAATTTGGCCCTCTCAACACTGGTGTGTTTATTAATTTATCTTTGATAGTATCAAAACTTGTTGGCATGTCTCTATCCATTCAAATTTAGAATCTTTAGTTAGGAGAGACATAATGGAAAAGTTATCTTACTAAATTCTACGATAACCCTTCTATAGTAACTGACATGGCCAAGAAAATTTCTTACCTCTATTTTATTTATGGGATATGGGATCTTTACAATGATACTGACCTTGTCTGGGTCTACCTTGATTCCTTCAACTAAAACGTGATGACCTAAAACTATCCCTTGTTCCATCATAAATAAAAAATATTCATGGTTTAAGGATCATTTATGTTTTTCTCACACCAAGCAAGGACTTTGTCTAGATTGTCAATTGCCTCTTGAATGTTACTCCATAAACCATGAAATCATCCATGTAAATCTCTACACAGTCATGGGTGAGATTAGAAAATATTGCCAACATGGCTCTTTGAAAAGTGGCAGGAGCATTACATAAACCAAAAGGTAACACCCTGTAATTAAATGTTCCCATATGGCGGTGAAATTTTTTTGTCGTGATCCTTAGGTTATTCTTGTTATTTGATTGTACTCCACTGAACCCATCAAGGAATGAAAAGTACCTTTTTCCAGATAAATTTTCTAAGACTTGATCAATAAAAGGTAATGGAAAATAATCCCTATGGGTTGTTTTTTTAACTCTCTAAAATGCACACAAACTATCCACTTCCCATTATTTTTGGGAACTATGACTAATGGAGAAACCCACTAGTTATGCGAGATTGGATAAATGAATCCCACCCTAAAAATTTTTAAATTTAATTTTTTTACAATATCCCTAAGGCAGGGTTTATCCTTCTTTGAGGTTGTTTGACTGGTTTGTAATCAGTAGTGTAGATATGATGTGTACAAATACTAGGATGAATACCTTTCATGTCATTATATTCCCAAGAAAAATCTTGAGGATGAGAGCATAAGATTTTAAATAGGGTGTTCTCTTTCTAAATAGTCAGCCAACTATTGACTAACAATGTTTTCCCTAGGAAAATAGCTAGTTGTTTGGTATCTGGATGAAGAGAATATAAACAAGGTACTCTCTTATCAATGCATCCAATGGACACCGTGTGGAAGTAGCATGTGAAGAGTAGTGATTTTTGAAAGATGGAATTGATCAAATCTATATTCTATGTAAAAGGGTAGATGATAGGATGGTTGTTTTCATCCATAAAATCATCTCTTGTTTCAATTAATTGAGGCATAGGACTATAAATAACCCTTGATGCATGATTCTGCATAGGACTTATAATTTTCCCAGTCTGAAGAGAAGACTCGTGGCTACCATCTTGTATTTAGATTGACTGTTCTTTAATTATGACCATGGCCAGAGAAGAGATGTTTTCCTCTCAATCATCTAAATTTTCCTTACACCATTGTTTATTGTTTGTAGAAAAAGGTTTCATGACAGGATAAATTTATAATTTTTTTGAATCTTGTCTATTTGTAATCACCATATTCCCTATTTTGTAGTCAATGAGGGTAGAAGTTGTGGATAACAAAGGGTGTCCTAGGATTAGAGGGTATCCAATCTTCCTATTCTTCATTTTTATGATCATGAAGTCTATCGAATAATCCCATGATTCAATGGTGATGGTGACATCTTCTATAATTCCCTTTGGCTTATTTATAGACTAATCTGCCATTTGTAAAACTATGGAGGTTGATTGTGGTTCAGGGTTATGATAGAGTGGACAGGGTATTTTTGGTCATCACGTTGATATAAGTTCCTAGTTCAATTAGGATGTTTGGGATCTAGACATCTCCTATGCAAACTATAACAATAGGACTTCCAGGGTCTTCGTATTTAGGAGGGGTCATATTCCCTTCTATAATACTAGAAATTTTCCCATCAACATGGATGGTTTTAGACTGATTATTTCTTCTTCATGGGGTCTTAAAATAGATACCTTTGATGATTTTGTTTAATTTAGGAATTTCCTTAAGAGCTTATAACAGGGGAATCTCAATACTCAATTTCCTCAGTCCCTAAATTAACTCTAACTCTGGTTGTTCAAGAACTATAGTGTTGTGTTTTTCCAAGAGTTTGGATGGAAAGGGAATGTCAACATTTGGTCATAGTGTTTCTTCAATAATGGGACTAGGTTGTGTTTCTTCTAGCTTTTCTATATCTTCAAGGATTTCTTCTATCACAGGAGATGAAGGTTTTGAGGTAACCTTCCCTAAACACAACAAGATGTTATTATAATCCATAGAGTTTACTGTGGGATTTTTTTCTCGGTTCCAAAGTGTAAGTTGGGTTACCCTACCTCACATTTTTGGGGTTTTCTATAGTTTGTGCTAGTATCCGTGGTTGGATGCATTGATCGGATGGGATAGCATTTTTAGGTCCAATTCACAAGGCTTGTTGACCTTGGGGTCTTCTTTGATTATAATATTGTTGCCCAAATCCTTGAGGTACATTCCACTATTGTTAGTATTGAGGATTAAACTATTGAAATGTTGGAATGTTTGGATGTGGATCCCAAGGTTGTTGATAATAATTTAGTGGTGCATTTCACTGTGGGATCCCCTCTTATGGGACTTGTTGATGCCAAGGTTTGGGATATGGCCATGACACATTCCATTGATTTGGGACCCATTATGATTTTGGCATGTAGGACTAATTTTAATTTGACTAAAAATTTCCTCCTTACCTCTGAGCCATATAGTTCAACTCAGCTTTGTCTTGTGTGTTCTGTTTTAAATGGTTCTTCAACAAGGAAAGTAACCCACATTGGTCTATGGCATGCTTTAGTTCAAAAATAAAATAGATGATTGTCTTATTTAAGGGGCATACCTTAATCCCATGTTTATCTCTACATCTTGGGAAATAGATGAACAAAGGCTATGTATTCTTGTCTTTCTCCCTATCCATAGTTGTATTGAGTTGAACCAAGAGGTTTGTTCTCAAATTTTCAATTTCTTCCCTTAGTTTGGATATATCACCACTGGCCATTTTTCCTTTTTATCTACGAAAGTTGGGGCAATTTTGGGAGTAATTCCTATAGAGGTCAATGATTTTTGGGATTTTAGTTTGTTCATGTCTCCCTTTCCCATAATATTAAAGGCTTCATGTGTGTCTTCATCTAATCATTTGATGAATAAAGTTTTGAGAAAATTAATATCTAGACCAATACCACACCTCTTGTGAAGGAAGAGGAACCAATCCAGATAATCCTCCACACTCTCATCTTCCTTTTGTTGAATTCTAAAAAGTTCCTCCTTCCTATCCCGAACTCTACAGTAGTCTTGATATTTGTCCAAGAAAATTGTTTCCATCTCCTTCCAACTATGGATGGAGTTAGGGGTTAATCCCATAAACCATCTCATAGTTGTATCTTTTAAAGTGGAGGGAAATAACTTGAGCTTCTGGGAATCAGAAGTGTAATCATAAGTTTGGCACAAGACCTTGAATTCAAAAAGGACTGGTCAAGATCTTCTGAGACTAATCCCCAAAAAGGTTGGTAAAATTGAGGGGGATATATTTTTCATAGGAGCTTGATCATTAGGATCCAGTTGTATGGGATAGGTAAATGTTCTTCCAACTAGAGGGTTTTCATTTTCTGCACCATTGGGGTTATCTACTTCATCAACCATCCTTCCTTGGTCAGTAAGTTGTTCCACATGCTAGTTTTGAGGGGGGTTTTGAAATTATAATCTAATGAATCTACCTCTATGGTATCTGGGTCTAAACATAAAATCCTATCATACTAAGGGCAATTCCCTAGTTATTAGTGCTTAACTTGATTATTTATGTTCCACATTCCCAAAGCATAGAGGATTTTTGTTGTCACTACAAGGTCTTCTTTACTTCAAAAGAAAGAGTTATGGAAATAAAAATTTTGAATGGAAACTTACCAAACAACTAAGAAACACTTCTAGCTAGCACATTAACATTTGATAACACCTTGAGTTCCCGGAAATGGTGCCAAAAAGTGACAAGTGTTGTTGATACTCACACTTTAGTTATATTATATTTATCAGTCCAAGGCGGTGTCCATGGTTGTTTGCAACAAAGGGAACAATCAGGATTGTTCTTAGCATTTACTTAATAATGGAATTAATTAAATACTATACTAACTACAATTAGGAAATGGAATGGATTGAAAGAAAAAGAATATTAAAGACAGAATTAAAGATACGAAAAAAAGAAATTCAATGTTGGAATTTTAAATGAATGTGAAATGATAGAAAGGAAATAACAATAAATTCTCCCTTCTCATTGGGGAGGAGTGGCCCTTGCTCCTTCCCTTCAATCAGGTTCAACGTTGAAAGTTACACAACAAATTTTTCCCTTGAATCTATAATTTTATTGAATTGAAATAATTGATTTTACAATGATCAACTAACTGAACCAAACTTTGAATCTTAATACATTAGATATTTTATACTAGAGCAGTCCTAGTCCCTTTAGGAGAGAACTAGTTTATTTGCAATTAATAACATCTACTTAACTGGACACTAACTAAAACAATGACTAACTATTCTAAGAATTACAGTTGTGGAAGGAGTAATCTATGTAATGTTTGAATCAAACTAATCTTTTAATCGAATCCTTTGAGAGAGTCAATTGGTGCTTTGGAAGATATTACAAATCTTAGATTGATTCCAGAGAATCATGGTGATCATAAATCCATAAGTTTTCATCTACATCATGTCTCCAAGCAATTGAAGTAAAATTGGGAGTGACTGGACCTCATAATCTACATGAATGTAGGTTGAGGTAGTGACACACATTTCATGCTCATGTCATTTGTGTTAACTGATGTGTCAATTGTATGAAATTATAATTCAACCATCTAAGCTATTCATCTCCTTTGCACAAGTGATTAACTAAAATTTTGGATAAGCGTAGTTAATCAAACCGGGAACAACAATAAATAAAATCAATAAATAAATATACAAAGTGACCCAAGTAACTAAGATAATGAAAATACAAACCCTAATATGCAAAGAAGGATTGGAAGGATCTTAGTTGATTCGGTGAACTTTTGGACTATGTCGTAGAGATTACTGGAGAAACAGGAGGAGGAAACAACTTTTTCAAGGTCCAAAAATCATAGATCTCGGGAAATTTGAGTGTATTGGGGCACCTGTGGGTGCCCTAGTCTGAGATATTAGTGCCCTGGTCTCGTGAAAATATCTCGTAACCCTCCTTTGAGGTGTCACTTGGTGATTTCTTGCCTTCATTTCTGTCACACTAGCTTCACCGGACTACGCAGTATGTAGCTAGAAATACAAAATGAAGATGAGACATGTAAAACCCCAAAACAAGCATCAAACCCTAAAAAATAAAAATACATATGAAGGGATCAAACTGTCTCAATTACCACATACGTGGACTTACTAATTGAGCATTGCACTACATCTTAGACCCGACGTAGTTCTATGTGAAAGTGTGTGAAATCATGCCATATGTGTTCTTACGCATTGCACTTTATGAAAGTAATAAGCAATAACTATGTGTAGAAAATTTAATAGAATGGTGGATGGAATAGAATAAACTTAGTTCACCATTGATTGGTTTTATCAAGCATGAAAGTTGTGGTGAGTTAGTTGCTTAGTTGGGTTGGGTGAGTTTTTAGACCGATTAAGTGGCTCAACCGTCTTTAGCAGTGGATAGGTGAGTTAGTTTCTTTAAACATTCAATCACCTCGGTATCCCAAATTGGTATCCCATCTTAGTCTAATATCAAACATATATCATAGGAGCTTTACTCCAATTTTTGTTATATACAATATAAAGATTTATTGTCTAAACTTATTTTGTTAATATTTAATATAAAAATTCAAAATTACTCTTAATGTAGTAAGATTTTTTTGTTTTGATAATTAAATGCTTTCTAATTATGTTTTGAAATAATGAAGTAAATGTCCTTGTTTTGACAAACAAATAGGCCAAGATGTTTCCTCAAAAACTAAAAAAACCCATTTATATTTCAACTAAATATGCCAAAGTTACCATCAAATTAATATATTTCTTTGTGTAAGTATTCATTTGATGACCAAATTTTGACATGAATAATGGGAAAATAATTGAAATACAATCGCATATGCACTTGAAAAATGATAGGGGAACTTTATAAATTGTTTGACTAAAAAATTTGTTTGTTCTCATTTTGAATTGTTTACGTAACAAAGGGGTCTAATAATTTTATAATTGACAAATCTTAGATGTTGAATGGATCAAATTAAAGCATCTAGAAGATCATAATGAAGGCAAAATTCATGGCACTCAAACTATGGATAGTCCGAACGGTATAGAGAAGGCTCTAACTAATGACATGTAACAATAGAAAATATATTTGCATACCAACATATGGTGCAAGAGAAAATGTCTATAATATTGCAGCGTACATGATGACATCCTACTTCACATTGGGAATCAAGAAGGTCCGAGCAAAGCTTGACTCAACTAGAATCAACGCATGAAGGTACACATTTATTTAAAATTATAAAGTTAATTTTTAAGTTATTAATGACTCTCATGAAGGGAGATGAAAAAGTAGTTAATTTTCTAGAAAAATTAAAGACATTAAATCTCAATTAGATGGATGTAACAATAACTTGATTCATGATAAACTAGTGTATTTCATTATTCAAATGAACATCCATGAAATGTTTAGGAATTTTATTTAAATTCTAAATATCAAACTAAGAAAGATATCCCTGATTTGTCTACACTGAGTGCTCTCTTGATCCAAGAAGAGCAAGTCATGTCTAATTCTAATTCGAAGAGAATGCAACACATGAACTTATCACACAAAAATATAATAACAACCCTTCTATATTTATGAAGAATAAAAATCAAACTTTAAAATCCCTAACAAAGAAAAGAAATTAGGGAATTTAAGCGTTAGTTTTGATGGAAATGTTATAATTGTGGGAAATTTGGTCACAAGAAAGAAGATTGTAGAATAAACAAAAACAAGTAAAATTCTAAGAATAAAAAATGGAATAAACCAAATCAAAATCAAAACAAGAATGAAGAGAATAATCATAAATCTAATGTAGTTACCTTGTAAATTGCATTTAGTCACTACCAAAGAAAACAAATAGATATTTGACAATGGTGCATCTAGGCACATGTCGTATAAATCTAATATTCTAACTAATATCAAATGATCTATCTAGGTCATAATTTCATTTTGATATTTAGGCTAAATGAAAAGTAAATATTTGTTTATATTTTGTTAAAATTATGTTTTGTATGTTCTTGAATTGAAAATGAATTTGCTTGCTTATTCACAACTAACTCAGAATAAATATAGTGTATTTTTGTTCAAAGATAAGTGAGTTAGATGTTACTAGTTTCTAAAGGTATACAAAAGAATAAATTATATTTGTTTAAAAGGTTTTTATTTGGCTTCTTGGTTGTTTACTCAAAAATAGAAGTGATGTTCAATTGTGGCATGAAAGACTAGGTCTTTTTTAGGAGCATGTATGACATGTGTTGGTTTAACCTAGTTTCTGATCTTCCACCTATCTCTCATGAAATGTGTGAAGGGTGCTTACATGGTAAGAAGTCACCAAAACCCTTCCTTATTTATCTTGAAGAAAACTCCACATAATCCATGGAATTTTTCCACAGTAATGTTAGAATACCTTTAAAAATTCCATCTCTAATTGGTTCAATGTATGATTTGATTATTCTTGCATGATTTGGTCATTCTTGCATATATGTTATCTATTTATCTTATCACAAATTCAAAGGCTTAAAGTAGATAATGAAGATATATATGTTGTTGATAAAACATTTCTAAATTCTAAATTAGTATGTGATTACTAAAAATATTATTATATGCATATCAAATGACACTTGGGGACACCTTTGTGTTTGTATTGAGACATCAAATACTGATTGCACCTAATATATTTTTTCAAGATTAAAATTTTGAAATTGTTGTCTCAAAAAATTCAACATCTTGGTGCAGTTAACTAGGTCAAGTAGTATTGATCAAATAACACTTGATAGAGAAAGCACACAGGAATTTCGTGCTGGAAAGCAAGTCATATTCAAATGTGTGAATGAATAGGGAGAACATGCACGTGGTACAAAAGTTCAAATTTTTGAGACTTAGCCATTTTCACTCATAAAGGTATATTTTTAGAGATGGTGTGCAGAGCACACAAACAAGGCAAAGACATGTGCACCACACATTGGCTATTTTTGGAGGATTGGATACCAAGTACTTTGCATGGACACGAGCCAAAATACGATTCATATCGGTTAGCTAGGAGTAGTCTATTGTTAGCAAACTTGCATGTATGGTTAGTTTTGTAAAGGTGTGTGGCTAAGAATAGCATGCGACCTATTTTTGGAATGGATAAGTGGTGAAGGGAATGTCCCTACCCTTATATATATGTAGTAAATTGTGTAATAGATAGATGATGAGATCATGACATACAAAGACACACAGGGATTGAGACATGTAGAGTTATGTTGCTACACACATACTACTGATATTGTAATGAAGCTTCAGTAAACTAATGCATTGAATATAATGGAGGATATTGGTTGAATCTAAGTGTTAGTTATATGGATATCTCGAATCTAGTATGCTTTTGATCTCATCATGGTTAGTACTTATTTTTGCTTTTCCTTGATATAGATCCGGTATGCTCTAAAGAATTATGTGTTAGTATTGGAACTATATATGTTAAGTCTTCATCATACTAAAATCTTGAAATAAGTAACCCTAAAGAGGGACCTAGTACCTTGCGCACTTTGGGTGAGCACTCGCTTTAGGCTGAGTTATGTGTCGATGCATCTAGGGTATCATAGGGTTTTATTAGATTTGTACCACTAAATTCTAGGTTGCATCATTGGTTCCATTGTCGGGACCTCTTTTTCATTGTTTTCAAGATGGTTCGCAATGAAGACATACCAGTTGATCTTAGCAAGTATTGAAGAATGGATACATGATCTGGAAGAAGAATATGCATGGTGATTCAACACTGGATCTAAGTGTAAGACATGCTCTTGGGTGGAACAGAATCTATATGACAGCTTTATCCGAGAGATTTTTCATTATCTTTCCAATAGAATTATGCAGTGGCTGATTTCTTATGCATCCAAATAGAATTGGAGGTACCGCGCACTTATCTAGACACATGAATAATTTCAGGCCCTTTATGATGTTGATTTGTTTTGGACTCAAGCTGTGGATACGTGGTTTTTTGGTGTCTTGAATAGTTATATCTTGGAATACTCAATTTCCACTTATTAATGTCCAGAGGTAGCTGAATTCCAGTTCTTACGACATCCACATGGAGCTTACCTACAAGGCATTCTGCTAGCAATCAAGATCCTGATTGTAACTTTGAACCTAGAGAGTAAACCGATGGCTAACTAAACCTTACCACATGCGAGGGAGAGGACAGGGATTGGTGAAGGATGGCGGACTTAACACCGACAAGGAAGAGAGAAGAAAGGCGGCTTAAGTATAATGAGGCACGAAAGATGAAGATAAAGAAGCAGTGATGATGTTGCAGCGCGTGGATGGAGTTGAGGAGAGAGATGGCTCATGAAGTATTTGGAGCTCACGTAGAAGACGTGGAACCGTAATATCGAAACTCCCCATCCGGGAAAGCATGAAAGGGAACCCTCCTCGGCCTCATAGGGAAGTGCACCAACAAAGATGACCCGGGCCATGGGTGTACATCTAAATCCACCTGTAACCTAGCCCTTGTGCTTGGTTTTCCATTATTTAGTATGACAGTAATCAGTAAGAAAGTTTGGGAAATAAGAGAGCAAGTACATCAATGGCAGGACATACAGCTTCATTGCTATTTAGAGGTGTGTTTTCAAGTGCATCGTCTGCACAGAATATGAGCTCACCGAATGTTGGATTCACTTGTGGAAGTGGAAATAATTCATAATTCGTAGGGATTCAGTATAGTACTACTATCGGAGCACAGGGGAGTACGTCTATAGGACATATTCTAGCTACAGGTTCGGGATCAGGAGGCATGGGAAGTTCTGGTTCAGGTGGATTTGGAAGCTCTAGAGGTAGGGGAAACACTGGAGGTTTTGGATCAGGTGGGCAAGGTCCATCCCAACCCCAGAATATTTATATGGAAATGTCTCATCTTCCAGAGCATAGGGGCATAAAAGATGTTGTTGAACATGTGCATATGTGTGAAATATTGTGGCACGCAAAAGGAATCACAACTTACGGTGTAGTGTAGGGCAAGCCAATTTGCTACTAGGTTACAAGGGCGCGTACACATGCTGTACAGAAAGCTTGACCCGATCGACTTGCATGGATTATGTAGCATTTAAGGATGCATTCTTAAAATAGTTTCATATCCTTGAGTTTGAGCAGAAGAGTATAAGTGCACTCAAGGATATTAAGCAAGGAACTACTGAAAGTGTTAGAGAGTATGATGCACAATTTAAAAAGTTGTTATCAAAGCTTTCTTATAACATACACGCAAGCCACCAAAGATACACAATGGTTTTTTGGGGAATTTATTAGACCATTAGGAGGGCACTATCACATAAGACATGTACTAATCCGTGCGAGGCATTGGAAGCATCCCTACGTGCTGAGGAAGTTAGGAGTATTGACACTAGTGTTAGCCCATTCTTAGAGGCATATATCTTAGCTATGGAAAAACAGCTAGAGAAATTATCAATGAATTCAGCCCATGAAATGCACTCGGGAATTTGTTGTATAGATTGTGAAGTAGAGGGTCACATAAAGGATTTTTTTCCTCGCAGAAAGTATGCTCATTCTTTGATGGATTGTGAGATATTCCACTTAAACCATGATGCTAGCCATGCACCCCATTATTACAACGGGTAATAAGGAATAATGTTTCAAGCTCACCGTAAAATCCGCATGTCCATGACTCATGACACGGAGGACTGTCGGCTAATTGGATAGATTCATGATGTTATAGATATTGGTGTATGACAAACAAGAGTTTCAAATAACTCTAAGGGCAAGAATGAGCATCATGACTGGGAGCATAATTAGGTGTGCTATGATCGGAATGAGGGGCATTTTGAAGGCAGTCGTGGTAGAGGTCAAGGATATTGCGGTGGATTTTGAGGATGAGGCCGTGGTGGTGGAAGAAGTGAATTTCCTCGTGGAACATGTTATACGTGTAGATATTTTGACCACTATAGGCATGAGTGTCCTCATAATATTGCATGTTCTTTCTACAGGAAGAACCATAGCTATGAAGAGTGCCCGAACTTATATGAGCATATGAGTAAGCAACATAAACAAGAAAATAGAGGTGCATGGATGGTTAAGATACAGCACGTTGTGGACAATTAATGGATGTCCAAGATGGGAGTAGAATCTGAGGCACTACAAGTGAAGATCATGACCCATGCTAAGAAAACACGTGCCAGGGATACATTATAGTAGAAACCTACCATCATTAAAGATGAGGTTCTTCATGCACGGTACCCAGATCCTTCCTATTAGAAGGAGGTTTATCAGGATACCATGGAAGTGTTAAGGAATCTTTAGGGTGAGATACAATATTGAAAGGAGCAGAAGAAAATTTTAGAGATGGTCCAAACTAATATAGATGACTTGAGAGAAGTGTGTAAAATATTACACCAAGAGAACACCATTCCATTGTTAGGAAGTTGGTTGAAAGGGAACACTCCGCGAGCAAGTATTGAGACCAGACGGTAGATCATGCATGTAAATCTCCCTCCTCGTATCCTCGGATTATGACAAGGAAATCACTCAATGTTTTTGTGGATGGGTGGTCGTTGAGTAATATATTGATTGATACAAAGCGGAATTCAATGTTCTTAACTTGGATGTATGGGTATAAATGGGGAGACCCCCATTGCAGCCATCCTCTAATGTATTATTCATGGCTAATCAAATTAAGGCCACTCCCATAGGAGTTTTAAAAGATGCATCCATTACCATACAAGGAGCAAATTTCACTGGAGACTTTGAAGTTTTAGCACTGGCAAAATCAGATAGCTTCCCAGCTCTATTAGGGTGTCCTTGGTGCTATGCAAATAATGTTGATCTTTAGTTCAATAAGGGCTATATCAGTTTTTAAAATAAAGAGGAAAGGTTCATTATCCCTTTGACAGATGGAAAGTTTGTGCCCTATGTTGAGCCCTTAAGTGAAGAATATCTTAATAGGATTTATGTATGCACCATCCAAGATCTAGAGATGATTGAACCAACCAAAGAAGGACTAATTCAATGGGAGGATGCACAATCTATTAGTGATACTACAAGTGTTGCTTGTGATAATTGGGCTCACAACACTTATGAGTTGGTAGGGCACGAAGTAAAGAGCATATTCCCTCAAGGCACTAAACCACATTATGTCAGGAGGATAGGTAACAACTTGGTACCTTGTTACACAAGAGAAGGGGATCCCTTGGTATTCCTACACGCCATGGAAGAAAAATGGATTGACTCATTGGGAGGAGAAATATGCTAGCATATACACTACATGGGACAACAGCATTTTGGTGGGTGGTCCACAGGATAATTTGTTCAAATGGAATGAAATTGGGATTGCTCTTAATACTAGGTTCTTTAAGAGAAATGCACCTACACAAATCTATAATTATCACAATGATCAACTTTGTTCAAACCATGTTCAAAAGTGTGAGAGGCTCTGCGGGCGATGAAGGGCAAGAAGCTTTACCACCTTCACTATGGGTGCATTGTTTTATTCCACTTTACAAGGTTCCACGCGTGCTTGGTATGTATATGCGAGAACTCCATAGATAAACTGGAAATTAGTGGAATTTAGTTACGGGAATGGCACGGATGTTTGACTTCTTCTCTATAAAACCTCTAGTAGAAGAAGCATTGAAAGTTATCAAGTGTTTAACTATGGGGGATAGTGCGAGGCCGAATAAGTCCTCCAGGAATTATTAGATACAGAGGACTCAAGAGCGTGTCTTTATAAAGAACCGTGAGGTTGATGCAATATTACTTCAATATTAGTGGATGATGAAGAAGTAGATAATATAGACGTAAACCATTCAACAAGAAGGCGTGAGGTATTGGACAGTGTGGATAACACCACGCGCACTTATCATGAACCCATGAAGACAAAGCGAGTAAATATTGGAATAGATATTGAGCCTTAGGAAGCCCTAATTAGAGATTATTGGTCGATCAAGTGGAAAAATCCATTGAGTTATTAAGAGACAACCAAAACCTATTTCCTAGGGGGTACCATGAACTTAAAGGCATATATGAATTAGTAGGGGAGATGAAGATAAATCTTAAATAGGGGGATGCACCCAATTAGAAAGAGGCCTTACAAAATGAACCCTAATTTACACGAAAAGGTCAAAGAATAGATTGATAACATGTTAAAATTCAATTATCGAACCCCTTGATGATTCAAAATGGGTTAGTCTAATGGTGATCGTGATCAAGAAGAATGAATGAATTAGAATATGTGTAGACTACGAGGAGCTAAATGCTTTGCATGTGGAACAAATCCATTCCCTATGTCATTTACTAAGGAAATACTAGAAGGAGTTGCATGGTGTGAAATCTATTCATTTACAGATGGATTCTCTGGGTATCATTAGGTTAGGATTCCCTAGGAAGATCAAGAAAAGAATACATTTACTACTGAATGGGGTAGCTTCACCTATACTTGTGATGCCTTTTGGTCTGAAAAATGTCCTGTGTATTTTCATGCATAGTCATCCAAGTGTTCAAAGAATTTATTCACAACTTCTTATAGGTATATTTAGATGATTAGATGGTGTATGGATTAGTTAAGGACCACTGTGACAATCAACGCTTGATGTTTGAACGGTGTAGACAGTTGAGTATCTCTTTGAACATCAAGAAGTGAATATTTTCTACACCATTTGGGATACTTTTAGGACACATAATCTGCAAGGAGGGATTGTTGGTTGATCCAAAAAGGTTCTAGTCATTATAGGCCTAGGGAGGCTACGGTCAAAGTGAGGTGTGCAGATTTTGGGACATACAATATATAAAAAAATTATCAAAGGCTATGCCAAAGTTGTTGCACCTTTAGAAGAGTTACTGAAAGGGAAAGGTACATTCTACTTTGGGGTGAATAGTAAGCAGCACGCATTTGAGACATTGAAGGAGAAACTTACTACTGCGCCCATTCTACATTTTCCTTCATGGGACAAACAATTTTGTGTACATGCGACACCTCTAAAGCATGGCCATTAGCGTGGTTTTGGCTCAACCTAGAGAAGGTATTATAGATTGTCCTATATGTTTTGCTAGTAGAAAGCTGACTCCTGTAGAACATAATTACATAACTATAGAGCGCGAAGCTTTATCCATGATCTATGTGTTGCATAAATTTCACTAGTACCTACTAGCTACACCATTCATCTTTTATACAAATCACATGGCATTAAAGTATTTGGTATATAAGCATGTTTTACAAGGGCACATATGTCTATGGGTGCTCTTATTTCAATAGTTTTATTTCACATTGTGGTAAAACCAGGAAAAATTAATTCTGGACCGACCATTTATCAAGAATACAATCAGGGAGAAGAAGCACATGACAATTGAGGATACCAAGCCGATGCACAATTATACAAAGTTACAATGCGCACCATCATAACCAAAGGACATTTCTATCTCTTTATGCATAGGGATGACACCAAAAGGATTGAAATCCTTGAGAAGAAATAGCTTGCTATACGCCAGCACCTTATATGTTAATTAGTGGTGACTACAAAATGGGTGGGATGAAATATTGTGTCATTGTGTATTGGAACATGAGTGCATGGGCATTATGGAAGAAGCTCATGGTGGAATTGCAGAGGCCACTATGCAAGTGATGCCATAACGCACAAGATTCTACTCACTGGATTATGGTGGGAGACCCTCTATAAATATTGTAAGGAATTTTTAAGGCATGTGATCATTGTCAACATCTTGGAAGACCAGAGTCGCGAAGATGAAATGCCTCTCGAGACCTATTACTAGCACAAAACTATTTGAGGAATGGGCTATAGATTTTGTGGGTCATATTGCCCCAGCTACGCGAACTAGATCATGATATATTATAACTTGCACAGACTATCTGACAAGGTGGGAAGAAGAAGCACCTACCAAGGACTATACAGTGGCTACAGCAGCTCAGTTTCTATGGGAACATATTATTACAAGGTATGGATGTCCTTTGAGTTTGACCAATGATAGGGGCACACATTTTCTTAATGACACAATAAAACTTTCATTAGATGAGTTCATGATTGCACACCATAAAACTACACCCTATCATCCTCAGGAAAATGGAACTGCTGAGGATTTCAACAAAATTTTGGGCCACACATTGACAAAAATCTATGATGTTGGAAGAAAGGATTGGGATGATAAAGTATTTGCAGTACTTTGGGCATATCAAACAACATATAAAAGACTAAACAAATCCACACCATTTCAATTAGTATTTGGTGCATAATTCATTCTTCATATGGATTTTATGTTACCTTCTTTACATATTGTGTGCATTAGAGGTCTAGGCTGATGAGAAAGCTTTAGAAGAATGATTGAGAAGGTAATTTAGTTAGATGAGTGACGAGCCATAGCACGTTGGATTCAAAAAATTAAGAAAAGGCCGTGATAGAAAGCATGGCATGACGAAACATCGGGGATAAGAAGATTGAAATTAGACAAATGGTACTTCTCTATGACTCTAATTTCTTGCCCATCCAGAAAACTTAAGGTACATTGGTTGGGGCCGTATGTTATCACTTACATCCTTGAAACAGTGCTTTCAGTTAGAAGCAATTGATGGAACATGGCTACCCGCTTACTTTAACGGGAGTAGGCTAAAGCCCTACTATAAATAAGTCTTCTTGGTGTTTTTAATAAGGTAGTATTTTCATTTAGATTAGGTTTTCTATTTTGTATTTTTGTAATGTGGTTCCTTCTTTGTCACTATGCTTTTTCAATTTAGTTAGTGTGTTGTGAAATAAGCGCACTTGCATGCATGAAGATAATTACTACATGAAGCATGTTTATGCGTAGAGGACTGCACATACTTTTAGTGTGGGGTGGTTGTCATATCTAGGTACAATATTGTGGGAATTGAAAGGTAAAAAGAATAAGCTGCTACGGGTGCTCTTCAAGTCAAAGGATTGCTTCTAAAAAGTGACCAAAGATGAAGATGAATGAAGGAACAATATAACATGAGTTAAGTAGAAGGTGCGGTGAGGAGGTACTCGGGTGCAAGGAAGCGCACTGAAGAGAAGTCTATGACCAGAGGGTAGGAAGGTGCGCTAGAATTTTATAGCTGAGGCGCGAGGATGTAACGCGTGGAAAGGATGGAATTGGTCAATTAATGAGAGGATATTTGGTAGGTGAGGGAGTAATGAATGCATCAAAAATTTAAAAATCTATATAAGGATGGGATGCGAGTTCATTTTTACCGTTGTGATTATGAGAATTTGAAAAGGAGCCAAGTGTGAAGAGCTAAGTGATCAGATTGAGGTACGATACATGTGTAACCAGTCATGACAAAGAGATATGTGCGTAGAAATATCTTGTGTCCCCTGGTGGTGAAGGGTTTGAGTGAAGTAAGGTGACAGAGAGAGCTAGGGCATGTGATTTCACTTAGGGCATGTTGATCAAGCTAGGGTTTTCTTTACACATTATAGAATTCAAGAGGTAAGGATTACAAATGATTGCAAGGTAGAAATGGCACCCAAGAAAGTAAATTGTAAAGCAGAGTGAAGGGAAAGAAGAAGGTGGTAGAAGAATAAGAAGAGATGGCTCCCAAAAGAAATTTTTCTGAGATGCAATATCCATAGGGGGTTATCGTCATCCAGGAGTGGGATTCTCACATAAGGAAAAGTAAGGTGAGTACAATCACTATACCATAGAAAATAAGGAGAGTGACACGTTGTTAAACACAAAGACAAATAAACGCACGGTGGAAGACATGTCACAGTGTATGATGACGATGCTAACGAGAAGCTCTTACAGAAGATAGGAGTTTACCAACTATATGAGCTCCCTTACTTCGGAAATATGAGCCCTTGTACCAATGGCTCATGAGCAGAGTGCACGAAGATTTTTCTACTTTGCAAGTCGTAGATTCAGAATTTCAGTTGTGCTCATCTCTATGGTAACGGGGTTGAAAGGCACAGAGATGATTTGCAAGATGATCTAATAGACAATACCACAACATTGGAGACTAGAAAGGAGTTGGGGTACACAAAGGGTTTGTGTGGTATGGACATCGATAAACTAAAGAAGTATCCATTTGTGCAAGCAACCGCACATCTTGTTACAAAGCTAAATGACCAGAAAGGTGGTCACAAGTGAACACCATGTGGTTGCACATTGCCAAAAAGATGTCTGAAGGGGTAGTCTACAATATTTCACGTTATATTGCAAAAAATCATTAAGGAAGCACGCATAGGAAAGATCAGCTTTGGAGTTGTTCTGTTATCATTGATGTTCATGGAGATCAGAGTACCTGATGGACCGAAGGAGAAGATATGGGAGTATCCAATAAAACATAAGTCACCTAAAAATGCTTCAAGAAGTACTTGTGTGAGGGATCCATGACAGAGTAGGTCAAGCAAAGGGCCGAGAAGTGGTATGATAGGCTCACGGGTGGCTTTTGAGGAAGAATGGTACATCCCCAAAGACTTGCCTTTGGTGGTTGGAAAGGTGGTCCAGTTTGTTGTATACCAACATTTTTGTATAGCATGGTTTGCCATGAAGGATGGAGCATGGATCCCTTGGTGTAAGTTTCCATATGCCTTCATAGCAAGGTACTTCTTCGCATCGTCACACACAGTTCACGATGATGACGCGTGTGACCGACATTCAATGCGGATAAGGTAGATTGTGACTACCACACACTAAGGAATAAATATGTGTATCCAAGGTAGGGTGCATATATTGAAAGACTCATTTCAGATGTATTGAGCATTAAACCAATAATTTTGGTTGTGGGAGATATTGGAGTAAGCACTAGTGTACCTCCAACTAAAGCCAAAGATGGAGAATAACAAGTATGTGGAAGATGAGTTAGCACTTCCAAAGACCACCAAAGGGTAAGCACATGATGGAGAACATCCCAATGCCTAAGCCCACAGAGCCAATTGAAGTGGAGGATGAGGAGGATGAGTGTGAGGATAGTGGTGGTTTGGAGCATAAAGGTAGAAGACATCCTACAAATAAGGATGAAGCTGAGTGTGCCACTACACCACCTCAACCACAAGAGGGGGATGATGAAAACTTGAATGCGCTTCCAAGGAGAGCACAGATTTAATAGGGTGTTAAGGAGAACAAGGACCCAAGGTGATACTAAAAAAAGTGCACAAATCACCCAGAATCTCTCCACATGAAGGAGGCAACCACATAAAGAAAGAGGAAACTAAAGTTGAATGAGGAGGCAGAAGAGTCAGAGGAAAGCATGCCTAATTCTCCTACACTTCCAAAGAACATAGAAGAGAAAAAGGATGAGGAATTTAAGGAAAGAGAAGAGGAGGAAAAGGGAATAGAGGAGACAACTATAGAGACTGCTTAGGACATGGAGACACAAGTCCCAAATTTGGAAACTAAAGTTCCTAAGCAGCAATGGTCTAGAAGAACAAGTGGAGAGCACATTCCACCAACTATGGGTTATGTAGAGGACGTAGGTAAAATTGTCTACACCTATTTCTAGAGCACGTTGACACAAAAATACTTATATGAATGGGAACTAATGGATGAAGATATGGCCACAGTGTGCACGAGGAAGCAATTGTCATGGTCCATGCACACACACATGGATGAGCCATATTTTGATGTATGTGAGGATTCATGCATATCAAGGAGGTTGAATAAAACACCTCAGGCCAGACACATGACAATAAATCCTACTGTCATGTCAGATGAACAAGTGAGCAATGCATTGGTCAAAGTCTCAACAGAGGTGGAAAGGTGGAATATGGACAAGGCTACCACAATTAGGGCACTCAGGGAAGAGATTAAAACTAAGGATGGAGAAATAACACACCTAACATAGAGAGGGACTTAGCATAGAAGAAGAACATTGTATTTATTAGCATCACAGAGGAAATTGGCAACAATTTCATAAGAGTTAGGCCACACTTGGAGCCAAAAGTACCACAGACATTTCCCTCAGCAATACATTATGTAGGAAATTTTGTGGACCTAGTACTTGAAGATGATCCTCTACGTATTCCAATGCCAAAGGATCCAACACAAGAGGTAGAATGAGAGAAGGCTTCAGTGATGTGCAGAAGATTGCATCCTATGAAGGACTGTTGTAAGCACTATAAGAAGAATTAAAGAAAGAAGACCAAGCCTCGAACATCTTCACAGCTCCAAAGGTGCTCATCAACATAAAAATGGTGGAAGAGAACAATGAAGTCCATAAAATGATGAAGGATGGAGCATTGGGCTACGTAGAAAGATTATTAATGGTTAATCAAAAGCATGAGGCCCTGGCAGTAGCACAAGAACCACACAAGACTCGGTTGGAAGAGCTTGGGAAGCTCATTGTGCAGAAGATGGATTTACTAGAGGGAAGGATGACTGCAATGTCCAACATTGTATTGGTCTTACAAAATGAAAAAGGGGAGATTGCAAGGGATGAAGTGGAGTCCATTGTTCTAGAAATTCTAGAAAAAGAAGAGGAAACATTCACTGAGTGGCATACCTTGGAGGCTGAAATAAAATAGGAGTATCCTGAATTAGTTGTTCAGACTGAAGAAGAGACTCTAGGGTAAAACATTCTTTCATACATTATTTCATTCTTTCCATTCTTCTATTCTTTACTTTAGTTGTTGGAGATAACCATTGTCGGGTGACAATGAAATTAGTGTGGGGTAATGTTGATCAAAGAACACTTGATAGAGAAAGCACACAAGAAGTCCGTGCAGGAAAGCAAGTCATATTCAAAGGTGCGAATGAATAGAGAGAACACGCGCGCTAAAAGTTCTACTTTTCAGGAATTTCCATTTTCACTCATTAAGGTCTATTTTTAGAGATGGCGTGCAGAGCACACAAATGAGGTAGAGATGTGTGCGCCACACATTGGCTATTTTCGAGAGGATTGGATATGAAGTACTTTGCATGGACACAAGCCATAAATAGATCTACTACTATCAGTTAGCTAGTAGTAGTCTATTGTTAGCACACTTACATGTATGGCTAGTTTTGTAAAGGCACATGGCTAAGAATAGCATGCGACCTATTTTTGGAATGGATAAGTGGTGAAGGGAAAGTCCCCACCCTTATATATGTAGTAAATTGTGTAATAGATAGATGATGAGATCGTGACATAGAGAGACACACAGGGATCGAGACATACAGAGTTATGCTGCTACGCACATACTACTGATATTGTAATGAAGCTTATATAAACTAATGCATTGAATATAATGGAGGATATTGGCTGAATCTAAGTATTAGTTCTATGGATATCTGAATCTAGTATGCTTTTGATCTCATCATGGTTAGTACTTATTTCTTCTTTTCCTTGGATATAGATCTGGTATGCTTTGTAGAGAGATGTGTTAGTATTCGAACTATCTATGTTAAGTCTTCATCATGCTAACATCCTGCAACAACAACCCTAAAGAGGGACCTGGTACCTTCGAGCTTCGGTGAGCGCTTAGTTTAGGTTGAGTGATGTGCCAAGCGCATCTAGGGTTTCATAGGGTTTTATTGGATTTGTACCACTAAATTCTAGGCTACATAAAGTAGTCTAGTTTCCCTCACATTCAAGTATTATTGATCAGAGAACACTTGACAGAACTCACACAAGAAGTCCGCATGGGAAATCAAGCCGGAGTTTAAGGGCATGAATGGACGGAAGAGCACGCACATGGAGGGCAAGTTCGGCATTCAGGACTCAGCCGATTTTGAGCATGAAGACCTATTTTTAGGAGATGGCATGCGGAACACACCAACGATGCAGGGACGTGCGTGCCACGCATTATCTATATTGGAGGATCGGATCAAAGCATTTTACATGAGACGAGCTAAGAATAGGATTTTCACTTTAGTTAAATACAAGAGGTCTATAGATATCACACTTGCATGTGTGGTTATGCTCAGTAAATGGCGCATGGCTACTAATAAAGATGCAACCTATTTATGGAATAGATAAGCGGTGAATGGAAATTCCCCACCCTATATATATGATGTGAATCGCATAATAGAGAGTGTGTGATAGAGATATATAGGTATATGGTGAACGTAAGAGATGTACAAGGAGAGATGGATGTATGAGGGTATAGAGATATATGCATATGACTGAATTATTGTATCATATCCATACGCGCATTGGTATAGATTGCCATTATTGTAAGGAGCTTTTGTGTTTATTAATAGATGGAAGCTATTGGTGAATCTAAGTGTCATTTCGTGTGTGTAATTGAGTAGTGCATGTTATTGATTTAATCATGATTACTATTGAAATGTGTTCTTTCATAGACTGAATGTAGCATGTATCAGAATGATGGATTAGTTATGGATCTATATGTTTATTCCTTCATCACGCTAACATCCTACTACAAAGAACCCTAAAGAGGGACCTAGTACCTTTACGCGCTTTGGGTGAGCGCTCAGTCTAGGCTAAGTGATGTGTTAGCATGACTAGGGTGTTATCCGTAGATTCTAGGCTACATCAAGTACGCTAAGTTCATATTTGCAAGTCTTAAGAAGAGCACAATCCAATCAATCATGATTAAAGGGGTTCAGGTTGTCAATTAGATGCATTCATATAGATATCACTTGTTAGTTGGAGAAATACATGTGGTTTGAGGCATCTTCAGAGTAGTAGTGTTAACAAAGATAGTGTATGGGGTTCACCACAACATGAACACTAGCCTTCTTATAAGTATTCTACGCATGGTCGGGATTTTGGAGTGATTTGGTTAATAATAAATGATATCAAGTATGTGCGACAACTAGGGTTTGATATTGAAGTATAATTCTAGGCCACAAAGAACCTAAGGTTATTTTCCACCATTTTAAGGATGTCCAAGGCCATACGTAAGGTATAGAAATGGATTATACATCTAAATCGACCATACAATCTGCACCAAGAGATTTTCATATCACAATTTTAGTATTGAAGCTTTTCTAGGCTCTGCACTCCCAAATTCTCCAATTTGTCTTCATAGATTCCTCATTAAAGCTTTGCATAACTAATTCTCTCTCTCTCTCATGTATTTTGAGTTTTTATGCATATATAAAAAGAAAAAAATACATTGTTATGATTAGGTATAATTAATGTTGGAAGTTAATTTATCATAATAGCTCCTAGTCTCTGAGCTTACATTCATTTTTATAGTTGTGTATTATATAAAAAAACTTAATTAATCTAAAAAGGGTGTACATAATAGATATGGTTATCTTGGAATGCTTGACCTTAGCCTTATTATTTTGAATTTTGCTTTTGATCACACTTTGGGAATGGATATTGATAAATTACCAATCATTGATTTTTGGAATTGAAATCATTTGCTTTAATTTCAATATCATCTTTTTCAATGAGGTCCTGACATAATTCTTAAACCACATACGGAGTTTGTTTTGTGACTCTTCGTTCTATGTAACTCACGCGTACTCATCTACCCGATACCATGATGGTTCATGAAAATTTTCATCAAAATACTTGATATATGGAAATTTAATCATATTTAATGTTAGGAGCTTGTTTAAAATAGATTATAATGGCTCACCAAAAGGTGTATAAGTCTTGTTCTTGAAATCTAACCTTGATTTTCCTCATGGGATAGCGATGTTTATTGTATTAGAAGGCTTGCAAGTTATTTATATTGATATATAGTGATATTTTGAATGGTCCTAATGTTCTTAGAGTTTTTCACTCTATCACCAACTAAAATTTTGTTCTTGTTAAAGAACTTGGTATTTTTTTGTTAATGTAAATGGTTGTTGGTCCTCCTTTGAAGAGATATTGATTAGACCCCTGAAATAATATCATTTTCAATATGTGTGCCTTTTCTCATTGATCTCATCAAAATTATTGGTGCAATGTACCTATAGATGAAAATACAATACCTAATTAAGGTTGGCAATGAAAATGTTATCTATTTCTAGGAACTATGCAAGGGAATTGGTTGGTAAGACTCTATCATCTCTATAAGATGGATGAGAAGATTTATCCATTTCTTTGTTTTGAGTTACATAGATCCTTCATTTTGGTCTTGTGTTTGATGTTATAAGAGAAAGTGCTCACAAACATTTCTAATAAATTGAAAAGGTGGTAATGGATCTCTTAGGTAGGTGTATGAGACAATCAAGTGCATTTCCACCCAATATACATGGAATTAATATCAATAAGTAAGCATCAATATATGATACCTCTTAACAAGCCATATAAAACTCCTTTACATTTTTGTGTTAGGTTGTGGATCTTCTTTTCATGCTAGATATGTTGTAAATCATATAGTAAAAGTATTGTACACTCTTTATGTATTCTCTCCAAGGTTCAAGAGCAGGAGCCCCAAGAAAGTTTTTGGGAGTAACCCAAAAATGTGATCTTTTCATGTATTAATTATATGGGTGGTATTTAACCCATAGATTTATGGGTTGGTTTTTTGGCCCATGGTATTGGTACTTGACGCACCCAAAATTGCATGTGCTACATTGGTGGGAAAATGGTTATAAAAGTCCCCAGTGATGATTCAAAATCCTTTCAAGAAGGTGTTCGAGCTCCAAAATCGCATTCGCAGTATATATTTGTAGCTTAGATAGCCTTACTTACCTTTTTCTCACATTTTTCTAGCTTCCCCCTTCTTTCTATGCTTGTTTTGGCCTTGATGCTGGACTACCTGGCATTCCTCCACCTGGCAGGCGGTGTTATAAAACCGCCGCCCCGACTAGGGCGGTCCCGCCTGCTTTTTCCAGAATCTTCATGCGAGAAATTACATGCGACGATTCACTTAAGTTTTCTTTTTGAATGCATCCGTGAACTGATTTTGCTCAAAATAGATTCGTTTGCTTGGTTCTCCTTGTTCCTTCTATTTTTAAATAGATTTAATAAGTGAAACTACCTCTTCAATTCCTCAGACATGAAGTAACCTTCCATTCTTCATTCCTATATTTTATGTGCTTGTATTCAAGCAAAAGGGCCTGAGAATTTTGTGTATCTTGTATTGTTGTGCTACCATAATCTTGCTAGGAATTGCATAGCCAAGTTCAGATCTCTTGTGCTATCTCTCTTCTACCCGCATTACGTCCCAAATTGCCTCTAAACTGCCATCACTCAAACGACATCTTCTTGTTGTTGTTCTTTGCATTCCCAAATCCTTGGACTCACATGAACACTTAGAGATAGAAAGGAAAGAACTGAGGGGATAGATATCAATACTACCTGATTTGCCAACGATCTTGCTCTTCCAGGTTGGAGTTGTGTATTTGTTTTCTTTGTTTTGTCAAAAATCGTCAATCGTGCATATCAAATAGAGTATAGAAATAATTCATTTTAATTAATCGATAGTTACAAGTAGATCAAATCAATAGGAATTTTTCCCTTCAATATTACTAGGAAGTTGTGGGTGAGCAATAGCTCTTTTAGAGTCATGATTTGTTCTTCACTTCGAGGTAGGGTTGAGAGATTTTATTTGAATTAGAGTAGATTTTAGATTTAGATTTACACATCTCGCATATAGCTAGCTACACATTCGGCCATTTTTTTAAATTGTTTATTAGATTAGATGCATTGTCTAAAAAGTTAGAAAAGCAAAAATTTATTTATTTCCATAAATTAGTTTGTTTCATTGCTTTGTTCGATATAATGAGAAAATACCAACAAATATAGTTTAGATTTCCTTTGATAGATAGTTTATTTACCGAAAACAAATCCATTCACCTTACATGACCATCAACGGTCCGTAACAGGAAAATACCTACAATTACGATCCTCTAGTCCCACAACCCAATGGGCCAGAGTTAATAACTGACATTGACACAAGTCTACGCTTAACAATCTTACGCAAACCCGCCACATACGCAAAGAAAATAAGACAGTTAGAGACCTTGAACATAGCTGCTAATCAGGCCTACGACTTTTGACTACTCCTGGAAATAGGATTTGATTGCATGCATGACCATACAAGGGCCTCAACCTCAACGAGTCTTTTGTTATGACCCACAAGTCCCACAACCCAACGGGCCTTTAGTCGGTTAGATATTAACACCACCTTATGCACACAGTATTCATATCTTCACCGTGCTTCCACTCGATATTATCACACAAATTTCATTATTGAATATAGCAAGCCGATCGATTAGGCCAAGACTTTCTGGACAAGACCGAGAATCACCCTTAGTTACCACAGCTCCACCTCATCTCTTGTCTCGATTTACATGACCTTGTCTGAAAATCTATACGAGGCACCCGCAGCTATTTTCCACGTATTCATGAACTAATCAATAGAATCTTAGCTGAATTAGACATTGATTAGATTCTCCGAGTAGCTATGTAATAACAAACCCTACCATCACACCCCTTCAGGTTAGGAGAGTGTTCTTTTCCTTAGATTTGTAGATTCCATTATTGTATGTCAAAGACATAAGGTTGCCCAATTAGGTTGATCATCGCCATCACTTTCACTCTCATTTCAATTCCACACCGGCTGTCTCGGCATGACCTTGGGAGGTTGGGTGCGAAGAAGGTCATGTGTTGATTTTTTGTCATACAAATTGGTGAACCTAACGTGAAGAGCTAGTCTCTAAGCATTTCCACTTTCGTCCATCCTTTATTATGCAGGTATTCTTATACCCCCTGAATATTTCAGGATATGACAAGTACGGTCGACCCATCTCGGGTTTTGACATGTACCAGTACCAATCAAACATACCACAACAGTCACCTTCACTTTTGACATGGGTAGTCAATCGCTCATCCACTCAAAATCCTTTGCTTTAAGGAACCAATGTTGGTTCTTCTGTACGCATCGAGGAATTGGATCAAGTCAATTAGACTTATCCTCTTGAAAAATCAAGTTCAAATAACATGACATTCACTGTGAAAGCAAGTTCATATCCTCGGGTATTGTTTCAATAGCCCATTACCGTATAATCCAATCAAATCCCCCATCTTGATGAGGAGTATTTAGCATGGTATACTCAGAGTGAGCGAGAAAATCCTAACAAATGAACCAATCTTTCAACAGTTACAAGGACAAAGTGATGTCCCACTTCAAAACAATAATGTTACCCCTCCACCAATTGACAATACAAACAATGAGGCATGGCAACATCGCGAACAATTCATAGCGGGATACCATTCCCTCAACAACCTCCAAAGGTTCAACCAAAGGCATCTAAGCAAGGTATCACCCGTCAATGGGCAAAGTCATTTCAACTTTGGTTGATAAAGTTAAGAGTTAGAGCTTGCCTGCATACACATAATTCATATGTTGGGCAAGCATGGGCTCCTTCCTATCCACAGAATCTATAGGCAAGTGCCGACCACATGCATTCCGTCAAATATACTTAAATACTCCAAATCATGGGGATTTGTTAATTGGGATGGGTACCTTGGGTATGCCTCCTCAAGCTACATATGGATATCTACAACAGCACCAGATCAAGTGCGTTCTCAAATGCTATACCAGCCAAAAAGCAACGTTCCTTGGCTTCGCACCTTCATCTCCATATCAAAGTAACCAACCCCCTTATATTCACATGTATTCTAAATCTCCACAGGGGGACATGTATTCCTACCCATGTCCATATAGAAAATCACAAGGGATTTCATACGCTCCGCCGAATGTCTATGTTGTCTCGTTTCAATAGCCAATGCAGCCCCCACCTCCCCAACAAGGGTCTTCGATGGTGGAAATGTATGCAATGGGGACTTATTCTGAATATCTCAAAGAACCCCTAGATTTTTCTATTTGGGAAGTCATGCTCCCAAGACCCTTTCCTGATCTCCCAAAGTTCAAAGGGGAGGGTGATCCAAATGCCCACATCAAGGCTTATGCGACAGCCATTCGAGAGTTGCTCCCATGGGATGAATTCATTGCAAAAAATTTCCCTGAGACACTTGAAGGTATTTCTCTCGACTGGTATTATAGGATACCGTAGGCTTCAATACACTCGTTCAAACAACTCGTGTCATAATTTATCAAATCTTTCTATATGAACAAGCTACTACAAATAGGAATCAGAGAATTACTTCATATTAAACAAGAACATTGCGAATCCACAGCCCACTTCATTCGGAGGTGGTGACATGTTCTCTACTCTTCCACAAGTGCTCCAAACATGGATCAAACGGAACTTTTTGATTTGTTCCTTCACTCCCTCAATAGGGAGACGAAGGAAGAGGTTTAAAATTTCCCATTAAGGAGCTATGAAGAGGTGTTAGAGAGTTCCTTCGGATCGATCAAGATGGCATCAACAAAGTGGTCAGTAGGACCTACGAAACAAATGGGAAGTTAGTTGTTCCTGCTCAAAATACTCCCGGTTATTCCAACAACACAAACAACAATCAGGGACCAAAGATCCTTAACAAAAATCGTGGAGTCACGACCGACGGAGTAACTGATCAACCCAAAAAGCCTAACATTGCTAGTCCCACTGGTATAGGTGCTACGAATAACAACACGAATAACAATAACAATGGCAACAATCAGAGAAACAACAATTTTTCACCCTCGGTAAATGTTGTGGATTTTAATCGTCCCCAACAACAAAAACAACCTCACCATAAAAGACAAATGCTGACCCCAAGCCCTAGTCAATTCCCTAACCAATTTCAGAACCAGGGGCAAGGGTTCCCAAGTGTTCATTATCATACTCAACAACCGAACAACAACCATGGTTTTGGACCACAACAAGGGACAAACCAAAGGCCTCGGGATTACAATCCTGACCTATACTGCGTTTTCCATAGGTCTCATGGGCACAATGCAAGAACCTGTCACAATTGTAATAATTTTTACGGTGGTTACCAGTAAGACCGAGAGATAGTTGTTTGTTGACATGTTTTTGGCTAACCCAACCGCACCTAGTCGAACACCTACATGGGGCCGGTGTCTCCACGAAACACGGCGTTGATAATCTTCAACAATCCTCTTCCCACACGCCCAAAAGATGGTAGACTCAATCCTAATGGTTCGAATAAAGGTATTGTAATCGGGACCCATGACCATGAAGCCTCAACTTCGTCAAACCCACAGGTGGCACCTCCCTTAGATGGTCGTCAACAAATGAAGATTGTGGGTTTGGTTGAGTTAAATGTTGAACCCCAAATTAACGTTGTAACAAGAGCTAGAGACTATTCCTCGCAGCCAATTCTGATCTATCTAGTTGTGTCGGATAGTGTTCATGACATGCTAAGCAAGCTAGTAGGGGCTTATGACTTGATCAGTGATCTAACCAAGACCTTTTCACACATTTCCTTTTTAGATCTATTAAAGAATTCCCCTCATCGAGCCACTCTCTTGGAAGCACTTGGTCTCAGCCATTTGGCTAACATTACCCCACCGCTAGAGGTGTAGATAAACCATGTAGACTTTGATGTTTTCCCCCAGGCAGCCTGAAAGGGATATTGGGTTTGTATTTGACATAAGAAAAATGCCTACGGATGTTGAAATAGCTCATAGAGGTGATCCGGCCTTGTTTTTGCAAGTTTGGATCTACAACAACTATGTGAAGCACACAATGATCAATGATGGGGTAGTAGTTAATATAGTCCCCTTCTCTTTTCTTCAGAAGTTAGGATATGGGGAGACTAATTGCTCCTTAACATAAAACATGTTGAGAGGCTATGATAGTCTCAAGGCAACCTTGATCGAACCATAGTATTACCAGTCACTCTTGGGCCCAAAACAGTGCTTACTGAATTTTATATTATAGATCGGGAAACTAACTATAATATGATCCTTGGTCACCCTTGGATCCACCACATGAAGGCAATCCCGTCCACACTATTCCAAGAAGTCAAATTCCTATATTTGGGGAAAGTCTTTATCACCCAAGGTGATCCAAATCCCTTTGATATACATCTGGCCAACTTAAGGAAAAATCCAGGGATCCACTCTAAATTTGAGCTTCCCACCAACCAGTTAAACAAACCAAATGTGTTACCAGAAGAAAAGTTGGTTCCCATGATGGAATTAGAGGTTACAGGTTTGATCAAGGGTATTCTAGCGGTCAAGGATGAGAGTGTTGTTGTAGAGACAATATCGCTAGGAACTACAACAAATATTGTCAAGTTATTAGAAAAGGATTTTCCTATCCTTCTCCCCTTTGACTCTATGGGTATGGGTCATGCTTTGGGGCTTGGTTCTCTTCCAGCGATGAAGTTTTGTATGGTAGATGTAACCGAGATAAAAGGAGAACTTACAAAGGATGACTTGGCATCCATCTTCCCGAGTAATTGTTGGACCCTCCATTTTGATGGGGCCAAGTGCCGCTTCGGTGCCGGAGCAGGTGCAATCCTTACTTCACCCGAAGGAAGGGTTTTTCCTTTTGCTTTCAAACTAAATTTCAAATGCACGAATAATGGGGCCAAATATGAGGCTCTCTTACTAGGCCTCATTGTAGCTAAGAGAATGGGAGTCCTCAATATTAGGGTGTTGGGTGATTCATAGCTAGTCACAAATCAGGTATTCGAGGTATACGAGACTAGGGCTGAACACTTACAACTTTACAAAACTATCGTGTTGGGCCTAACTAAGGGGTTTTATTTCATATCAATTGAGGCAGTTCCACGTGAACAAAACCTTCTGGAGACTCTATAGACTTTGCCTCAAGCTTCACCCCAAGTAATGATTTAGAGGATACCAACTTCACGGTTTCACTCCGCGTTGAATCCTTGATTCAAAAATGCTGTAAGTGTCAATGTTGACCTACGTGGAAGCTGATGACTAGCTTGACTCTTTGGACCCTGTCGATGGGGATGAGTCAACTTTAACTTATTTAAATGCTTTGGTGGAGCTGCATCTTACTTGTCACGAGGTAGACCTTTCCCTAATTCCACGTTCTTCTTCTTATTTTGGGAATCCAATGATTGAGTCCTCTCCGGGAAGAGATCTTGAAATTTACGAGGTAGAAGAAGAAGGGGATTTGGAGTTGCCTCTAGCCCCACTTGAGTTTGAGGAGGGTAATGCCTCCTTGATTGAGGGAACAATTGATATAAACATCGAAACGGAGGAGGAACCAAAAATCTTAAAACTAGGGTCCTCTTTAACTCTAGAGGAAGTAGAAATTCATACCCAAATCCTCAAGCAACATCAAAAGGCCTTCACATTTAGTTACAAGGAAATGACGGGGATTGCACCCCACATCGTAGTTCACAATCTCGTCACTAAACCAGATGCCAAACCAATTAAGCAGAAATCAAGACCTATGAAGCCAAAAGTGGCCCTTATGGTAAAGGAAGAGGTAATGAAGCTTCTCCAGGTAGGATTCATCAAGCCCATCGATTATTCACAATGGGTATCTAACATCGCTCATGTCCTCAAAAAGAATGGAAAGATTTGTATTTGCATAGACTTCTAGTACATTAACAAGGCTTGTCCCAAGGATGATTTTCGCTGCCATCCATTGATGTTATCATTGATGCAATAGCTGGGTTTGAGTTGTCCCTCATGGATGGGTTTTTAGGATATAATCAAATCAAAATCTCTACCGAGGACCAAGCTAAAACTACATTTATCACTCCTTGGGGAACCTATTGTTATGTCGTCATGTCATTTGGTCTTAAGAACACCAGCACTACATATCAACGAGAAATGACCTACATATTCCATGATCTTATTCATAAAATCATGGAATCCTATGTAGATGACCTGCTGGCCAAGGCCAGGAAGCACTGTGATCACCTAGAGGTGCTTTGCATCATTCTTTCACGCTTAATTGAGTATGGTGTCACATTAAATCTGGAAAAATGTGTATTCGGTGTGACAGCGAAAAGCTCCTGGGCTACATAATATCTTCACAAGGGATCGATGTTGAGCCAAGAAAAAATCCAGTGCTGTGTTAGAAATGATTCTGCCAATCGGCGAGTCTAGTATTAGATCTTTTCTTGGGAAACTTGGTGCAATCCAAAGGTTTATTCCTGACTTAACCTTCACCGTTCATCCAATCAACAATTTTTTAAAGAAAGATTATAGCATTGATTGGACGGAGGAATGCAATGAGGCCTTTGAGGCAGTTAAACAATTTTTGTTATCCCCTCCCATGCTAATGCCACCAAGGTCAAATTGACCTTTGATTTTATATTCATAGGCTACAAACATTTCACTAGCTTGTATGTTGGCTCAAGAGGATGATGATAAGCGAGAATGGGTTGTATACTTTATCATTCGACATTACTCGATTACAAGACATACTACATAGTAGGTAGAAAAAGAGTGCCTCGCCATAGTTTTTGCAACCAAGGGCTTCAGACATTACATGCTCAATCAAGAGACACAGGTCATCGTCAAGTCAGACCACCTACGAACATTCCTCATGCAGGATCCTTGTCTAAAAAGGTTGGGCATTTCATTACATTGATGGGTGAGTTCGAGTTAACATTCGTAAATCAAAAATCTATTAAGGGTCAAATCATTACAGATTGGTTGGCTAATAATCCTTTAGATGGGGGTGATTTGGTAGACTTGGAATTTCCTAACGAATGTGTATATTTCATTGAAACCAAGCCCCTATCTCTGTGTGCCCCTGGTACATAGACATTATCAATTTCATCATGGACCACACGTACCCAGAAGGGGAAATGTCACAACAAAGAAGACGGTTACGTGTAATTTCCGCTAAGTATGTTATCTTGGAACAGGTGCTTTATCGCAGAGCATTTGATGGAATGTTATTGAGATGTGTTAACGCTGAAGAGTCTGAAAAGATTCTTTATGAGTCACATAGTGGGGTATGTGGTGGCCACTTTGGTGGCCATGCCACTTCCTAAGATACATCGAATGGGTTATTTCTGGCCCACCCTTGAGCATGACGCCATAGAGTTTGTGCATAGATGCCACAAGTGTTAAGAGTTTCCCCAAAAAAATCACATACCGGCACAAGCTTTATAACCAATTGCAACTTCATGGCCCTTCTCCATGTGGGGCTTGGATCTGATAGGAAAATTCTCTCCCTCATCAACAAATGGCCATAATTTTATAATCACGGCCATAAAGTATTTTACCAAGTGGGTAGAGGCCATGCCCCTTACCACTAACCCTGGTTCCGTAATCGCTAAATTCATCCTAAACCAGATCATTTGTAGGGTATGAGGTGTCACAGTCATTATTTCTGATAATGGCACGTCTTTCAAAAATGATAAGGTATGTGAGTTGTGTCCAAATTTCAAAATAAGTCATCACACGGCTTCTCTCTATTACCCTCAAGCTAATAGACAAGTTGAGGCTACCAATAAGACTTTAAAGTCCATTCTTCTCAAAATTGTTAAGGAGAATAAAAGAGATTGGCATATGAAGCTTTTTCAGCCTTATGGGCCTACCGAACGTCGGTTAGAACACCAATGGGAGTAACTCCCTTCTCCTTATTATTCGGCACCGAGGTAGTTCGCCACTTGAAGTAAAAATACCCAACCTCCGCATTTCATTTCACAAAACCTAGGAGAGGAGGGTTATTGAGAAGACCGTCTCTCCCAATTAGAAATCCTTGATGAAGTTAAACTAAATGTTGAGAAATGGCACGGTGTTTACACTGATCGCATGGCTCGGTAGTATAATAAAAAGGTGTACGAATGTGAGATCTACGAAGGATATTTGGTATTAAGACTCGATAGCCAAATAGATAAGAAAACCAGCTGAGGGAAGAAAGTTTAGACCTAGGTGGTTAGGTCCATATCGAGTGGTGGAAGATTATAAAAATGGTGCATTCCACTTGTGTACTCTAGAAGGTGAGGATTTTAGTGAATCCGTGAACTCCCTTCACCTAAAGAGATACTACGCATGATCCATCAGCATTCTTATATGTACATTATTGCATTTGCATTACATTTTCATGTGTCTGTTCATTTTGTAAAAAGTTTGATCAAGGAGCTTATTCTTATAAAGAACTCCTAAAAACTTCAAAAAAACCTTGGCAAAACATTCAAAATCATATCTCTTCAAATCTTCATTGTTTCATCAACTATCTTTGTATCGCTTATTAATCCAGACAAGACAAGACCAAGTTTTGATGGTAACCATACCAAGGCCTGCATACTTGGTTCTACTTTTGGTCTCTTCTTAAGATAGATGTCTTTTGTTCATGGTCTGTTCTAGAATATTCATGGTGTCACATCTATCCCACATACATATCCTTGGAAATAAGAACATTCTAAACATTTTTCCCAAATAAGTAAGTCAAGTGCAAGTCAACAAAAATTTATTTTTACACATTTCTTTACCCTACCAACCTTTGGTGTTGAGCTTGCGTCTCTTACTAGTGACGTAGGGTTGGGAAAGGAAGGAAATTCCCTTACTCACCTATGCTTTGTCCATGGTGATAAGCCCATGCTTCCTACTTGGTAGTATGGGGCAAGGTATAGAGGGTCTCTTTGACAAACACAAAAGTCATAAACAATTAAATCAATTACTATGAAATCTTAAGTCGAAACAAAGTGAATTAGATGTTCAAGTTCCAAGAGAGTTAAAACCCTAAAACCAGATTTTGTCAACCAATTGGCCATGTATGGATCCAAGTCTAGATAAACTACAAAGCAATTCACATTCTAAACTCTGAAGTAGCATAAGTAGGGTAAGGTTGTAGCATCCCAATTTGGTTCTGTCAAATCTTTGTCTTCCTCTCATCATGGCCATTCAACAAGCTTCATGGCTTGCACCCTTTCTAACTCTCAGTGTTGAGCCCTCACATATTACTAGTTATGTGGGGTTAGGAGTGGGGCAAGCCTATCTATTCATCATATCATTATATCATCATGTTTTGTCAAGACAAATAGGAAGTATCGAAAATTGCAAGAGAAGCTAAGTTTAAGATCACATTGTGTTTGCATCATCATATATCAGCATCATAAAAAAAAGAGAGAAACATTCTGTTATCATGTCACATCCACTACATACATTCTGAAAAGCATGGAAAAGTGGAAATTCTAAAACATCTAGAGTACACATGAGAGATAAGCCAAAGAGAGTCAACTCGGATACAATAGAATGTCAAACCAAAAATAGAGTTTGTATATATCATAATGGATCAAGTTTGTGTACAATGTCATCATGTGCTAGGCATGGTCAAAATGCTTGCAATGAGCCCGAAACATACAAAAAAATCATATAGTGTCAAAAAAGTGGTATCAAAGCAATAAAAGATCAATAGCCTATCATTCCCTATGGGATCCCTCAGATGGTGCCCGACCACACCTAGGGCTCCTATTGTAGCCGCTAAGACGGTGCTAGAGAGTTGGATCAATGGTGTGAGTGCTCATGGTGGTGCTTGCTACATGTAGCCTCACTATGAGAGTGGCTTCGCCTCATCAGGCACTCGACAATCTCGTACCTAGCTACTATAGTATGAAGGAAGGTCATTATCTCTGCAATCTTCCAAATATGAGCAAACACGCTAGTAGATGTCAACCGGTGGCCAAGGCCCCAAATCAGCAGATCAAATCAGCCCGGGTCTTCCCGAAGGGATCAACAGGGTATCTACACACACCCAATGAATGAGCTCTCACCACTCGTGTACGGACGCTGCAAAAGAAAAAGAGATAATGAGCTAAAAGGAAACCAAAGAACGCAAATCAAAAGAGAGTGCTAAACTAAACATGTGAAAATTAATAGCAAAAATAGAGAAAGGAGTATTGAACATACTCGGGTCTCCGAGCATCCATGTGGGATCAGGCTGCTGCGGTAGGTGCTTTGCTGGTGGCTATGGAGCCTCCCTGAATCCGAAGGCATGGTGTTGTCCCATCACGGACTCATCATCTCCTCTAAGGGTCTCCTCTGAGACTAGAGTCTCTCTCTCCGCACTCACCTCCTCACGCGCTACTCGAGGATCTCTTGAGTGTCATGCCACTCAGGATCATTGTCGGCTCCCTCCGAGGGTCCTGCTCCCTCATCCTCATCTCCACTTGACTCTCCCTCCATATATCTCCCGCATCCTCCTCGATTTGGAGTCCAAGTCAATTGGCTCATCCTCCTCCCCACTATGAGTAGGAGTCGCCCCAATCTGAAGTAAAGGTGCTTGAGGAGCACCAGCTGCTCGTCGAGCCTGAACTATGTACCTAAGAGCAATAGGCACACCTAGAGTAACAACTATCCTACCAAGATCCCCCCTAAGACCTCTCCATGCCTCCTGAATGGTCCTATAAACAAGCATCACTTGAGGAAGCATGAAAGAGTAGGGAAGATCAAATTGTTGGGGTACCCAGTCAAAGGGGTGAATCTCATATCTCTCGGCTTTGTCAACTAGCTAGCTTGTGGAAGAGCAAGCTGCCAATGTCATGGTCTCCTCACCCCATATCCCCACCATGTCCTTATAGGGTGTGGGAGTCATGTCTACTGTAGTCAAAGAAGCCACTGACTGATGCAGAGTTCAGAGCGCTGACATGCCTGTCCATCTAGCTGCCCAGACAGCCTTTGGATCTAATACCTGCACCCCTCTTCCATACAGGATGAAGCACTCATAGACCCAACTCATGACAAAGTGGGGTGGCTCAAGGACCGGCCCTGTAGTCTGACAACTCTGTATAGATCATGGTACGTAGTCCCCAGAATATCTACTCCCCAAGCATACTTACGGCCATGAGCCTCAATTTATGCAATGATGGGGGCCCAACAAAGATATAAAGTGTATCTCCCCTTTGTCCCTGATCAGTCTCAAGGATAGGATACCCATAATGGCTCTCTAAAGGATGGGAATGGTAGCGAATGCGATAGACCAAACCTTCATTCCCTTCTTCGAGCCGGAAGAGACACTAGCATCTCCCATGTATGTGGTATGTTGTGTCATCACGACCCTGGATCCTGTTGTTGCTAATGTCAGTCTCCTACCAAGTATCGGGAGACCAAGAATGTGGTATACATCCTCTAGGGTGATGGTCCACTCCCCTCTGACACCTAGAAACTAGAAAGTGTTTTGGTCTGCATCCCAATAAGAAAATAAGTCACACAGAATGTGACTGGCAGGAGTAACATGGGGCACCTAGGCTATCTCACAAATGCCTTCCCACCTCAAAAGATCTATCTTAGCACAGGGTTAGTTAGTCTAGAATCCCAGGGAATCACTCACACTCTCTCTCCCTGCTCCAACATATGTACTCAAACTTCTTCTGCATCCACCAAAACATGAGAAAAGAGCAAGTTAGTAAATCACATCACATAATAATCTCATCAAAAACATATTAAACTCTCAAAAATCCAAAAAAAGTTGAGTTTCAAGCATGTTTTGACACTCTCTTCAGAATTGCTGCCCAGTAGTAGGGCGGTGGTTCTCGAACTTCCACCCGGTCAAGGCGGCGGTTCCCAGAGCCGTCGCCTCTACCTTAAAGGTGATGACGGTCCCATGACCGCCACCTTGCATTGGGCGGCAGTCCTAAAGTGAATTTCAAAATGCATCGTTAACCCTAAAGAGGACCAAAAATGCTAAAATTGACCATTTTCACTAAAATAAAAGCATGCCCTATAGGCACCCCCCTAAAGACTTATTCAAGACAAGAAATTTTGAAAATCTCCCCCTAGGTGAAGTTTTCAACATTTAAACTTTTAGGGTACAAAAAGACAAAGAAGGAAATAACTAACCTGAGAGCACATTGGTCGATCTCCCGCACATGGAGGCATGATCACGATCTTGACTTGAACGTATTGACTATATTCTCATTGAAAATGGTCACCGTAAATCCAGAGCTCTAAATCAACCAAACAATCCAAATCAACAATGCACAAATGAATTAGAAAATGAATTTGTTTTGATATATATATGGTCTTTCTAACCTCGTCTTGAGTATATGTGTTCACAGGGTTGGAGCGTTGGCACAGGTATATTTCTACATCCCCGTGCAAATGGTAAGTCCTCTTGTCATTTTAATTTAGTGTTTATTTTTCAATATTTTATCTATCTAGCACTTGAGTCTTCTTTTTCTCTTGCAAGTAGCGAGAGTTTGACGGTGAGATTTCGACACACGGGCATGTCAAGTATAGCTTCTAACTCCCCATTTCAGGAATGCCATACTTGGACTCTACGTTTTACGCCTCTTTCATGGCTAAGATGCTTCTCTAAGGGGGCAATATGTACGCACCCAAAATTGCATGTGCTACATTGGCGGAAAATGGTTATAAAAGTCCCCAATGATGATTCAAAATCCTTTCAAGAAGGTGTTCAAGCTCCAAAGCCCATTCATAGTATATATTTGTAGTTTAGATAGCCTTGCTTATCTTTTCCTTGCATTTTTCCAGCTTGCCCGTTCTTTCTGTGCTTGTTTTGGCCTTCAGTGCTAGGACCACCACCCTACGCAAGGCGGCGGCCCTGCCTACTTTTTCCAAAATCTTCATGCGAGAAATTACATGCGATGATTCACTTAAGTGTGCTTTTTGAACGCATATGTGAACCGATTTTGCTAAAAATAGCTTCGTTTGCTTGGTTCTCCTTGTTCCTTCTATTTTTAAATAGATTTAATAAGTGGAACTACCTCTTCAATTCCTTGTGCATGAAGTAATCTTCCATTCTTCATTCCTATATTTTCCATGCTTGTATTCAAGAAAAATGGCCCAAGAATTTTGTGTATCTTGTATTGTTGTGCTGCCATAATCTTGTTAGGAATTACATATCCAAGTTTAGATCTCTTGTGTTATCTCTCTTCTACCCATTACGTCCAAATTGCCTCCAAGCTGCCATCGCTCAAACACCATCTTCTTATTGTCATTCTTTGCATTCCCAAATCCTTGAACTCACATGAACACTCAGAGAAAGAAAGGAAAGAACTGAGGGGATAGATATTCATACTACCTGATTTGCCAAAGCTCTTGCTCTTCCAGGTTGGAGTTGTGTATTTGTTTGCTTTGTTTTGTCAAAAATCGTCAATTGCATATCAGCTAGAGTAAAGAAAGAATTCATTTAAATTAATCGAGATAGTTGCAAGTAGGTCAAATCAATAGGAATTCTTCCTTGAATATTACTAGGGAAGTTATGGGTGAGCAATAGCTCTTTTAGAGTAATGATTTTTCTTCACTTCGAGGTAGGGTCGAGAGATTTTATTTGAATTAGAGTAGATTTTAGATTTATATTTACACATCTGCATAGATAGCTAGCTACATCCACCAATTATTTGTTTTTTAAATTGTTTATTAGATTAGATGCATTGTCTCGAAAAGTTAGATAACCACAAAAATATTTATTTCCATAAATTAGTTTGTCTCATTGCTTTGTTACGATATATTGAGAAAATACCAAAAATATATAATTTAGATTTCCTTTGATGGATAGTTTATTTACTAAAAACAAATCCATTTACCTTGCATGACCATCAACTATTCATAACAGAAAAGACCTATGGTTACGATCCTTTGTCCCACAACCCAATGGGCGAGTTAATAACTAACATTGACACAAGTCTACACTTAAAAATCTTACGCACACCCGCCGCATACACAGAGAAAATAAGATAGTTAGAGACCTTGAACATAGTTGGTAATCATGCCTAAAACTTTTAGACTGCTCCCGGAAATAGGATTTGATTGTATGCATGACCATACGAGGACCTCAACCTCAACGAGTCTTTACTTGTGACCCACATGTCCCCCAACCCAACGGGTTTACTAGTCGATTAGATATCAACACCACTTTACGCACACATGTATTCCACGTATTCCACAACCAATCAATAGAATATCGACTAAATTAGACATCGATTGGAGTCTCCGAGTAGCTATAATATCATACCCTACCATCACACCCCTTCAAGTTAGGAGAGTGTTCTTTTCCTTAGATTTTTTATTGCGTGTTGAAGACATAAGCTTTCCCAATTAGCTTGATCATCGCCATCACTTTCACTCTCATTTCAATTCCACACCGGTTGTCTCGCACGACCTCGAGAGGTTGAGTGCAAAGGTCACATGTTGATTTTCTATCTACAAAGACACATGATATTGTAAAAGTGTTACCTATTGTTGTGCTTATATATAGTTGGGCATACGGTAGGGAGTGATATAGATGGGTGTGTGAATTAAAGTTGAGAGAGTTTGTTGAGCATAGCTCCAAACAAGATCTTTAGTTTGAGAAGACTGATCTAAGAGTGGCTTACACTCTTGTTGGCTTGTAATAAAATCTGAGAAAGTTTTTCTTGGTGGATGTATCCCACATTGGGTGAACCACGTTAAATTTTTTTCTTCTTGTGTATTTTGTTTTTGTATTTTTTGTTCATAGTTCTTATTACTGTGATTATGTGGGATTGATCCACATATATATTTCTATTTATCCCTAACATTTTGGGGTTGTTGTATAAAATAAAATTAACACATGACCTTCTTTCACACGTGACCTCCCGAGGTCATGTCGACAACCGTGTGGAATGGATATGGATGTGTGTGTGGAAGCGATCAATGCGCTATTGAGGCAACCTAATGTCTTTAACACACAATATCGTATCTGCGAGTCTAAGGTAAAGAGATCCTCCCTAAACGAAAGTGGCATAATGGAATGGTCAAATAGAATGGCTACTCAGAGGCTCCACTTAATATTGAGCTCGCCAAAATTTGCCTACTAGTTGTGGAACATGCGGAAAGTAACATGTGGATTCCTCGTATAGATTTCCAGAAAATGTCATAGAAGTGAAAAATGAGAGGAATAGTGTAGCCACAAGGTCTAAGGGAGGTTCTTTGGTTTAATCTAGAAATCCTTAGCCTTATTAGCTTTTATGTTCAACATAGAAAGTTGTGCAAAAATTTCAGTGTGGGGATGATCCAAGACTATCAGTATGTAAACCAGTGTCAATATTTAATTGGTCAGCAAGCTTATTGGGTTGTGGGACCTAGGGATCATAATCGTGATCGTGTGGAGGTTATGGTCTTTGTATGGTCATATGTGTAATCAAGCCCTATTGTCAGAAGCAGTCCAATAATTGTAGGCTTGATCAGCAATAATGTTTAATGTGTTTAACTATTCTATCTTCTCAAAATACCTATCAGGTGTGTTTAGAACAAGCATGTGTAAGCCCATATCGGTATCAATCAACAACTCAAGTCCGTTGGGTTGTGGGACCAATGGATCACAACCAAAATTCTTCTCTTGTTATGGACCTTTGATGTTCATGCAAAATGGAATTAAATTGATTTGACAAAGAAAACTATCAAAGGAAATCAACTATGTTTTTAGTATTTTCACAAAGATATGTGAACAAAATAATGAAAGCAAACTAATCTAGTAAAAGTAAATAATTTTTTATCTTTTACGGTATTTTAACTAATTCCTTGAATCTAATAAATGAAATATAATACAAGTAATGAACTGGGTGTAGCTAATTACTTGTGCAAGTATGTGAATCTAGATCTAAAACAACTAACTAATTCAATCAAAATCCCCAACCCTACCTCAGAGGTAGAGAACAAATCACAGCTCCAAAGAAACTATTATTCCCTACGAATTCCTTGGTAATGTTAAAAGCAAGCTTTCTAGTGATTGGATCTATTTGCAATTGCTTGATTAATTGAAATGAAATAATTTCACTACTCTATTTGATATGGATTTGAAATGAATAAATTCAGAATTAACAATTTGAACAAATGAAGCAAATGAACAAATAATTCCAGCCTGAATGAGCAAGAGCTTTGGAAAATTTGGTTGTATCTGTGTTTGTCCCCTCATTTTATCACTTCTTTCTATGTGTGTTCATATGAGTCCAAGGAATTGTAATGCAAAGGCAGCAATAAGAGAAGGCATTTGAGCAATGGCATCTTGAAGGAAAATCTGGTTACAATGCAAGTAGAAGAGATAACACAAGTGAACAGATCTTGGCTATGTAATTTCTAGCAGGATTGTTGTAGCAATACTATGCAAGATACACAAAATTCTCAAGCCATTTGCTTGAATACAAGCATTGAATATATAGGAATTGGTTGGGATGTGCTTTCATGCACAAGGTAGCCTTGAAGTGCCAAATCATTAGGTGACGAGGCAATTTAAACTAATTAAATATATTTAAAAATAGAAGAGGGAAGGTATACCATATAATCAAGACTATTTTTGGGAAATTTGGTTCACAAACACACCTTGAAATCAAGTTAAGTGAAGTGTCGCATGTTTAAATCATGCATGAAAGGTTCTAGAAAACCACACAAGACCACCTCCCTACGCAGGGTGAGGATTGCAGACCGTGCGTTACTTGTCTTGGCGGTAGTCATAAAACTATTGCCCTACCTAGGTGGCGATTAAAAACCTTCGCCTGCAGGCGGCAGCTTTGACACTAAAGGCCAAAAGATTCACAGAAAGGAGCAGGAAGCTGGAAGAAAACATGGAAAAGCTAAGTAGAAATATCTAGACTACAAATATACACTACAAATAAGCTTAGGAACTCGAACACCTTCTGAAAGGACATGAATCATCATTGGGGATCTTGTAACCATTTTCTGACAATGTCACGCATGTAATTTTGGGTGCATACATATTGGCCCCTCGGAGAAACGTCTTAGCCATGAAATAGGCGTAAAACGTGGGGTCCGAGTATGGTGTTCCCAAAATTGGGAGTTAGAGGCCATACCTGACACACCTGTGTGCTTTGAAATGTCACCGTCCAATCTCTCGTTATTTATAAAACATAGAGAAGACTCAAGTGCAGATAGATAAAATATCGAAAAACAAACGCTAAATTAAAACAACGAGAGGACTTACCATTTGTGCGGGGATATAGAAATATACATGTGTTACCGCTCCAGCCCTGTGAACACATACACTCAAAATAAAGTTAATAACAACATATATATATCAAAACAAACCTATTTTCCTATTCATGTGTACTCGTTCGATTGGCAATTTTTGAGCTCTAGGTCCACGTTGACTATTTTTTACAAGAGTACAAATGCCAAAACAACCATTGAGAGATCATGATCATGCGTCCCAGCAAGAGATCGACCCATGTGGTCTCAGGTTAGTTTTCCTCATTTGTTTATTTTGAAACCCAAAATGTTAAAAGTTGAAAATATTTACGTAGGAGGGCTTATTTTCAAATTTTCTTGTGTTACACTAGTCTCTAGGGGGGCGCCCATAGGGTAGTCATTTATTTTGCAAAAAATGGTGTATTTTAGTGTTTTTGAGAGCTTTTGGGGCTAAATAGTTGTGCGGTGATTCATTCAGACCACCACCCTAAGCAAGGTGGTGGTTGCGGAACCACTATCCTGCTTAGAGCGGCGGTCACAAAATTGTCACCCTACACATGAAAACATTTCTAAACGTAATGCATTAAACTCGTGTTAATTTTAGATTTTTTTATATTTTTGATGTTTTGATATGTTTTTTATGAGCTTTCCTATTGAGAAACTCACCGACTTGCTCTTTTTCGTTTTGGTGGATATAGAAGGAGGAGGAATACATCTGTTGGAGCCGTGAGAGGGAGTGTGATTAGCTCCCAAGGGTTCTAGATCAACCGAATCGGATGAGACCGATATTCTACAAAGAGTGGGCATATGGAGGATTACATGGGTGCCCCTCATTACTCATGCTAGTCACATTCTATATGACCTCTTTTCTTATTGGGATGCAGACAGAAATACCTTACGATTACTGTGTCTTTGAGGGGTGAGTGGATGATTACCCTAAAGGATGTGTACTATATTCTTAGGGTTTTGATACTAAGTGCGATGATGGTTGACTTTGGAGACAACAAGATCCAGAGCCATGATGAGTTAGTGGGCCACCTATATGGGTGATGATGTGGTGCCACTTGGTTTAAAGAGGGGAATGAAGAGTTGATCAATTACCACTTCTCATATCCCCTCATGTGCAAGTCCATCATGGGTATTATGGCTTTGTGGTTGATAGGGGATAAGGGAGGAGACACATTTCTATATTGTTGGGCTCCCATCATTACACAGATTGAGGCTCATGGTTGTATTTACACCTGGGGGAAGATATCCTCGATAGCACCTATCACGACTTATACCAGATTGTTAGGTTACAGGGACAGTCCTTGAGACACCCTACATTGGTTATGAGTTAGGTGTATGAGCGGATCATCCCCTATGAGAGGGAGTGCCAATACAGACCTAGGGGCCATCGAGATGGACAGTGATGTCATTCCTTAGAGCGCCACATCATCCAATGGCTTCCTTGACCACGAAGACATGGTGGCCACTTCATACCAAGACATGGCACGATTATGGGGATAAGGGGGATCACAATGGTGGCCTATACCACTACTAGCCAATTAGTTGATAGGATGTGGAAGGTTGAGATTCACCCATTTGGTAGAGTTCCTCAGCAGTTTGGTCTCCCTTACATTGACAAGCTTCCCCCAGTGGCACCCGTATATAGAAGTGTCAATGAGGCTCGAAAGGGACCTAGAGGAGATCCGGGTTAGACGGTGGTGACTCCAAGAGTGCCTATTACAGTTAGGCGAGTTGTTTGTGCCCAATAGGTAGCTGGTGCCGCTCATGCACCTTTACTCTAGATTGAGGCCACACCCACCCATAGCGGGGAGGAGGATGACCCTCTATATGTGGACTCTAATTCTGAGGAGGAGGTGGGAGATGAGACTAGAGAGGATTTAGGTGATGAGGAGATTGATGATGGATCTAACGATGAGGGATTAGGTGGTGAGACTAGCAAGGTAACTCACATGGAGGAGGAGAGTGACCCTAAGTGGCATGATACCCAAGATATATTGAGAGCAGAGTAAGAGGAGGAAGACACAGAGAAGGAGACCTTAGTCTTAAAGGATTTACTCCCTCAAGATGAGGGAGGAGATGAGGGGTCTGTCATGGGGCATCGTGTAGCCTCAGGAGGAGAGAGAAGGCACATCGTACCTATAGTAGTAGCTCCACTATACAGTTGACCCCACATGGATGCAGGGAGATCTCGAGTATGTTGATACTCTTCTCTTGACTTTGTTAGCTGGAAATGTTAATTGGTATTTCTTTTTTACTTTTGTATCTTTCTAACTCACCATTTTTTTTCTTTGTTTACAATGATTGCATAGGGATGGTGATATATTATTCATCAGGTATGGGTGGACACCTTGTTGATCCCCTTGGGGAAGACACGAGACAATCGGACCGAGGACACAGGGACAACCATTATCATCCTGGTAGACACACTGATGTGTTTACACCTATTTGGGAGAAACGGATATCATGACTTCATGCGTCTACACTCGAGGTTGTCATGTACAAGGCAAACCGAGAGATTGATGAGTCGAGCCATTCTCGTAGTGAGACCACGGCCCAAAGGCCACCATCACTAGCACTCCCACTATTTAGTGCATTCTCGTTGTCATCACCGCGCCCGAACTTCCTACCTTCACCAGTCTTTTTGTCTATATTTTTGTCAATTCTTAATTCCAGATCTCCCTCACATATTTTACATTCGTAGACCTTATTATGTTTCCAAAGACATCCAAATCGACATATTATTTGTGTTGTTTTTGGCATTGAGCCTAGCTTCATCAAGGCTTTCTAATTGAGAGATTCATGCCTCTCGATAGGCTTCTTCTCCCAAAATTCCTTGTAATGAGATGCGGAGACTAGGTATTTCAACTTCGAGTGGTAGAATTGCTTCTGCATCGAATAATAAAGAAAAGGGGGTTTCCCCGTCGGTATTCTTATCAATGTTTGATAGGCCCATAAGGCCAGGTATAACTTTAAATGTCAATCTCATTTGTTATCCTTGACATTTTTAAGGAGAATGGATTTTAACGTCTTATTTGTTGCCTCACTGTCCATTGGCCTAAGGGTAATAGAGAGAATCCGTGTGTGATGATTTATTTTTAATTTCTCACATAGTTCACGTACTTCGTCATTCTTGAAATATGTTCCATTATTAAAGATAATAACATAAGGGACACCATACCTACAAATGATTTAGTTCATAATGAATTTAACGATTACGGAACTCGATATAATGGTAAGAGGCATGGCCTCCACCCACTTTGTGAAATATTTTGTGGCCGTGATTATAAATTTATGGTTGTCAATTGATGATGGAGAAAACTTCCCTATCAAATCTAGGCCCCACATGAAAAGGGACATGGTGTCATAATCGGATATAGAGCCTATTCCAGTATGTGGATCTCATGGGAGAACTCTTAGCATGTATGGAACTTGTGCAGAAATTATATTGCATCATGTTCTAACGTGGGCTAGAAGTAGCCCATTCGATGTATCTTCTGAGTAGTGGTGTGGCCCCAAGTGACCTCCACATACTCCACTATGTGATTCATAAATAATCTTCTCAGATTCTTCTTCATCAACACATCTTAATAACATTCCATCAAAGGCTCTGCGATAGGGCACTTGTTCCAAAATCATGTACCCAGTGGTTATAATGCATAGCCGTCTCCTTTGTTGACACATAGCCCCTTCAGGGGTATGCCTTGTCCACAATGAAATTGATTATGTTAGTGTACCAAGGGCACACAGTGATTGGGGGCTTGACTTCTACATAGTATATACACTCATCGGGAAAATCTAAATCAACCAAGTCACCTCCATCCATTGGGTTATCAGCTAACCAATCTGCAATAATTTGTCCTTTTACGAACTTCTAATTAACAAAGGTCAACTAAAATTCACCCATTATCATTATAAAGTGCCCGACCTTTTTAGATAGCCAACCTTGTGTTAGAAAAGTCCGTAAATGATCAAATTTGACAATCACTCTTGTTTCCTAGTTTAGCATATAATGCCTCAACCGTTTTGTTGTAAACACTATAGCTAGGTACTCCATTTCTACCTAAGTGTAGTGTGTCTTGTAGTCAAGAAATATTTGACTGATAAAATAGATCGCACGTTCACACTTGTCATTGTATTCTTGAGCTAACATGTAGAAAAGTGAGACATCTGTGGCCCTTGAATATAAAATGAGGGGTCGGCCTCGACCTATGAGGCATGAATGTAGGTGGCAAAAGTAAGAATTATTTTATGGATTCAAAGACCTCATTGTACTCTTCCATTCCAATCCATGCAAAGGTAATCCTTTTTAATAAATTTTTGATTAAGTGAATAGCAAAGGTTAGATCAGGGATAAATCTTCAAACGCACTCAAGTTTTCCAAGAAAAATCTAATGCCGACTCATCCGACGGTGGTATCACTTCTAGCATTGCTCATATTTTGGTCGGATCTACATCAATCCCTCGTGAAGATATGATGTATCCAAACAACTTGCCTCTCATTACACCAAATATGCATTTCTCTAGATTTAGCATGAAGTTGTATTCGATTAACCGAGAGAGAATGATACGAAGCACCTTGGGGTGATCGCATCATTTTCTATCCTTGGCTAGAGGTCATCAATGTAAGACTCCACAATCTTATGGATAAGATCATGGAAAATATACATCATGGAATGTTGGTAAGTTGCACTAGCATTCTTTAGCCCAAATGACATGACCGCATAGCAGTAGGTTCCCCAAGGAGTGATAAAAGTTGTCTTTGTCTGATCCTCCTCAAAAATCCTAATTTGGTTGTATCCAAAAACTCATCCATGAGAGATAACAACTCATAACCAGTTGTTGCGTCAACAATAACATCGATGGAGGGCAATGGAAAATCATCCTTGGGACATGCTTTGTTAATGTCCCGAAATTCAATACAAATGTGGATCTTTCCATTCTTTTTTAGAATGGGGACGATGTTGGATACCCACTATGAGTAGTCAACCAGTTTGATGAACCCTACTTGCAAGAGTTTCATCACTTCTTCTTTTACCATGAGAGCCACCTTTGGCTTCATAGGCCTTGACTTTTGATTAGTCGGTTTAGCATCCAGCTTGGTGATGAGATTATGGACTGCAATATCAGGAGCAATCCCCATCATCTCTATGTAATTAAACGTGAAGGATTTTGAGTGTTCTTTAAGGATTTGCATGTGTATTTTTATCTCCTCTTCTATTAGAGAAGATCTTAGTTTCAAAATTCTTGGTTCTTCCTTTGTCTCGATATTTATATCAATTGTCCCTTCAATCAAGGAGGCATTACCCTCCTCAAACTTAGGTGGGGCTGGAGGTAGTTCAAAGTCCCCCTCTTCTCCTACCTCATAAATTTCAAGACCTTCCTTAGGGGAAGACTCTATCATGGGATTTCCAAAGTAAGAAGAAGAGTGTGGGATAAGAGAAAGGTTAATTTCATGGTGAGCAAGATATAATTCTGCATAAGTGTTCAAATACCCAAGAGTTGCCTTATCATTTTGAATGTGGTCTTGGGTGGAAGGATCATTCTCAACTTCTACGTATGTCGATCAATGTTACCAATATTTTGTGAACCAAAGGCTCAACACGAACTAATAATGTGAAGCTTGTATCTTCCAACTCACTATTTGGAGTGAAATGGGAAATAGAAGTTGCTATAGAATCCATGAGAAGGTTTTGTTCTCGTGGAACCGCTTGTCGATATGAAGTCAAAACCCTTTATTATACTAAGTACTTTGTTTCAGAGTTGTAGATGTTTGTCCCTAGTCTCGTATACCTCAGAAACTTGATTTACGACTAGTTGTGAATCACCTAGTACTCTAATGTTACCAACATTCATCTGTTTGGCTACAATGAGGCCAATAAGGAGGAATTAATATTCAGCCCCATGTTCATACACTTGAAGTTTAGCTTGAAGGAAAATGGCATAACTCTTCCCTTAGGAGAAGTAAGGATCACACCTGCCCTAGCACCAAAATGAAATTTGGCTCCATTGAAATGGAGAGTCTAATAGTTACTCAGGAAAATGGACATAGGATCATTCTTCATATCTTCTTCCTTTGCTCCTATTACTTCTACCATAAAAACTTCATCTGCTGGGAGAGATTCGAGTCCTAGGGCATGTCCTATGCCCATATAATCAAACGGAGGAGAATTGGTAGATCCTTCTCCAAAAACTTGACAATCTTTGTCATGGTTCCTAACAAAACCGTCTCTATGACAACAATTCCATCCTTGACCGCAGGATGCCCTCGATCAATCCCGTGACTTCTAACTCTATTGTGGGAACCAATTTTGTTTCTGATTTTGAACTAGCTGGTTTGTTAAGTTGATTTTTTGAAGCTCGAACTTAGAATGGACTCTTGGTCTCTTCTTTAAATTTTATAGGTGTATATTGAAAGGTTTTGGGTCACCTTGTGCTATGAAGACCTTCCCTAAGTGCAAGAATCTTACTTCCTAAAACAATGTGGAGGGAATCACCTTCATGCAATGTATCCATGGATGATCGAGAATCATATTATAGTTGGTTTCCCAATCTATAATATAAAACTCAATGAGAACCATCTTGGGTCCTAAGGTAACCGGTAATACTATAGTCCCTATTGAAGTTACCTTGAGGCTATCATAGCCCATTAGGATGTTTCGTGTTGAGGAATAATTTGTTTCTCCATATCCTAACTTTTAGAGGAAAGTGAAGAGGACTATGTTAATTGTTGCCCCATCGTCAACCATCGTGCATTTAATGTAGTTATTATAGATCCATACTTACAAATGCAAGGTTGGGTCACCTCTATGTGTAATTTTGGCATCTGTTGGCATTTTGCTAATGTCAAACACAAATCCAGCATCCCTCTCTAGCTACCCAGGGGGTAGACATCAAAGTCTATGTGGTTTACTTGTGCTTCCAGAGGGGGAGTAACGTTTATCAAATGACCAAGACCCAATGCTTTAACAAAGTAGTTCTATGAGTGGGGGATTTCTTTAGCAAATACAAGTAGGAAATGTGATAAAAGGTGTTTATCAAGTCATTGATTAAATCATATGCCCCTACCGGCTTTATAAGTGTTTTTGAATGTCATCCGATATCGATGGGTAAATGGGTGTGGGTTGTGATGAATAATCTCAAACCCTAGTGGTAGCATTTACCTTAGGCTCAATCTCAAATTCTACAAGGCCCACAATTTTTATTTGTTGTCGAGCATCCAAAGGAGGTGCCACTAGCATATTTAATGAGGTTGAAGATTCATGATAATATTCCCCACCAAAGTGCCCTTGTTTGAACCATGGGGATCAAGTTTACCATCCTTAGGGTGTGTGGGGAGAGGATCATTAAGATCCTAAGTGGTGTGTTCTAAGGAGAAACCAGCCCTACATACATGTTTTGCATTGGTGCTATCAGATTTTCCAGAAATATATCCACAAAGAGTTGTCTTTGGTCTTCTGGTAAATGTTGTAGAAACTTGTTACAATTGCGGCATGTTCTTGCGTCATGCCCGTGAACCCTGTGAAAACCGTAATAGAAATTGGGATTGTAATCCCAAGGTATTTGGTTTGCATTCTATTGTGGTTCAAATTTTGATCATTGTTCAACTGTTGGTTATTATAGTTGAAGTTTGGGGCCCATTGCCCTTGATTTTGAAATTGGTTTGGGTATCCATTTGGGTACTGACTAGGACCTTGGGTCTACATTTGCTGAGCAAGTTTTTGTTGTTATTGTTGTTGTTTTTAGGATGATTAAAGTCCACAAATTTATCAAGGAAAAAAATTATTATTTCTTTGGTTATTTCCATTCATATTGTTGTTGTTGTTGGTAGTGTTTGCATTAGAGTGTTAACAATATTTGCGTCTTACCCTAATCGGTGACACCTTCTATTATAACTCCACGATTCTTGTTGAGGAATTTTGGTCCCGATTGTTGTTCATGTTGTTGGGGTAACCAACATTACCTTGGTTAGGAGTGATCAGTCTCCCATTTGTTCCATAGGTCTTGCGACCACTATCTATAGTTGCCTGATCAATTCGGAGAGCACCCTCCAATACTTCTTCATAGCTCCTTAGCAGGAACTTTTGGACTTCTTCCTTTGTTTCCCTATTAAGGGAGTGAAGGAATAGATCATAGAGCTCCATCTGATCCATGTTTGGAGCGCTTGAGAGAATAGAGGACCTACCACCATCTTTGGATGAAATGGGCAGCAGATTCATTGTGCTCTTATTTGATATGAAGCAGCTTCTCTTATTCTTGTCTTTAGAATTTTATTCATATTAAAAGTCTTGATGAACTCTTACACGAGTTACTTAAAGGAATGTATCGAAGCCTCTCGGTATCTTGTATTACCAATCGAGAGTGATACCTTCTAATGTCTTAGGGAAAATCTTCATAACAACTGCATCCCACGGAGCAGCTCTCAAATGGTAATTGCGTAAGCTTTTATGTGTGCGTTAGGATCACCCTCCCCTTGAATTTTGTAAGGTCTAGAAAGGGTCTTGGGAGCATAACAGTTCATATGGAGAAGTGGAGAGGCTCCTTAAGGTATTTGGAATAGGTCCCCATTGCGTATGTTTCAACCATTAAAAAACCTTGTTGGGGAGGTGGAGGTTACATCAGTTGTTTAAATGTGTTACGCCCTTAATCATATATCTTAAATTTGATGTATATAGCTGAATTGTGGCTATCATAACTTCATATCATTATGTATCTCTTTCATATATGTTATATTATCATGAGTGGGTCGGCCTTGAGAATGATCATAGCATAGGAGACTATAAATATGGTTTAGCAGGTAGTAGTGGAGCATATTATTGAGCATTTGAGTCTTATTGTATGTTTCTGAGGTTACCCTCGAAATGCCTAAGCTATTATACTTTTATATTGAGATTATTTATCTAAAAATTGTGTTATCGGGTGTTCTATCACTGGTGATAATCATAAATATTCATGTAATTTCATTACAAGTGGTATCGAGTCGCGATATGGGCCAAAATTATGGCAAAAACCCTAATTTTTGTTTCTACCATATCTTGCGAACCATAGAAAATTGGCTGGAGATATGTTTATCAAAGTTGCAAAAACATTCCAAGTAAGGTTCCCTGAAATTTTCATACTTGTTTTATTTATTTTACAAAAGATATTACAAATTTAGGTTTTTATGTAAAATCGCTCCCTACGCCGCAAATTGTGGAATTTTTCCAAGTTTATTACCTTTTCGAAAGAGAATAAAAAATTAGTTGAAGTTTTTTCTTTAAATTTTTTTATATTTGGCCGAACTCTTATTAATTCCCAAACCCTAAAATTTGACCTTGATCCCTAAATCCTACTATTTTGGAGCATTATGGGGGGGCATTCCACAAGAGGCAAAAAGAACCCCATCACTCCGTAAAACACCAAAAAAGAATAAGATAGTAGTTGAGGAGTTGGAAACAGAAGAGGTAACTACAGATTCCTCAGGGTTAGGGTTTACTTCGACAGACCATAAGGTAAGCCAACTTGAGTTTAACCCGAGAGACCTCGAATCTCGGGTGGCCAAAAGAAGAGGTGGGATAGGATTAAACAAATATTGGAGGAGTTCATGCATAAATTCAGTACACATATGATGGGTAATCATACTTATATCAACCAAATTGGATCTTCAGTTCAAAATAATAAACACATGAGTCAGGGTGGATCTTCAAGCATACCCAATCCAAATACGAGCACTCTGCACACTCGTAATATGTTTCCAAAAGTGGAGATGTGCAAGTTTTATGGAAATGATCCACTCAATTGGATCAACCAAATGGATATTTTCTTTGAACTACATCAGATTCCATTAGGATAAAAGGTGACCATGACATCTTTGTATCTCGAACCTGACTATTTCATCTAGTATCGATGATTATGTGCTCAAAGGTAGAAGAGTGGTCTCGATGTTACATGCATAGTCTTCACTAAATAGTGCAATTACACTATAGTTCTAGTGTGTCGATAATTACTTCACCCAATTAGCAAGCAAAGTTGAGACAAACAATATTTTTAAGTATTACATTCATCAATTTCAAAACCTTTCTTTGCGGGTGGAAAATATTACTGAAGAGAATCTTAATGACCTATTTCTTTGGGGTCTTAAGGATCACATTGAGCATGAGGTGTGTATGTTTAATCCTCATAAGGTTTATGATTCTATGATTATGGCATGAAGGGCAAAGGATAAATTTGTTTCAAGTAGGAGACAAAATTTCACTAATACCATATCATTGTAACACCTTGCCCCCAACACTCACTCGGCTAGTTAGATTGAGACCTCAACAAATTGAAGAAAATAGATAAAAAGGGTTATGTTTTAACCGTGACGGTAAAATATGGACTCGGACATAAATGTTCGAAAAGAAGTTGTTCTACATTGATGGGCCTAGTGAAGATGAAGAGAAGTATAAAGATGCAAAGTCGTAGGTCTTGGTCGAGCCAACAATCTCATGCCATGCAATTTCAGGCATTAGCACCCCCCAAAGCCTCAAGGTGGTTTGATTCTTAAAAAGAGAGAGGCTCACAGTGTTGATTGACTCAAGAAGTACTCACAACATTATCAATCATAAGTTAGCAAAGACGCCTAAACTATTTCATTTATCCAGCTCGTGAATGTCAAGTAATGATTGTTGTTGGAGGTACTATTACTTGTTCTAGAAAATTTCGTAGCATTAAGCTTGTCATGGGAGATTACATACTAAATAGCCCCATGTATGCCATCTCTATAGGAGGAGTATACATTGTGTTAGGAGTTCAATGGCTTACCAATTTGGGAACCATTAAGATTAACTTCCAATAATTGTTCATGTGATTTCAATCTGAAGGAAGGACTTTTGAGCTAAGAGGATTAAGATAAAAGTCTCCAAAGATAGTGAGCTCTCATCAGATGTACAAAATGCTAAAAATGGTGTAGAGGAATTTATGGCACAACTATTTTCATTAGAGGCCCATCATTCTAAGGACATTATACCATTAGATATACAAGCGAAGTGTTGGATGCACACTCTGTTGTGTTTGAAGATGTTCTAAAGGGATTACCTCTAAAGAGAGATCATGATCATGCTATTCGGCTAGTACCAAGGAGCTAGCCGCCTAACATTAGACCTTATAGGTACCCATATGTGTAAAAGAGTGAAATCGAGAAGATTGTACAAGAGATGTTGGAAGCAGGAATCATCCATCATAGTCAGAGTGCTTATTCTTCTCCAAAAGAGTGATGGTATAGAAGAAAGATGACATGTGGCGCATGTGTCCTAATTATAGGGAACTTAATAAGTACATAATCAAAGATAACTTTCCTATTCCTATAATTGATGATTTGTTTGATGAATTACATGGTGTTGTTTATTTGACAAAGCTCAATCTTCATTCAAGATACCACCAAATCAGAATCAAGGATGAGGATGTTCATAAAACTGCCTTTCAGACACATGAAGGCCATTATGAATTCTTGGTATTGCCTTCTGGACTCACAAATGCACCTTCTACATTTCAAAGTTTGATGAATTCTATTTTCAAGTCATTCATGCAGAACTTTGTTTTAGTGTTTTTTGATGATATTTTAATTTAAAGCAAAACATGGGAGGAACATTTGCATCATGTAAAGAAGGTTTTGGAAACCCTTGAGCAACATCAATTTTATGCAAAGCCCTCTAGTGTTCTTTTGGAGTCAATGAGGTTAAATATTTGGGTCACATTGTCTCTCATGAAGGGGTTAAAGTGGATCCTAATAAGATCAAATCCGTGATGGAGTGGAAGTTTCCAAAAATCCTAAAGAATCTATGAGGATTTTTGGGCTTACAGGTTATTACCAAAGATTCATAAGGCATTATAGAAGAATAATAAGCACCTCTCACACTTTATTAAAGAAGGACTCCTTTCATTGGAATGAGGAGGCATCCAAAGCATTTGAGTAGCTAAAGGATCCCATTTGTACCACTCCAGCCTTAGTTACTCTAGATTTCTCCAAAACATTTATTGTTGAATGTGATGCATCAAGGTCGTATATGGGGGTAGTTCTCATGCAAGAAGGTCATCCTATTACATTTTTGAGTCATCAATTCAAAGGTAACCGTGACGATGGAAAAGTGACAAGTGAGCATGGAAATCTACAAGTAACTTTTCCTTGCACCCGACCTCCCGAGGTCGTGCTGAGACAGCCGGTGGGGATTGAATATGCATGGGATGTAGACAAACTAGTTAGGCAATCTGATGTCTTCGATGTGCACTAGTGGAATTTACGAATCTAAGGCAAAGAAGGCCCTCCTAACCTAAACCGGCGTGATAGATTGATCGCCAGGATGACTGCCAAGGCTCCAATCAATATCAATCTCGGCGTGATTCGGTCATGGGTTGTGGAATACGTGGAAAATGACTTGGGATAGTTTCGTGTATGTCTCCGATAAGGTCATAGGGCGGATGGTAAATATAATTGACTCTATGGGTGATTTTCTCGGCCTAGTCCGATTTCCTTAGCTTCATTAGTTGCTATGTCTAATAAGGATAATTGTTTGATGATGATAGGTGGAAGTGGAGTAGTTATGAATGTTAATATGCGTAGGCCAACATCAACATCAGATTCACCTATGGGCTCGTTGGGCTGTGGGATTTGTGGGTCACAACCGTAGATTCGTATTTGTTGTGGTCCTACTATGCTCATGTGCGGAATCAATCCCTAATCCCTAGTATCCAATAGTCATATGCTTTTTCAGCCTCTATATTTAGAATTAACAGTTGCTTGACTTTTTCAGAGTATCTCACAAAGGCGTCACACAACTTGAATTCTCAAGTTTGGTATCTATATCTGTGAGGGTATCTCCCGCGTATGGTCATGTGGGACAAAAGGATCACAACCAAACATTTGCTATCTTTTGAGCCCTTCCACACCATGTGGGTATGTATCCGTGGTTAGTTTGGTTGTCTTGACCAAAATGTATACGCTTGGTCGTCCTCTATATTCAACCCACTCAACTGTGAGCTGATCTGTTGTAAGTTTGTCATTGTTTGGAAGACTTGGATCTTGAGATTCTGATCTATATCAGTTATGGCTGTGATGAGATTGGGTTGGGGCACGATTGGCTCGAATACGTATTCCCTGGGCTCTCTAGGGCCCGTGATTGTCATACAAAAGCAACAATATAAACTAAATGCAGCAAAGCAAAATTAACTATATGAAATATATCTAGAACATATATAACTTCTATATTTTTGTGTTTTCCTGATGAACTTTTTGAACGAAATTGAAAGAGTAACCTTTTAATACATCTAGAAATTAACAATTGACACTAATAACAGACTAAAACAAACAAGGTAACCGAGTGTGGCTACTTGTCTGTGCAATTTGTAGATCTACTCTAAACAATGAAATAACTGATCTAATCTATTTGTAAGACTATCGATCCTACCTCAGAAGTGAGGAATGAATCATAGTTTCTCAGAAACTATCAATCCCCACAACTTCCCCGGCAATATCAAAAGTAAAATTAACTGAAATAAAGTAATTAACTACTCTATTTGATACGATTCTAATTAGAACTTTGAAAGCTAGAACCTGGATTCTGCAGAATAGTGGCGAATCCGATGGTGTGTGTGATCTTGTCCCCTCAGTGTGATCTCCTCGTTCCTTCGTGTTCACGTGGATCCAGAAAAGTGTGTAATGCTAGCATCAACAGAAGTAGATATTGGGACAAAGGCAGCTTAGGATACAGACTGAATACAATGCGAGTAGAGAGAGAGATAGCGCAAGAGTACGAGCTTGGCTTATGGAATTCCTAAATGGGATTTATTGTGAGTCATGCAACATAAAACATCCAGAACCTGAAACTATCCTTTTGAAGAACAAAACCTACAACTTTAATGGCTTCCTATTGAAAACAAACTACTCTACTCTAATGGATTGGATGAAATATCAATAAAGACTTCAGCACAAGATGGATATGTGGCTTCCTAACAGCAAAACAACACTAACTAAGCATGCAATGGAAGAAACTAAGAATTCTAAACAAAATGAAAGACTAATCTATTGCAATGAGAAATTCAGAGGCAAATTTGAGGGGCCATTTGCTTGAGCACAAGCCAACTATTTATAGCATTTGCATTTACCCAAGGTAAAAACCAAATTGAACTCTTAAACTATAAACAATGGCAAAACACTATTCCAGGGGACCAAAATCATTAATGCAAGCTCAAGGTGGTGAAAAAAAGCTGGTGAATCATTGATTTTTACGTGAGTCATGTTAAAAGAGCATTCGAAAACGTGTAAAGGACCACCACCCTGAGCAGGGAGGTGGTTACAGGACCGCCGCCTATTTAGGGCGGCGGTGATGCGAGACCACCGCCAGCAGGTGGCTATTTCAGAATCAAGAGCAAAAGGCCAAGAAAAGAAGGGGAAAAGAGAAAAACAAAGCATGCAGGAGCTAAGCGAGGGATGCGGGACGTTAACGCATGTTTAGAGGGCTTTTCTGGATCCCGAACACCTTGCGAGGAGACCTGTATCATCATTGGGGCACGTGCTACGTTGTTCCGGCGGTGTAGTACCCTCCAATTTTGGGTACGTATAGTAACAATATTTCAAAGCCAACTTATGAGAAGGGAATGCTAGCCATACTTCATGCATGCAGAAAGCAATGGAGACCATATCTCATAGAAGACACTTTAAAGTGAAGACAGATCATGATAGTCTCAAATACTTCTTGGGCAGCATTTATCATCCGAAGAACAACAAAAATGGGTCTCAAATATGTTAGGATATGATTTTGATATTATCTATATGAAAGGGAAGGAGAATGTAGTCATGGATTCTATGTTGAGGAAAGATGAATCAACTGCAGCATTATCATGTGCCATATCCTTATTTCGGAAGATTGGAGAGATGAGGCAAGTTCGAATGGAGAAATGACCTAACCACACAAAACCTCATTCATAATCTCTCGGAATGATCCAAGCATGTCTGAAAAATTTGTATTAAAAGGGGATTTTTATGGTATAAAGACAAATTATACCTATGTAAGAACTCCACTCTTAAAAATAGGATTCTATTTGAGCTTCACTCTTCTCCAATAAGGGAGCACTCTAGATTCTTGAAGACTTATCATCGAGTCAAACAATATTTCTTCTGGGAAGGGCTCAAAGGGGATGCCCAAAAACTTTTGGTATAATGCATGGTTTTTCAGCAAAATAAGGTGAAACAGCTTCGGTTCCCAAGTCTTCTACAATCTCTATCTATTCCTAGCCAAAGTGGTGGGAAAAGGTTTCCATGGGCTTCATCACAGGATTGCCTAAATCTAAAGGAAAAAATGTCATCATGGTTGTGGTGGATAAACTCACTAAATATGCTCATTTTTGTGCCTTATCACACCCATTTGTTGCAAGCACGGTAGCAACAGCCTTCATGGACACAGTTCAAATGCTTCATGGGACACCGAAGATTAGAGTAAGTGATTAAGACCCTATATTTACTAGTAATTTTTGGACTGATTTATTCTCATGTTTGGGTACTTGGTTAGCTCATAGCTCTTCTTATCATCCCCAGTCTGATGGGAAAACATAAGTTATAAATAATTGTTTGGAGGGATATCTCTATTGCTTCACCTTAGATAAACAAGCAAGATGGGTCCAATGACTGCCACTTGTAGAATGGTGGTATAACACTTCTTTCCATACTTCATCCAAAATGTCTCCTTTTTTGGCATTCTATGGGTACCTTCCACCATCCATCACATCATCATTGAGAGGAAAACCATGGGTTAGAGCATTAGAATAACACATTTAGTATCAACATGGGTACCTTCCACCATCCATCACATCATCATTAAGAGGAAAACCATGGGTTAGAGCATTAGAATAACACATTTAGTATCAACATGAGGTCCTCTCTAGTCTTAAAGAGAACTTGGCCATGGCACAAAACCACATGAAGCAGCAGGTTGATCAACATCGCATGGAAATATATTTTGAAGTCGGTGATTGGGTTTTTGTGTGTTTACAACCATATAAGAAAATGTCTTTGAAACAACAACAAAAGGATAACAAAATTTCACTGAAGTATTATGGCCCCTATCAATTATTGTAGAATATTGGTATTGTAGCATACAAATTAGAACTTCCATAGACAACCAAAATACATCCATTCTTTCATGTTTCTTTCCTAAAGAAACTAATTGACAAAGAGTATCAACCCAAACAAGATTTCCCGGCCTCGATGAGGAGGGGAGAGTATTCTCAAAACTTGAATGCATCCTTCAAGCATACACTAAAAGATTGAGGACACGGGTCATTACTAAGTACCGATCAAGTGGAAGATTATGGACAATGAAGATGCAACATGGGAAGATATGACATTCTGCCGCAGAAGACTGAGAGCTTCTCAACATTGGGGAAAATGTTTCTTTGAAGGGGAAGGGCATGTTATGCCATTAATCATATATATTAGACTTGATGTATATATCTAACTTGTGGCTATCATAACTTTGTATCATTATATATCTCTTTCATATATGTTATATTATCATGGGTGGGTCGGCCTTTAGGATGGCCATAGTATAGGAGAGTATAAATATGGGTTTGCAGGTAGTAGTGGAGCATATTATTGAGCATTTGAGTCTTATTGTATGTTTTGGAGGTTTCCCCCTCGAAGTCGCTAAGCTATTATACTTTCATATTGAGATCATTTATCTGCAAGATTGTGTTATTTGGTGTTTTATTGTTGGTGATAATCAAAACTATACAAGTAATTTCATTACAAAATGGTGCAGCATATACATTCGTTGGGGCATAAGGCATCCCCTGTGGTTGACCATATGGACTTGGGTAAGTGTACATATCCCCCTGTGGTGACTTAGAATACATGTGTATGTAAGGGGGTTGATTGTTTTGATATGGATTTGAAGGCACAAAGCTAGGGAATGTTGCATTTCCAGATGGCATGGCATTTGAGAATGCACTTCCGATTGGTGCTTATTGTGGGTATCCGTATGTGGTGTGGGGAGGCATACCCAAGGTGCCCTTCCTAGTTAGTAAATACCCGTGGCTTGGAGCGCCCGCATAAACTAGAGTAGTCTCACGCAGTGAGTATTTGTCCTTAGTTTTGCGAGATAGTGAGAAACTCTTACTTACCTAACATATGAAGTTTGAGTGTTTTGCGAAAGTTCTAATTATTTGAATTTGTTTACTAATGTCAAGATGACATCACCCATTGATGGGTGGTTTTTTGCTTTGGTGTTTTTTTATCTTTTGGAAGTTGTTGAGGAGTATGGTATCCTGTTATAAATTATTCGTTGTTCTGCCACCCCTCGTTAGCAATGTTTTCTGTTGTTGGAGGGGTAGTGTTATTATTTTGGAGAAAGACATCAACATGTCCTTACAACCTTTCAAAAGCCTAGTTTATATTCTGGAAGCGTTATTCACTTCTAGCATATCATGCTAAATACTCTTCATCTAGAGGTGGGAGTTGGTTAAACTACATACTAATGGGTTGTCTGAACAAAACCCGAGGAGATGAACTTGTCTCTCCGGTAAAATTCATGTTGTTAGAGTTTGAGAGCTCAGGTTGTTGTGTTTGTGTGATTTGGTCAACCTCCTCGATCCTTACTGAGGAACCAACATTGGTCCCCTAAGGAGGGGGAGTTTTAATATGGGCACTCAAATAGTTGTCTGCCCATATAGAAAGCGAGGGTGATTATTGTTGTCTACCCATCTGATAGTTATAAGCTTCAAGACCCGAAATGGGTCGGTTGTATCTATTATGTCCCAACATATTAGGCGGGTATAAAAATACCCACGAATAATGCAAGAGAGAAGATGGATGAAGAAAGTAGAAATGTTTAGAGACTATCTCTTCATGTTAGGTTCACCAATTTGTACGAAATAAAATCAACACGTGACCTTATTTCGCACCTGACCTCCTGAGGTCATGTCGGGATAGCTGATAAGAAATGGAAATGGATGTGTGTGTGGAAGCAATAAACAAGTTGTTGAGGCAACCTAATGTCTTCAACATGCAATATCGGTATCTACGAGTCTGAGGCAAAGAGAGCCTCCCTAACCTAAAGTGGAGTAATGGAACGCTCAGATAGAATGGCTCATTCGAGGCTCCGGACAATATCGAGCTCCACTAATATTTTGTCTACTGGTTGTGGAACACACGAACGCTCAGATAGATTTCCGAGACAAGGTCATGGAAGTGAAAACGAGAGACATAGTGAAGCCACAAGGTTTATGCAAGGTTTTATGGTCTAGTCCATAAATCCTTAACCCGATCAGCCAATATGTTCAACACGGAAAGTTGTGCAACACGGAAAGTTGTGCAACATGGAAAGTTGTGCAACAATGTCGACTGGAAGTGGGGATGATCTCAAGAATAGTGTATGCAAACCAAAGGTGTTGATATTTAATTGTTCAATGGCATGTTGGGTTATGGGACTGGGATCACAACCATGAGCTCGTGGAGCTTATGGTATTTATATGGTCATATAGGTAACCAAGCCATGTTGTCAAGAGTAGTTCAATAATCATAGGCTTTATCGGTTACGAATGTTTAATGTGTTTAATTGTTCTATCTTCTCATAGTACCTAGCTGGTGTGTTTAGAACAAGCATGTGTAAGCCCGTATCAATGTTGGTCAATAACTTGGGTCCGTTGGGTTGTGGGACCAATGGATCACAACCGAAAGTTTTCTCTTGTTGTGGACCTTTGATGGTCATGCAAAATGGAATTAAATTGATTTGAAAAAGTAAACTAACTATCAAAGGAAATCTAAACTATGTTTTTGGTATTTTCACAGTATATCTAAAAAACAATGAAAGAAAACTAATCTAGTAAAAGTAAATATTTTTTTATCTTTTCTAGTATTTTAAACAATGCCTCTAATCTAATAAATGAAATCTAATACAAGTAATCAACCGGATGTAGCTAATTACTTAAGCAAGTATGTGACTATATATTTCAAACAACTAACTAATTCAATTAAAACCATCAACCCTACCTCGAGGTAGAGAACAAATCACAACTCTAAAGAAGTTATTGTTCCCTACGACTTCCCAGAATGTTGAAGCGAGCTTTCTAATGATTTGATCTATTTACAATTGCTTGATTAATTGAAATGAAATAATTTCACCGCTTCTATTCGATATGGATTTAAAATGAATAAATTTAGAATTAACAATTTGAACAAATGAAGAAAATGAATAAATAATTCCAACCTAAATGAGCAAGAGCATTAGCAAATCTATTTATATCTTTATTTGTCCCCCGATTTTATCCTTTCTTTCTTTATGTGTCCATATGAGTCCAAGGAATTGGGAATGCAAAGGCAGCACCAAGAGAAGGCACTTGAGCAATTACAGTTCAAGGCAAATCTAGTTGTAATGTAAATATAAGAGAGATAGTACAAGTGAACAGAGCTTGGCTATGTAATTCCTAACATGATTTTTGCAGCAATACTATGCAAGATACACAAAATTCTCAAGATACTTACTTGAATACAAGGATTGAATATATAGGAATTGGCTCGGATGTGCCTTCATGCACAAGGCGATCTTGGAATGCCAAATCATTGGGTGAAGAGGTAGTTTAAACTAGTTAAATCTATTTAAAAATAGATGAGGGAAGAAATACCATGCAATCAAGACTATTTTTAGGCAATTTGGTTCATAAACACACCTTGGAAGTCAAGTTAAGTGAAGTGTCATGTGTTTATGTCACACATGTAAGGTTCGGAAAAATGTGCGGGACCGCCACCTTGCCGCACAGAGTGACGATCGCAGACCGCCACCCCTGTCTTGGGTGACGGTCACAAAATCGCTGCCACCCTACACGGGTGGTGGTTACAAAATCACCACCTAGGTAGAGCAAAATTTTTGACACTAAAGGCCAAAACATGCACAGAAAGGAGCGGGAAGCTGGAAGAAAATGTGTAAAAGCTAAGTAGAAATATCTAGGCTACAAATATACACTATGAATGACCTTAGAACTCGAACACCTTACGAAAGGACATGAATCATCATTGGGGATCTTGTAACCATTTTTTTGACAATGTCACACATGTAATTTTGGGTGCGTACATCCGCTTTACCTATATATTTCTCAAATTTGGGCGGTTAAAATTAGGGTGGAAAGGGAACTTGGAGAAACTCGATGTCTAGTGGATAAGGGCCGAAATCTTAAAATATATTTTTCTTATCTTGTGTGTCTAATTGTAACCTTTTTAGAGCCTCTTTCATTGCATGTACTCTCATGTCAATGACGAGACAAACAAGAGAGAGGATGGTAGAGTGAATTTTTCTTCAGGGTGATATTTTTTTAGGATTGTATGGGATTTAGGATTGTCATATGGTTTTTTTGCTAGCATTGTTCATCAATATCGAGGTTTATTTGAGAAGTGAGAGTGACTACTTAGCTAGATATTTATTGTATTTGGTCTCACAAGGTTTGATTTTGCTTGTAATTCTAGATTAGTCTTCCATTTTCCATTTCTTAAATGGTTTATTTTCACATATTCGGTAAAAGGGTCTTCTCTTCCAAAGTGATTTTGGTTTATGGATGGCTACTCTTGTTCAAGTTCTCTTTGGATTATTTTTAGCCTAAATGGTTATTTTTAAGGGGTTGGTAACCAATGGTATATTATCCTAATCAATTAGTTTCCAAGGATAATTGCATCAATATCAATAATAATCATTAAATAAAGCTAAACAATGTAACCAATTACTAGAAATGAGAGGGACAAGAAGACTTAGCTAATGTTCTTACTTTTGTACTAATCTAGTTGACTTGATGACTAGGGTAGGATGGAAATGATCTGACAAAGCTTCACTACTAAAACTATGTCCTGAAGAACTTCCTAGACCCAAAGTGTGCCCCATTATGCCCCTTTCGTATGTCCTTATTCTTTTACACTTTTAACTTTTGAAACTTCTTGGGTATGTGCATTGCTTCCTGATTTTCTCATGTCTATAATTTGGACCTTCAACATTACATGATGCTCATTGTGTAGCTGATTAAATCTTAAAAACCCTAAATGGTGAAGGAGTCCTATAAAACAAACATTAGTTGTATTGTGGCACCCCGTGCACCTATGACATCGCCACTACTCAAAAGAGGGTTCAAACCACACAAATGTTTTTACCTAGCATGTGATATATAGAATGTATGTAACCATATTGATAATCATGACCTTATAACAACATGATTATACTTGAACCTTGGCCTTAGCTTTACTTGACTTTGATAATGTTCCTTTTGTACTTGCAAATATGAGTAAATGAATACCCTAGAATGAGTATGTAGAGTATATGGAGCTCAAGGGAGTCTTGGAGTAGCTTTGCTTGTGATTTCTCTTAGTGTTTTCTCATTAGAATGCTAGGAGTTGGGTAAATAGGATGCCCTCTCTAATGAGAGATGAATAACTTGCGTATATATGTGTTATGGATCCAGAATACTTAAATAAGGCTAATTAGAAGTGTACCAAAGAATTTCAATTTGGAAAGAGTACCATTAGAGGAAGATGGACCAAAACAACCGTGTTAACCCATAGTGTATGGGCACTATGAACCTTTCTAGAAACTATGGTCCCAAATACATGTGTGAGTAATCGAAAAGTTGGAATTGTAACATTTGAGGATATAGCCTAATTTTATGGATAAATATGACCATCGTGTAAACAAATATATTATATGTGCAAGAAAGAATGAGTGGGATATAGCTAGGGATAGCATAATTGGATAAATTGAGCAAGTGTGGGCTAGTGTAAGAGTGTTGTATAATTTGTGTTGTTACAAGACATGAATTACCAAAATGAGTGTCTACATTTCCCCCTTTAAGTATGGAATTGAAAATTGCATGCTTAAAGGAAAAGTTACCTGAGTGTGTAAACACACTTTGCCTTCACTCGGAGTGCCTTGTGTTTGTGCTAGAACTTTGTTTTGTTTTAGTTGTTTTTTTGCCAAGATGAGTACATGTAGAGAAAAGTGTAGTCAATGTCCATAGTATAGGAAATCGAACTTTAACTTGAAAATTTTGAACTTAATGTGAAAATAGCAATATGTAAATAGAAAATAAAACTAAAGGAAAGAGTACACCTGATTATTTTGTAGGAGAGGAGGATAGAATACTCTTTCTCACATTGTCATGGATATTTTTTTAACTTTGTGTTGGAGTTGGTTGGAAGGACTTAGGGGTGATCAGTCCCTAAGTGGAATGTGCTAAGGAGAATAGAAAGAAGTGTAAATGCACCCCACATGGTGAAGAGAATTGTATGGGGAGCATTCAAATTGCTCCAAATACCTCCACAAAATGAAGTCAATCCTATGAGGATAATAGTCACCTTGACACTTCCCAAGACCCACGGATAAGTGCCACTACAGATGAACATGAACCCAATTGATTTGCAAATGATGACACAATGTACTAGGGAAATGCTAGCTTGCACGTACCCTTGGTGCCACCATAATATAAAGTATACCATGAAACCTACGATTGAAAATGAGTTAATGACTATAATTGTCCTTGAGAAAGTATACCAATTGAGAAAATTATTGAATCTCCCCCATGATGGAAGCATAAGGAATGGGCCACTTTCGACATTATGGTCTTTGTTGTACATTTTTGTCCAAGTATGTTTTATGGCACAATTTTTTTCTAAGACATTTTATAGACCTCTAAACTATTTGATTATGTATCTATTATTTTGTTTCTGATTCGAATTGTTGTGAGGCTGAGATATCATATAATGGTTGTCCCCTTATTTAGGGTACATAAGATGGAGAAATGTGAGGGAATCCCAAACAAGAGGACTTGTAGCTGATGTGCACATGTGTTTTAGGGTTCTTTCGGGGGAAATAAGGGAGTGTGCATGGTAATACCATAAAGCACATACATAGGAATATAATATAAAAACTATCAAATTATTAGTAAAAACAACAGGAAAACAACACAATGGATGTAAGCAAAATCATGTAAGGACACACAAATAGAACAACATGGAAAATAATGTGCCGCATACATGGGACACCACTCAGGATGTCACTAGGTAATTGAGGCACTCAAGACCAACAAACAATAATCAACTAACATAGGGTGTTACCCTCAAAAAAGTGAAAGCATAGAGAAAACATGTAAAAAAAGAAATAAGTCAGAAATATGAAGGTGATATCAGCTTGAAGTATCTTATAGAACATATACTACACATGAAACACCCATTAGCATGTTAGAGTAATAAATAATATGACACAATGTATGTACTGAGTGAATGAGGTAAGAGAAAGTAAAATAGCAAAGATTGGAATAATAGCACCTGTATGTAAGAAAGTGTAAAGTGAATGCCCTCAGTAGGTTGTGGAAGAATGGATAGAGAGCAATGTCAAACATCCTACAATGTGTAACAATATGTGTATAGCTTGCATTCAACTCAATGTATCACATGAATGTGCATGTGTATAGAAAAATGATATAGCATACTATGTATCAAGCTAACATGATAAGTAATGTGCAACATGAATAATATAAGCATGCAATAGAAATAACCAAACAAGACCGATGCAAATATTTTTGGATGTTTTTATATATTTGAATGTTTTTGGATTATAGCTTATATGAATATTTTTGGGATTTGAACATATTTGATTTTTTTTTAGATTGGAGCATATTCGAATGTTTTTGGATTTTTAGGTTCCTTGAGGGCATAGATGAAAACCTATTCTTTAAAGAGAAGGAAGGGTGATCCAAGAATGCCCCCGTTGGTGTGAGGTATATTTTTCCTTTTATTTATTGGGTATTTTCCACCTCACACATGGTGAGTCATCTCACTTAGTTGATTCATAGGTCTTTTAGGGATTTATATGACATATTTCATCATAGAATTTGTCATAATTGTCATATATGCATCATTGTCATATGGGAGTTACATAGTATTCCTAGCATTATAACTCAACACTCCATCATGGAGTATGACATATCCAGAATGGGGATTTACACAACACTCCCCATATGTTCTCTATTTTTTTTATCTATGAATATGAGTAGACCATTTTCTTTATGCATTCACTTTTCCTTGAGTTCATGTTTTGTTTTCTAATTACTTGGAGGAATTTGTGATATAATTTGAATGCAACTTCATCAATGTGCATGTCATTTCATGAAATATTTAATCCCTCTTCCATGGTATTATATATTGTTTACATAATCATGTTACTCATTTTTCTAGTTACGGATTACTCTTTGTTTCGTGATTATTTTTGTCTCTTCTTACCGTAAGTTTTGACTGTGTTGTAAAATGTGATAGATTTACATTTTTGATCTTTTTATACTTTGAATGTTTTATGCTTGGTTTTGTGTTTGTTTTTGGTGTGTTTACAGGACTAGAGTATAACGGTGAAAGCCTTGGGTTTTGTGCAGGTTTCAAAAGTGTTTTTGTGAAGTTGGAAATCCTTGTTATAGGCCTAACTAAGATTTAGCTAGCTAACTGGGCACCGAGCTAGCTCACCCCAACTCGTTGGCCTATCCTACAACATTGTCAAGCCCCCACATTTCTCCACCCCTTCTCACACTTGCTTTGACTCGTCCCGCACCCTCCACTTTCCTAATTTTCATTCCAAGCCTTAAAACTCACAAGTTCCTATGGACTCTCTCCTCGACTCACCCGTGCCCCTTTTTTTGCTATGCAACTTGATCAACGACCATCTCCTTGGCCCTCATGCAATCTCCCTAGTGCCTCGGAACCTTTCTCATCTAGCTTTCCCTATGTGTTACATTCCTACCTCGAGGTATGACTCATCATACCGAGACTTGTCCTCCATGTCCTTCAAGCGTTACCCGAGATCATTGTTTATCTTTCTTAGACCTCATCTCATCAATGTGCTTTGTGTCATGTCCGTTTTAAGGAGGATTCCCTGCCATATCAAATCTTGTTCGATGTAGGTAGACATATTCATCTCATCATCCATCTCGGCATCTCATCTCACCTATTACACTAGCTCACTCGACTACTCAACTCGACTCCAACTCGAAGCTTGATATCACCTACTCTCTACTCCACTTGATCTCTAGATCACATGTCATCTCGGCTCTTCCACTAAACCAACACTTTTTATATGGAGTGAGCTCATGCAAGCCAATGTTTCTTATTCGAGTTGACATATTTTTCTAGAGCCAACTTGTCTGCAGAGTCACCTCCCTATGTGACTCATCTTGAGCCAACTCACCCGCAATTTTCCTCATCTAGAGCCAACTCACCAGCCAAGTGCTTCTCATCCGGATCTAATGTCTCTCATTCGAGTTGCATACATTTTGGTATGGAGCTAGTATATTTGGTATGGCACCTTTGGTATATTTTGTCCGAAACTTCTTACTTTTGGTCCAGAGCTATTTTTTCCTCTAGATTTTCAAATCTCATTATAATCAACTCCCTTCACTTATAGGTTAGTGAGTGTGTCCACCATAACCTTGTAGCAAGGAGCTTATTTTTCACGACATGAGACACTTTTTCTCACACATAAATTATTTTCCCTTCTTTCTTGTTTTCGTCATTGTGTTTTGTGTTTGTTATGGTGATGTTTCATTATGCATGCTTAAAACTTATTATGGTCTCCATACTGCAAATGCGATTTTTCACCAATTTCAAGGTGAGTGACAAACTATTTCATGTCACACAAACTCATCTAGTTGTAATCAACACACTAAACTATAATGTGCCACAAACTCAAGGTAAAAATGTTATTATAGTGTGAGTGTGTATTTCCTTTCTTTATGCATTATTAATTTCTCTCTCCTCATAATGGATGTTAGTGATGCTCCTTACTCGTGCCATTTAACTTCTTCGAATGGAGATTTTAAATCATAATAAAACTAAGGGGTAAATGGTTTTACTTCATCACTATGGGAGTGGAAACTAAACCCGATCATGAACATGGTAAATCCAAGTGGTTCAAATGATGTGATGATGCCTTGGGTCTAATTTGGGTCTTTATTTCTCCCAATTTCTCTTCCACATTGAGTCTTCCAAAACACTTGATGAATCATGGAAAATTTTAGAAGGTGTGTTTGGAAAACAAGATGACATGAGATCTCATGAGTTGGATAAAGAACTACTAGTATTAGCTCCTAGTAACTTTGATAACTTATAGGCCTTATTCTCTAAATTTGTCCACACAAGACTACTTTTAAAAGAATGTGGAGTTATTAAAAAGGATGCCTAATTGATCGTATGTATTCTCTCTAAGCTTGGCCTTGAATACTTTGTCTTTTTTTCTACCTTTTATGCCATAAAAGAAGCTTTAGACATTGCTTAGAAGATGTCCTCATTTAAAAACTCTTCGTCCCAACTCATTCAAGAACATGACAAGTTAATTCAAATGGGAGAAATCAAATATAATTTGCATGCCCTTGTAGCAAGTAATTGTAAATGAAAGGAGAAGAAAACAAAGAAAAAGTACCAACCTAAGAAAGAAGATAAGACCACCCCAATCAAACCCAACACGAATACTTCTACTTCTAAGGCCAAATAAAAGAAGGAAAAATGTAAATGTTCCTATTGTAACAAATAGAGACATGAAGAGCATCAATGCATGAAAAAACAAATTAACCACCTCGGCGCATTTACTTAAGAAAAGTAATATAGGTTTTCCTGAGTCTATCAAGAAAAATTCTCCGAAACATTAATCTTAAAAGACAAAAGAAACCAAATATGAGAAGAAGAAAGGAAAGGTCCATGTAGAAAGAGTTGTTTTTTCATCTAAATGGATCATATATTTTAGTTCCTCACACCACATGGGTTCTTCACATGTTGAGTTTTCCAACGTTGAAGTGTGTGGTATATCCAAAATTAGTTTGGGTGATAACACTTCCATGATAACAATGTTTTAACAATTGAAGGGGACTCTTTAAACATAATAAATCTCTTAAATCAAGCACAACCCCCTAGTTGGACCATTAGGGATTTAATTTATGAATCTATTGAGATTTGTAAATCCTTTGCAAACTATCAAATCATCCACTCATATCATGAAGGCAACAAAGTGGCGGATAGTCTTACTAACTATGGGGTTAGTAATAACATGCAAACTTGGTTTAGTGATGACATCCTCCCTAGTAAGGTACATAATGACATCATCAAGGATAAATATGAAATCAAAAACCATCATTAAGAATCCCTTCGTTGTATTGAGAGTGATTATCTCCTCACGCATGGCCAATAATTTCACTCAGCCTTCACACGCTTTCTGGGTATATAAAGACATTGTCAAGAATCGAGTTTTGGGGGAAAAGCATTGCCATTGGGAAACAAAGAAACAACAACGACAGAATGGGTGGAGCTCCATGTCAAACTGAACCCACCTACGACCCATCTTGGAAGGAGGATGTGACCCTATGGACTTATCTACAAATGGGTGGGGTCTCAAACCTCATTGAAAAAATGCAGGGCCACGATCAAGACATTTCTCTTCAATTCGCGATTGGGTGGAAGAAAAGAATGGTAGAATATGGGGAGATAAGCATTAAAATCACTTGAAGAGCTTATTTTTGAGGTCACGGGGCTGAGTCTCGAAGGTGCTAAATTCTTCAACAAGAGGGTTGACAAGAAAATCAAAGCCAAGAAATTCCTAGCAAATAGAGAAAATCTCAAGTTTGTTACGAAGGCATAAAAGTGACCTCCATTCCAGAGCCATTCGATGAAATTGCAAGGATGATTGTCAGGTATGTCACTTTAGAAGGCAGATATGTGATGGTTCCTCTCAAACATTTGGTTTTCCTAAATCATTTTAGAAGGAATTCACATGTTAGCTTTCGCATTATCTTTTAAATTCACTAGAATGCTCTATTATTGAATTTCAAAACCACACCTGTGCCACCCCCTTCACCAAGGCCTCATTTTGTTGCTTCACCTTCATTACCTTTCTCAACATCGTTCAATTCCCATTGCCCCTTCCCCTCCTTACCCTGACTCCACCGCCCGACCACTACTACTTTGGTTGAAGGAAAATCAGAACCAAAAATCCACTTTACCCCCTCAATCATCCCTTCCCCTCCCAAAGAATCCTTTGTAGCAGCAAATAAATTGAGTCTGCTAAAAATATGCTTCATATTAGCAATCTAACTAGTGCTTCTACTATGGAAGGGGAGGATGTCCTTCTCAATAGAATTGTCAATCTGGAAAAGGAGGTTAGGGATTTGAAAGAAGAGCTCAATTAGGTCTGCAAGAGAGAAGGCAAAATCAAGATGCACAATGACCCTGAGTAGGATAATTATCATAATATTGAAATTTACAAGAAGCTTAACTCAATGGATAACAGATGGGAAATGTAAAAGGAAGGCATGACTATACCATGTTTGTGCTTAAGGCTATTACAATTTTTTGGAGTAGCATGTCAAAAGTGTATGTGTACTTAATGACATTGTTGTTTCCATTTGGGAACCGGAACTAGTAAAGAACTTGACTCTCTCATAGTTAGATAAGAAGGATGCCACCCATGTCACTGCCTTGCACTCTTCACCTCTCTGCAAAAGGTAAGGACAAAGATTGACAAAGCAAACAAGTGAAGAGGACAATTCTTACTACAGGTTTTTGTTTTGATGTTGTCAGGAGGTTGTTTTCATGTTGCTTAGTTGTAGTTTTGTTCTGTTTTGATCCTTTGGTATAGTTCCTTAGTTAACTATAGTTGGACATACATGTATATTCTAGATGTTGATCCAAACTTGATGTTTTTACTACATTATCTAGCTATGGAGCCTTTTTTGTAAGAGGGTATAGTCCCTTCAAAACTATGGACTATTCTTTTCTAGCTTTATCTGGCTTTTGAGCTCGTTTTGTAACAGGGTATAGTCCCTTCAAAACTATTTACCCCTAATTAAAAAAAAAAAAAAAAAAGTGTTCCTAATCTCTCTACCAATCTCCTATCATTTTAATAAATCATTCGTATTGGTAAAGGAATGCGAGTGGAATTTAATCCTAACTTGGTGATCATTAAAGGGCTTCATAGTGAGACTACAACGGCTAAGGGAAAGGCGGATCACCAATCTCGGTTATACTCCTTTTCCCACTTTACTTTTGACTTTTCACCCACTACCTTGCTTACTCACACGAATGAGGTTAATAAGTTATGGCATGAGTGTTTTGGAAATTTAAACTATCATTACCTTAAATAATTGAGCCAACATGAGATGGTCAACGAGTTACCTTTGGTCAAAATTTCTAAGGGTATTTGTGAGGTTTGTCCCCTTGGGAAGCACCCTGAAGAAATTTTTAGCAAGAGAAACACCTTAATATCTTCTCATCCCTTGGATCTTGTTCATAGTGACATTTATGGCCCCTTTTCATCTCTTTCACTTACTAGGGATCTTTATATACTTACCTTCATTGATGACTTGTCACATTATATGTGAGTTTATTATCTCAAATAGAATACGAAGTTTTTGATCACATTTGAGACTTCAAGGCTCTGCTGAGAAATAAGATGAAAGGTTTATCAAGGTTTTTAAAACAAAAAATGGATGCAAGTATATGAGCAATAGGTTCAATGATTTATGCACCTCTGAAGAGATTGTTTTGCAATGTACAATCACTTACAAACCTTCACAAAATGGATTTGTGGAAAGAAATAACATAACTCTTAAGGAGATGGCCACTTACATGGTTCATTCTAAATCCCTTCCTCTGTAGTATTAGGTCGAAGCAATGAATTCTATTTGTTACATTAAAAACCATGTTTCAAACAAAGTAGTAAAAGGGATGAAACCCTTTGAGACTTGATGTTAAGAACTATCATGTCTTTGGATCAACTTTCATGGCTTGAATGCCCAAAAAGAAACACAAGGCCTTGGAACCATAATCCGAGTCTTGTATCTTTGTCAAGTATCTTGAAGGAGCAAAGAGCAATATACTTTTGAACCCTACCACACATTAGCTTTATATTGAGAGAAGTGTGAAGTTTGATGAGTCATCTTCTACTTCCACTTCTCCACATAATGAGGTCCTTCAACCCTTCTCTATCTCGGATTCGATTCTTCCGATGATGATCATGTTGAGGCTTCCACTCTTCATCCTCCTGCTCCTCCTGCTTTGGAATCAAATGAATCTAATAGTAGTGATGACAAGGGCTATGTCCCCTCTCACTCGAGTGAATATTTGATAGATTATATGCCTAAATATCCTCTTGGTCCTTGTTGGGCTAGGTAAACATTGTTGAGTGTCTGAGATTGGATAGGGGATCCTTCAAATAAGATATGAACTCATTCGAGTTTGTTAGACCCCACGCATTCTTCGCCTCCACTTCGACCCTCACTTTTCAAGAAGCTATTAGGATTCCCGAGTGGGATTATATTATGGAGGAAAAGTATTCCTCTCTCACAAAGAATGATACTTGTGATCTCACCCCTCTTCCTAAGAGAAGAAATGTGGTTTGGTGTAATTGGGCATATCAAACAAAGTATGGTGTCGATGGGAACATCAAAAAGTATAAAGTGTGACTTGTAGCTAAGGTTTTCTCCCAAGTTCTTGGGGTTAACTATTTAGATACCTTTTCTCTCATTGTAAATATGACTTCTATTCGATTAACCCTTGCCATCATTGTTGCTAACATATGGGAAGTCCATTAAATGGACGTTAAGATTGACTTCCTTTATGGGGACCTAGAGGAAGAAATCTATATAGAACAACCTCCAGGCTATGTCCCAAATTCCTCTCATATATAGCCTTAAAAATTCTATCCATGACCTTAAATAAGCCACTCATGATTGGTCTTCCAAGATGGACTCTTTTCTTCTTACATTATGGTTCACTAGGTGTCACTCTGACCCAAATGTTTACATTTTATGGCAAGATGAGTCCATGTTTATCCTCATTTTATATGTCGATGACTTGTTGATTACAAGTAGATCTTCCTCGATCATTGATTCTATGAAGCTGCCTTAGCCAACAAGTTCTCCATGACTGACTTGGGTTTGCTTCACTACTTCCTTGGGATACAAATTACCAATCTAACTCATGAATCATGATTGTTCAACCTAAGTATGCCCTTGATTTGCTAGCTAGATTTTGTATGCCTGATTATAAGTCATCTCACACTCCCTTTCTTTCTAGAGTCAAGTTAATAGATAATTTCTCCACTCCCATAGTTGATGGTACCATTTATTGTCAATTGGTGAGGAAATTAATCTACCTAACTCATACCAAGATAGATATTTCATTCACTATTGACATCATGTCTAGATTCATGTAGAAGACTCATGGGCTGCATTGGAAAGCAGCTACATATCCTTACTATGTTCGTGGCATGAATTCCTATGGCATTCACTACTTGGGAGGGAAAAGGATTGATTTAGTTGGATTCATAGATTCTGATTGGGTTGGTGATCTTGATCATAAAAAGTATACCTCCAAATTCACCTTTTCTCTTAGCTCGGGTCTTGTCGGTTGGTCGAGTAAGAAGCATAACATGATTTATATATCTTCTATAAAGACATAATATAGCAGAGAAGTCAACATTGTCATGGAATATTTGGTTACAAGGGATTCTAACAGAGTTTAGTGTTCACTTTCGGAAACCTATCATCATCTATTATGACAACCTTAGCACTATCTCAATTTTTTGAAATCTATCTCAACATCAGTAGATAAAGCACATTAAGATACACATGCACTTCATTTTGGAGTTGATCAAAGGAGACATCATTGATTTACAATATTGTCAGGACTTTGGATCAAAGTTACTGATATCTTTACCAAACCCTTCGTTGAAGCCAAGTTTCTTCACTTGCGCTCTCTTCTTGGGGTGAGGTCTACTACAAGTTGTTCATATTCTTCGAGATTTCTAGTCCTCTTCTCCTCTTGTTCTAGAAAAATTATAGTTTGTACATGGGTACCTCATCAGACCTTTAGTTTTCGAGACCCATATGACACATCTTTCTTAGTTTTCTAAGGGAGTTCTCTTTCTCTTTCTGGCTTTTCATGCCTCTACCTAAGCTTTGATGAAGGGGGAGTTGGTATGAGGTATATTTTTTTCCTTTTATTTATTGGGAATTTTCCTCCTCACACATGGTGATTCGTCTCACTTAGGTGAGTCGCAGGTCTTGTAGGGAGTGTATACAAGGAAAAACTCAAGCAAACAAAACACAATCAATAATAAATGGTGCAAACCTTTCTCAAAGATCTTTTTGCAACCTCGGATGAGATTAGCTGAAGTGTTACTCTTGTAGAATATAGAAATGGTTTGGTTATGGGTACTTTGATTTATGTCTCCAAATGAAGAAGATAATATTATGAGCAATTTAATGAATCACATGGACAAATTTTTAGTATAAGAGTTAAAATGGAAAAAGAGTAGAGGTTTGTTGAAATTTCTCAAACCTTCCAAGGATTCTTTTGTAAAGGATATAGCCTATTATTTATAATGGAAGGAGAGGATATGGAGTGGTTGAAGATTCATAATGAGATCATGAATGCATTTTCTTGAAATAGCATTTGAAATTGGTTAAATTGTAGTTCGAATGAATTCAATATCCAATAAGGGGTAATGAAATTCTATTTTTTTATTCAATCGATGGTTGTACATGCATTTTAACTACATCCACCTTTGTAGGATTCTAGACATGAAATAGAGTGGAGTGACTAGGATAGTGACATGGAGTGTAAGTAGATAAATAGATTTATTTCTATTTAAATAATAGTTAAGGGATGTGAGTGGGTGAATAACTATTTAATTAAATAAATATTTAATTAAACTAGGTAAAGGATATTGTAGTATGATTTAGAATTAATTCTAAAGGGATTCTAAACAAAAAATCATGCACTTTGAGTCATTATTTAGTCTCGATCTCATACTACTATTCATATGGTTCTTAAGTGAAAAGAGTAATAATTAACCCATGTCTTTGGCCATTTTTACATTACATATTATTGTATTTTTCATCTTACAACCGCACTTTCCCAAATATATTTTCATTCTACGTTTTTCCTAATTTTGACTAGGCGCCCAGCCAAGACCGGGCTCTCAGGGCACCTAATCCTCTTTGCACTTTACTCTCACCTTTTGGGAACTTTCTAGTTGTTTGAGCTTTCTATATTTTTTGGTGGTTGGACTTTTTAGGGTTAATTAAAAAATTAGAACAAGAGAACCATATAAATATAAAGTTATGTGACCATAATGAGGGATCAAGCACTAAACATCTACTACCGCCATCTAAAGTCAGCATCCATCAAAGACACCTAAAGCTATGTTTACATCCATCTAGCTCCATCACAAGGCACATAAGGTTGGTTCATCTACATCACACTTCATAGGAGGGGAGTCTATTATTTCTATGCACACATTTACTACATTCTACATCTAGTTATTTTCTCGCTACTTCACAAAGTGTGACTAACACAAGAGCAACCTAGGGCACGATTTGCACACACACACACCTAGAACTACATTGGGTCTGAGATGTAGTGCAATGCACAATAATAATTCCATCAATTTGGTAACTTATGCCAATCTAACCCCTTTATATGTATCTTTCTTTTTAGGGTTTTGATGCTTTGTCTGGGGTTTTGTAGGTGATTCTTCCATCTTTGGATTACAGTGACATGTGGCACAAGGTTCGGTGAAATTAGTGCGATAAGAAGATAACACAAGTAAACATCCAAAGTGACACTCTAGAGGAGGTTCTTGTACGCACCCAAAATTACATGTGCTACATTGTCGAAAAATGGTTACAAAAGTCCCCAATGATGATTCATGTCCTTTCAGAAGATGTTCGAGCTCTTAAACCCATTCACAGTGTATATTTGTAGCCTAGACACCCTTACTTAGATTTTCCATGCTTTTTCCAGCTTCCCGCTTCATTTTGTGCATGTTTTAGCCTTTAGTGCGGGCTGCCCGTGACCGCCGCCTCTACGCAGGCATCGATCTCCGCGCTTTTTCTAGAATCCTTCGTGCATATTTTTAACATGTGTAGCTTCACTTAACTTAACTTTTAGGATGCATTTGTGAACCAAATTGCCTAAAAATAGTCTTGATTGCTTGGTTTTCCTTCCCTCTTATATTTTTAAATAGATTTAATTAGTTTGAACTGCCTCTTCTTACCTTGTGCATGAAGGCACATCCTACCAATTCCTATATATTCCATGCTTATATTCAAGCAAAAGGCTTGAGAATTTTGTGTATCTTGCATAGTATTTCTGCCACAATCCTGCTAGAAATTGCATAGCCAAGCTCAGATCTCTTGTGTTATCTCTCTTCTACTTGCATTGCAAATAGACTACCTTCAAGCTGTCATTTCTCAAGTGTCTTCTCTTGTTGTTGTTCTTGCATTCCCAATTCCTTTGACTCATATGGACACACAGAGAAAGAAAGGAACAAATTGAGGGGACAGATACAAATACAACCAGATTTTCCAAAGCTCTTGCTTATCCAGTTGGAATTATTTGTTTGTTTGCTTCATTTGTTGAATTATCAATTTTGAATCATTCATTTCAAACACATATCAAATAGAGTAGTAAAATTATTCGTTTCAATTGACTAAGCAATTACAAATAGAGTAAGTCAGTATAAAGTTTTCTCTTTGACATTACTAGGGAAGTAGTGGGGAATAATAGCTCTTCTAGGGTTATGATTTGTTCTCTCATTTAAGGTAGGGTTTGAAGGGTTTTTGATTGAATTATATTAGTTTTTTTAGATCTAGATTCACATATTCACACAAGTAATTAGCTACAACCAGATAACTATTTGTATTTAGTTTTGTTTATTAGATTAGAAGCATTGCTTAAAAACCAAAAAAGATTAAAAAAACATTTACTTTTATTAAATTAGTTTGCTTTCATTATTTTATTCAGATATACTGTGAAAATACTAAAAACATGGATTAAATTTCCTTTGATAGTTATTTTATTTCATCAAAATCAATTCAATTCATTACGTGTGACCATCAATGGTCCACAATAAGAAAAGACATTCAGTTATGATCTATTGGTCCCATAACCCAATGGGCCAGAATTGTTGACCAAAATTGATATGGGTCTACGCTTGTTAGTTTTACGCACACCTGTTAGGTTTTCAGAAAAGATAGAATAATTAAACATGCTAAACATTGTAGTTAATCAAGCCTACGATTATTAGACCACTCCTAGCAACAGGGTTTGATTACGTGTATGACCATATAAGGACCACAACCTCCATGAGTTTTTGGTTATGATCCCCAGCTCCCACAACCCAACAGGCCTCCTGACCAATTAGATATTGACATTGGTTTGTGTGCATCAATATTTTGATCATCACCACTTCCACTTGATATCATTTCACAACTTTCATTATGAGCATAAGCAACTGATCAAGCTAAGACTTTCTGGACTAGACCAGAAAATCATCCATAGTCCCTGTGGTTTCATTACGCCTCTCATTCTCACTTCCATGACCTTGTCTAGAAATCTATACGAGGCACCCGTAGGTCACTTTCCGTGTGTTCAACAACCAGTGGATAAAATCTTGGTAGAGCTCGATATTGACTGGAGTCTCCTAGCTATTATATCATATCAATCCATCACACCACTTCAGGTTAGGAGAGCATTCTTTTCCTTAGACTCATAGATCTTGATATTGCATGTCAAAGATATAAGGTTGCCTCATTAGCTTATCCATCATCACCACACATACACTCATTTCTATTCTACACCAGCTATCTTGCACAACCTCGGGAATTTGGGTGCAAAGAAGGTCACGTGTTTATTTTCTTTCATACGCTTCCTAGTCATTTCTACAGACTGGGCACCCAGATCTCGGAATGTGGCGCCCAGCAAACCCCATCCCTTCCCAAGACTTTATCCTACCCAAATAGCTCGGATCTCAGAACTTTTTGGGATTTTGTACGATTGTTTCCTCCTCTTGTTCAACCGCTTTCTCTACAACATAGTCCCGCTACACTTGTAAATCAGCTAAGTATTTTATTTCCTTCATTTTTGTAACTAGGGTTTTATACTTTCTTGCTTAGTTTATTTGGATCTACTTTGTACTTACTTATTTATTAATTTATTGCTACAATAGCATCATATTAGGCATATATTTTGTATTTGTCTTAATCAGGGATAGACTTAAGCATGATAGAAATAATTTAACTAATTATAAAGGGATGAATTTAAACATGATATAATTACTTTAATTAATTCTAAAGGATGAAGGTGAATTATAGTGGGATAGGATTAATTTAGTTAATTTTAAAGAGTTGTAAAATGACACATTATCCAAAGGATATAAATATCCAAGGATATAAATATCCAAGGATATAAATATCCAAGGATAGGCTAGAAATAAGTATGCATTTTTAGGGTGTCTTCATGGAGTTATATGATATATGACAGATTTTGTCATAGAATATGTCATACTTGTCATATGTGTCATTGTCATATGAGAGTTACATGTTATTCCTAACATTATAACTCCTCACTCCATCATGGAGTATGACATGTCCAGCATGGGAGTTACACAACACTCCCCATATGTACTCTTCTTTTTAATCTATGAGTATGAGTAGACCATTTTCTTTATGCATTCACTTTTCCTTGAGTTCATGTTTTTCTTGCTAATTACTTGGAGGAAATTTATGATATCGTTTAAGTGTAACTTTGTCTATGTTTACACCATTTCATGAGATCTTCAAGCCCTCTTTCAGCCCCTAGGGAGGAATATTTAGATTTGTAGTGGTTTTGACGAATAAAGATTGTAGACCAAAGAGGGGAAACAAGGTTTCCCCAATGTATTTGTGCAAAGTGATGTTTGTGTGTGTGTAGTTGTTCCCTCAAAAATGAAGTTGAATCTATAAATAAAGTGTGTCATCGGAAACATGGGGGGTTGGATGCCTCCTAGTGTGTGAGTAACGTACGGTCTATCTAATGAGTACATTGAGAGAAGGCCCACTATCTTCCATTGTGCATGGAGGGAGCATGTCATTATGAATCAAGAGACTAATGTCATGTGAGAATTGTGAGGTTGACGCCTTAATATTAAATGAATGAAATATTACAAGTATTACTTAAATACATAACATTAAACCATAATGCAATTAAATTAAATAACATTGAACACAATATTTAATGCGGAAAAACCTTGAGGGGTAAAAAACCACAAATAAGGTAAGGTTTCCATTTGACGAGATTTTTTTATATCCAAGATAAATTCTCCAATCCCCTCACTTCTCTTCACCTGGTAATTCACAACATGAATACCACATATTAAATTTACCTAACCCTAATTTAACACATATAAAAAAATTAAAATCCTAATTGCAGAGTCACAACACAATAATAATTAATGAAGTACATATCTGACCTAAGCAATAAGATGGATAAAATTAAAACCCTAGGTGGAAGAGAAGGAGTAAAACACTTAGCTTATTTTGCAATTTATCCCAAAGTGTGACGAACAAGAAGAATGATAAACAGGAGGAGGAAACTGTCACAAATGCGCTCAACAAATTGTGTGAATGCCATATTTACTTGGACTAGGGTGCATGAGATCATGTCAGCGGTGTCTAGGCATTGTAGATCGCTTCTTGGCACCCATGACTACTCATAACCTCAAAAAATAATTTGTGTAGTGTCATAAGATGTTTTCTAATGTTCATTGTTGATTGCCTATAGGTCGTTAAAAGGTTGTTGAGTTCACTTATAACCTACAAAACAAAAGACCTCCTCTAAAAACCCAAAACATAAAATCCTAAAAATAAAAATATGCAAATGGGGAGTCAAACTGACCCTAGTGATCACCCGACATATTGAACTTAGGACAAAAGATCGCATTGCATCTTAGACTCCATTTAGTTCTCATGTGTGTGTGTGTGTGAAGAATCATTCCCTAAGTGGCTTTTTGCAAGATGTACTAAATAAAGCAGTGAATAGCTAGATGTAGTGAATGTAAATAGATGTGTGGATGTCAAAATTAACTTCTCCTCCTATAAAGTGTATGTAGAAAAATTCACTCCCTTGTCCCTTGGATAAAGCTAAATGGATGCTTTATTGCTCTTATAATGCCTTTGGATGCAACCTTAGGTGATAGTAATAGATGCTTGGAGCTTGGTCTTTTATTTTGGTCACACAGAGTAATATTTATATGATTCCCTTGTTTAAATTTTGTAATTAACATCTAAAAGGTTGACCCATAAGAAAACAAGATGCTCAAAAGATAAAATAGCCCCAAAAGGGGCGAGCAAGATACAAAAAGGTCGAGGGCACCTAAGCGTTGGCATCCTATCTGGGCGCTAGTTTCTAGAACCAAGAAAGATAAAGCAACATTTGAAAATCAGACTAGGCAGTGGGATGTACAAGACCACAAATAAAGCAAGAAAACAAATAAATAGGCCAAAGATAGATGTCAATTACTAGTTTTCTCACTTAGGAATCATATGAATAGTGGTATGTGACTATGACCTAGAAATGCACCCAAAGTGCATGATTTAGTGTCTACATACCTCACGGGTTAATATAAATGAATTAATTAGGTGTGACTTCTCATGAAGCACCCCAATTAAATAGAATTGATTTATAACAAACCAATTAAACTATAAACACGTAGTTTATATTAAATAATTTAAAATATATAATATTCTAAAGTATTTACTTATAAATTATGATTTATATAAGAACACTTAATATTAAATGTTATAACAATACCCCTTAATATTAAGTGGGGAACATATGCCAATGCCACCTATTTATATAACAATATTTACAAATCCATAAACCATAGTTAAGGTTTAGGCTAGCATATCACTTTTGAAGGATTTATACACCTTCATCATGCTAAACTTACCTTTTGGTACAAAAAGATTTGGAATCCATAAATCAGAAGTTATGATTTAGGCTAAGCATGATTTATGAGACTACATCTCATATTTTCTCATATAAAATCTCTACTAGTATCTTTAGGATCCTTTTATAAAGTAAGGACCTCCTTTAAAATAGATGCAACACATTATAATGTAAACAATAAACTTAGAGTTATAAGTTTACAAAGATCATAAAAATATCTTTTACAATGCTTTACATTGGAGAAGAAGTATAGAGGAGAAGGAGAAAACACATGACCAACCATTAGGAGGTGGTATTGCCATGCACACTCCCCCTCAATGACAACTCTGAAAGGTCAAGCATTACATGAAACTTGTAGAACTTTACAACACACAATGGATTTGTAAACATATTTGCAACTTGATTTTCAATCGGAAGTATTGAGATCTATATCACCATAGAACACCTTATCTTGAATAAAATACATATGAATCTCTATATGCTTTGTTCTATGATGTTGAGCTATATTCTTAGCAAAAGCAATATAACTCTAAATATTACATAGAAGAGGAGTACTTACTTTAACTTCCATGTGAATCTCTTTCAACAACCGCTTTAGCCACATGGATTCTTTGTTTCTTCCATCACACTTCTATACTTTTCCTTGGTAGAAGAGATGGAGACTGTCGGTTATTTCTTACTACTCCAAGTAATGACACATGTACCAAACTTAAACACATATCCAGCTTTGTTATGCCCTTAATCATATATCTTACATTGGATGTATATAGCTGATTTTGGCTCTCATAACTTCTTATCATTATGAATCTCTTTCATATATGTTATATTATCATTGGTGGGTCGGCCTTGGTTTGTCCATAACATAGGAATAGTATATATAGGGGTTATTTGGTAGTAGTTGAGGATATATTGAACATTTGAGTCTTATTGTTTGGTTTGGAGGTTACCCCCTCGAAGTGGCTAAGATATTCTACTTGCATATTGAGATCATTTATCTGAAATAGTGTGTTCAATGGTGTTATATTGCTTCTAATAATCAGATTTATACAAGTAATTCCATTATAAGTGGTATCAGAGCTTGAACTCGGCCAGCGTTGCATCAAACCTTGATTGTGAAGGTTCAGCCATATCTCAAAATTGGTGGCTAATTTTTTGTAATTTGTTTTTTTGGCAAGGAGAAATTAATCAAGTAATCTCCCCTCTAAATTTTAAGATTTTTGGCTTGATTTGCAAAAGTTATAACGGTTTTATGTTTTTTCATAATTCAGCTACCTAGGGTGTAATTTGTGGAATTTTTCAAGGTTATTTACATTTCCAGAAATAGGATTAAAAATTAGTTTGAATTATTTCTTTGAGTTTTTAAAATTGCATTGAAATCCTATTGAAATCCCAAACCCTAAATTTTGACCTTGATCCCTAAATCCTACCATTTTGGGGCATCATGGTGGGCCTTTGAACAAGAGGAAAAAATAATCCCATCACTTCGGGTAAAACTCCGATAGGGATGAGATAATAGTTGAGGAATTAGAGTCAGAAGGGGTATCTACAGAGTCCTCGTGGTTAGGGTTTACTTCAATGTGCACCATAAGGACAGCTTATCTTGAGTTAGAGTTGTGAAACCTCGAGGGTAGAGTGACTAACAAAGAAGATGTAGAAAAGATTAGACAACGATTGGAGGATTTCATTCACCAATTTAGTTACAATATAATGGGTCATCATATCCTTCCTAATCAGCCACAACTCAATCATATTAACCAGGGTGGATCTTCATGTCAAAGTAATAGACAAACTAGTCAGGGTGGATCTGCAAGCATGACCAATCCAAATACAAACACTCTGCAGGCCCGTAACATGATTCCAAAAGTGGAAATGCGTAAGTTTGATGGAAAGGATCCACTCAATTGGATTAACTAGATGGATAATTTCTTTGATCTTCATCAAATTCCATCAAGACAAAAGGTTACCATGGCATCTTTATACCTCGAACCTGACCAATTCATTTGGTATCAATGGTTATGTGCTCAAAGGCAAAAGAGTGGCCTCAATGTTATATGGATTATATTCACCAAGAGTTACAATTACACTATAGTTCTAGTGTGTCAGAGAATTATTTCAGTCAATTAGCAAAGCTAAGACAAACAGGATCAATCAAAGATTACATCCATCAATTCCAAAACCTTTCCTTACAGGTGGAAAATATTACTGAAGAGAATTTGAATGACTTATTTCTTGGGGGTCTTAAAGAACACATTGAGAATGAGGTGTGTATGTTTAATCCTCATAAGGTTTCAAATTCTATGATCATGGCACGTAGGGTAGAGGAAAATTTTCTTTCCAGTAGGAAACAAACTGTTAATATCAGAGATCGTAGCACCTTTCCACCATCATTCCCTTGGCCAGTTAGACTGACACCTCAACAAATTGAAGAAAAGAGAGCCAAAGGGTTATGTTTTAATTGTGATAACAAATTTGGACCAGGACATAAGTGTGTTGAAAAGAAGTTGTTCTACATTGAGGGGCCTAATGAAGAAGATGAAGAGGTAGAGCCAGAGGAGGAATTAGGAGATCCCCACCAACAATATCATTCCATGCAATTTCAAGTATTAGCACTCCTCAAACTCTCAAATCAGGTTAGATTATTAAAAATAGAGGGTAACAGTGTCGATTGATTCAGAAGTACTCACAACTTCATCAATCATAAGTTGGCGGTATGTTTGAATTGCTTCGTTTATCCACTCCGCAATGTCAAGTCATGATCGCCGATGGGAAAATTGTTAATTGTTCAAGAAAATGCCATAACATTAATCTCACCATGGGAGATTATTTTCTAACTAGATATATGTATGCCATTTCCATGGGAGGAGTAGGCATTATATTAGGAGTTCAGTGGCTTACCACCTTGGGAACCATTGAAATGAATTTCCAAGAGTTGTTTATATAATTCCAATCAGAAGGGAGGACTGTTAAACTAAAAGGATTAAGAGAAAAGTCCCCACAAATGGTAAGCTCTCATCAGATGTAAAAATTTCTTAGAAAAGGTGTGAAGGGTTTGTGGCATAGCTATTTTCATTGGAAACACATCATTCAAATACATTTATACCTGTAGATATGCAAGCAGTTATAGATGATCACTCAATGGTGTTTGGAGATATGCCAAAGGGTTTACCTCCAAAAAGAGACCATGACCATGTCATCCAACTAGTACCAAGGAGTCAACCACCCAACATTAGACCTTACAGGTACCCCTATATGCAAAAGAGTGAGATTGAGAAGATAGTTCAAGAGATGTTAGAAGGACTTATTCGTCGTCGTCAGAGTGCTTACTCTTCTCTTGTTGTGATGGTATGGAAAAAAGATGACAATTGGCACATATGTCTAGATTACAAGGAACTCAATAAGTACACAGTTAAAGATAAGTTTCTTATTCATGTAATTGATGATTTGCTAGATGAGTTACATGGTGATGTTTACTTTACAAAACTTGATCTTTGTTCTGGATATCATCATATTAGAATCGGGGATGAAGATATTCATAAAACAGATTTCTTAAGGACACATGAAGGACACTATGAGTTCTTGGTAATGCCTTTTGACTAACAAATGCACCCTCTACATTTCAAAGCTTAATGAATTCCATCTTTAAGCCATTTATGCAAAAGTTTGTTTTAGTGTTCTTTGATGATATATCAATCTATAAGTAAAACATGGGAGGAACACCCGCATCATGTAAATAAGGTGTTGAAGCTCTTGAACAACATCAACTTTATGCAAAGCCTTCCAAGTGTTCTTTTGGTGTCAAGGAGGTTGTATATCTAGGTCATATTGTCTCTTAATGTTAAAGTGGATCCTAATAAGATAAAATCCATGCTTAAATGGAAGGTTCCTAAAACCCTATAAAATATTTGAGGATTTTTGGGGCTTACAAGTTATTATCATAGATTTGTAAGGAATTATGGCAGCATCGTAACACCACTCAACGGAAGGACTCTTTCCATTGGAATGAGCAAGCTACTACGACATTTGAGAAGTTGAAGGAGGCCATGTGCACCACTCTGGTTCTAGCCACCCCATATTTTTCCAAAAAATTCATTGTTGAATGTGATGCTTCAGGTATGGTATGGGGGTAGTACTCATGCAAGAAGGTCGACCCATTGCCTTTCAAAGCCACCAGTTCAAAGGTAAGAATATATCTAAACTAGTTTATGAGAAAGAAATGCTAGCCATACTTCATACAGTGAAGCAATGGAGACCATATCTAATGGGAAGACATTTCAAAGTAAAGACATATTGTGATAGTTTGAAATACTTCTTAGAGCAGTGTTTATCATCTAAAGAACAACAAAAATGGGTCTAAAAAATGTTGGGCTATGATTTTGAGATAATGTACAAGAAAGGGAAAGATAATGTAATTGTTGATGCTTTATCTCAGAAGGAGGATTCAGTGAGGCATTATTGTGTGTCATATCTATATTATAGGAGGATTAGATAGAGGATGCTAGGTCGAATGGAAAAATGATCCAGTACACAAAATCTCATTTAGAATCTCCAACAAGATCCAAGCATGTCAAAAAAATTGTATGGAAAGGAGATGCTTTATGGTATAAAGATAGATTATATTTATGTAAGAATTCAATCCTTAAAAATAGGGTTCTATCTGAGCTCCATGCTTCTCTAGTAGGGGGCATTTTGGATTCTTGAAGACTTATCATCGAATCAAGCATGATTTTTTCTAGGAAGGGCTAAAAGGGGATGTCCAAAATTTGTGGTAGAATGCATGGTTTTTTAGCAAAATAAGGGTAAAACAATTAAGTCCCTGTGTCTTTTTACAACCTCTATCTATTCCTAGCTAGAGGTGGGAAGAGGTTTCCATGGACTTCATCATAGGATTGCCTAAATCAGAAGGTAAAAATGTAATCATGGTGGTGGTGGATAGACTCACTAAATATGCCCATTTTTGTACCTTATCACATCCATTTGTTGCGAGTACAATAAACCCTTTAGGGATACAGTTCATAAGCTACATGGGACACCAAAGATTATAGTAAGTGACCGAGACCCTATCTTTACTAGTAATTTTTGGAGTGACTTATTCTCATGCTTGGGCACATAACTAGCTCGTAGTTCCTCTTATCATCCCCATTCTGATGGGAAAACAGAGGTGGTAAACAAGTGTTTAGAGGGATATCTTCGTTGTTTTACCTTAGATAAGCAAGCGAGATGGGTCCAATGGCTACCACTGGTAGAATGGTGGTATAACACCTCCTTTCATACTTCATCTAAAATGTCTCCTTTCTTGGCATTATATGGGTACCATCCACCATCTATCACCTCATCTTTGAGAGTCCAGCCAAGGGTTCGAGTAGTTGAAGAACATATTCAACACCAACAAGAGGTGCTTTCTAGTCTCAGGGAGAATTTAGCCATGTCACAAAACCACATGAAGTAACAGTAAACCAACATCGCAGTGAAAGACATTTTTAAGTCGGTGATTGGGTTTTTGTTTATTTCTAGCCATATAAGCAAATGTCCTTGAAACAACAAAAAACGATAATAAGCTTTCAACTAAGTATCAGGCCCTTTTCAAGTGCTATAGAAGATCGATGTAGCAGTAGATACAAACTGTAACTTCCTCCGGCTACTCGAATTCATCCAGTCTTCCATGTATCTTTCCTGAAGAAGGTAATTGGATAGATGGTATCAACCTAGACAGTGTTACTAGAGCTTGACGAAGAGGGACAAATCATCCTGGAACTAGAATGCATCCTTTAGACACGCACTAAGCGATTGAGGACAAGGGTCATCACTGAGTATTTGATCAAGTGGAAAAATCTAGACAATGAAGATGCAACTTGGGAGGATGCAAACTTCCTACAGCAGCATCCAGATCTTCTCAACATTGGGGACAATGTTGCTTCAAAGGGGAGGGACATGTTATGCCCTTAATCATATATCTTACATTAGATGTATATAGCCGACTTGTGGCTATCATAACTTCTTATCATTATGTATCTCTTTCATATATGTTATATTATCATTAGTGATTTGGCCTTGGTGTTGGCCATAGCATAAGAATAGTATATATAGGGGTTAGTTGGTAGTAGTTGAGGATCATATTGAGCATTTGAGTCTTATTGTTTGGTTTGGAGGTTGCCCCCTCGAAGTGGCTAAGTTATTCTACTTGCATATTGAGATAATTTATCTGAAATATTGTGTTCATTGGTGTTATATTGCTGCTAATAATCAGATTTATACAAGTAATTCCATTACACAATTGTATATTTTCTAGCTATCACATCAACAAAGATGGTCATAATCACAATATCCATATAAGCACGCATTGTTAGAAGAAGTATAATGTAAACCAAAATTAATTGTTCCTTTAATATATCTCAATATTATTTTGGCTAACTTCCAGTGATCTTGATATGGTTCTTGCATGAATCTGGATGCAATACCTACTACATATGCAATGTCATGTCTAGTAATAGTAAGATAAATCAAACTACCTACAAATTGTCCAGAAGAGCGGGATTAACTTTTTCACATACAAAAGTTAAAGACCATGTTTACAACCAATTTCTATAGGAATAACAACATATTTACAATCTATCATATTGAACCTTTTAAGAAAATTAGTGACATATTGTGATTGAGATACAACAATATAATTTTTATCTTGAAAAATTGTCATGCCTAAGAAATGATGCAATAGTCCTAAATCAATCATTTCAAAGTATTGTTTCAATTTAGCTTTAATTTTGAAAATTAAACTATTAGAATTGCTAGTAATGAGAAAATCATCAACATACAATACAATAAGAATAATCTGATTATCTTCAATTTTCACAAAAATATCATTATCGAAGAACATTTAGTAAAACCAACTTCATTGATAAAACTATTATTTTTGCATACCAAGCTCTAGGATCTTGTTTTAGACCATATAGATATTTTTTCAGTTTACACACATACATTTCTTTTCCAGTTCCTCAAAACCTTTAGGTTGAGTCATGTAAATTTCCTCTTTTAAGTCACCATTTAAGAATGCATTCTTAACATCCATCTGGTGGATTTCCCACCATATTGAGTAGCTAAGGTAATAAGGATCCTCATTGTGCTCATTTTTGCAACTGGTGCAAAGGTTTTTACATAGTTGATGCTAGGTTTTGAGTAAACCCTCGAGCTACCAACCTGGCTTTGAACTTATCAACACTACCATCAACCTTATATTTGATTTTGTAAAGCCATCTAGAGCCAACTATACTTCATTTTTCAGGAGGGACAAGATCCCAAGTCTGATTTTTAATTAGGGAAAAATATTTAGATTTCATAGCTTTTACCCATCTTTCATTGTGAGATGCCTCTTCAAAATATTGGGGTTTCAACTCATACATAGTCATTAAGGCATGATATGTATGATGGCTTCTAGTCATTTTAAGAAAGTTTTCAAGATTAGAGTCTTGAAGAAGAGATTGAGCCCATTTAGGTATTTTAGTTATGGAGGAAACATGAATAAACTCTTTTTCAACTACAGGTTCATTATTAACATCTACTTGATCATCACAATCATCATTATTAATATCATTATTTTTTACTTCATTAGATTCATCATGGATAATAGAAACAAAATACAATGAAGATGAAAATTAATAAAAAGGTTTTTCTAAGATTTTAACATTCATGTTCTTTATAACTTCACATTTTATAGGATCGTAGATCCTAAGACCTTTAGTTTTTCCTCCATATCCTACAAAGATACACGGATAGGAGGTTTGATCTAAATTATTCCTTTTCTATTTAGGAATGAAGATAGAGATTGGGATACCAAAGATTCTCTAATTAGACACATTGGGTCTTTAACTAGATGACTTTTCTAAGGGAGTGGATTGAACCAAGGCTTTATTAGGTACTCTGTTCAGAATATGAACAATAATATTCATTACTTCAGCCCATAGAAATTTAGGAACTTGAGTTGAATGCAACATTGTTCTAGCCATTTCAAGAATGGTGTAGTTTTTCCTTTCCACAATCCCATTTTGTTGAGGAGAGTAGGGAGTAGTTAGTTCCCTTTGTATACCACATTTGATACAAAATGAATCAAATGTTTTACTAATATACTCTCCTCTGTTATCTTTTCTAAGTCTCTTAATTTTACGACTAGAACTATTTTCAACTAAAGCTTTAAATTCTTTAAATTTTGATAAGACATCATATTTGCTTTTAATAAAAATGACCAAATAATGCAAGAATAATCATCAATAAAAGTGATAGCATACATGGAATCGTTTAAGGATGGAACTTCTAAAGGTCCTCTAACATCATTGTGGACAAGTTCCAAAGGTTCTGAAGATTTTGCATCATGATGACTATGGAAGGGGTTTATAGATTGCTTACCATGTAAGCACCCTTTGCATGTTTCATGAGCATGAGAAATATGTGGTGGACCAGAAACTAGGTTAAGTCGGGACATGTCATACATGCTCCTAAAATTGACATGACCTATTCTTTCATGCCACAATTGAGCATCACTTCTATTTTGGGTTAACAAACAAGAAGCAAAAGAAAAACCTTTAAAAACATATAAGCCATTCTTTTGTATGCCTTCAGCTATAGTAATATCTAATTCATTCTTTATAAACCATTTATATTTTAACAATATTACACTATAGTTATTCTGAGTTAGTTGAGAACAAGAAAGCAAATTCATTTTTAATTTAGGAACACATAAAACATTGTTAATAAAACCATTAAAAACTTTTACTTTTCCTTGTCCCTAAACATCGAGAATGGAATGATCACCTAGATAGATTTGATCATTACATTCTATGAGATTAGTTAGAATATCAAACCTATATGTCATGTGCCTAGAAGCACCACTATCTAATATCCACTCATTTTCTTTTGTAGTGACAAGAGCAACATACAAAGCAACAACATTAGGTTTCTGATTGTTTTTCTAGTTCTTGTTTTGATTTTGATTTGGTTTGTTTTTATTTACCCTACAATATTATTTTTGTGACCAAATTTACCACAATTATGACATTTTCCATCAAAACTAACTCTTAAATTCTCAGGTTTCTTTTCTTTACTAGGAGTTTTAAAATTTGATTTTTGATTCTTGTTAAATCTAGAAGGATTATTCTTAGATTTTTGTGTGAGAAGTTCCTGAGTGGCATTCTCTTTTTAATCAAAATTAGACGTGATTTTCTTATCTTGGATCAGAGAGCACTCAATGTAAACAAATCGTGATATATGTGGTTCAGTTTGATATTTAGAATTTAGAATCGAAATGAAATTCCTAAATCTCTCATGGATGTTCATTTGAATAATGAAATACAATAGTTTATCATGAATCAAATTGCAATTACACCCATCTAGTTGAGATTTAATGTTTTAATTTTTGCTAAAAAATTAATTACCTTTTCATCTCCCTTTATGGGAGTCGTCATCAGTTCAATAATCAACTTTATAATTTTTGATAAACATGTACCTTCATGCATTGATTCTAGTTATGTCCAAGCTTCACTCAAACTTTCCTGATTCCCAATGTGAAGTAGGAATTCATCTTGCACACTTTGCAATATGATGGACATTGCCTCATGCACCTTTTGTTGATATACATATACCTTGTCTGCGCTGGTCTGAGCCTTCTCCGTACTCATTCACGACCATCCGATCTTACGTGCCATGAATTCCACCTTCAATATGATCTTCCAGATGTTATAATTTGATCCATTCAACATCTATGATTTTTCAATAGTAAAATGATTAGACCCCATTTTTACGTAAATAATTCAAAATGAGAACAAACTAGGTTCTTCATAAATTAGTTTTAGGAAGTCCCCTATCCTTTTTCAAGTGAATATGTTGGTCATATTTCAGTGATTTTTCCCTTATTCACATCGAAATTGACTTGTCAAAAGAATACTTACATAAAATATATTAATTTGACTATAAATTTGACATATTCAATCAAATGTAAAAAAATAGTTTTTGAAAAACAACTAACCTAATCATTGTCAAACCAAGTACAATTACTTTTTATTTCAAAAAGAAACTAGAAATCATTGATTATCAAAACAAGAAATTTTCCTCACTATATCAAAAATAATTTGAATTTTAATATTAGATTAAAAATTTAATAAGCTTTAAAAAATTATAATGTATATTTTACAAAAAAAAATTGGTGGAGACAAGCTCCTATATGAATTTATTTGTATGAACTCAAAGCTAGTAATCAACTCGTCGTAATTACTTAGCTCAACATTGCATTCAACACACTTGTCCAAGCCGCTTAGTGATTAGCTCGGGCTCACCAATGGTACCCTTAGTCTAGGTTAATTAAATTTAAAAACAAATATAACCATACTCCGATACCATGTGAGGTCCGAGCTCTAATATTAAATGAAATATATATTACAAGTATTAATTAAATATATAACATTAAACCATTATGCAATTAAATTAAATAACAAAGTGAACACAATATTTAACATGGAAAAACCACGAAGAAGGTAAGATTTACATTTAACGAGAACCAATTTTACAACCAATGAAGTTCTCCAATCCCCTCACTTCTCTCCACCCTTAATTCACAATGTGAATACCACATATTAAATTTATCTAGCCCCATGGGTTAATATAAATGAATTAATTGGGTGTGACTTCTCACAAAGCACCCCAATTAAATAAAATTGATTTATAACAAACCAATTAAACCATAAACATGTAGTTTATATCAAATAATTTAAAATATATAATATTCTAAATTATTTAATTATAAACTATGGTTTATATAAGAACACTTAATATTAAATGTTCTAACAAGAATCGGTGTATGACTATGTGTAGGAAAGTTGTGTCTTAAGGAGTTGTGTTGTGTATTAGATGAAATAAACCTATGAGGAGATTGAGACGTGCGGTGTGTACCATGAACCCGTGGCATGGCCTAGTTCTATGTGATGCGTTATGATACCTAGAGATATTCCAAGGGTGAGTGATGGTAACTAGGAGTTGAGATACTTATGTGGGATAATAGTTGGTAGTGAAAGTATGGGACTAACAAAGTAGGAGTGTGTGACAAACCGTATAGCTATCAACACGAGATGTGGGAATAATTGTAATAGTAGTGGTCAAGACATAATGCTAATGGAGTAGGTGTTGTTGCACCGGTTATAGGGGTTGATGAAGCTTGAGAAATAATAGGTAAAGGGGTATGAGGTGGGATACCTTGAATAGTGATGATCTAATGCTTGTGTATGAATTTGACACATTGGTGCACAATATATAGGAAATTCCTAATAGCCTTGAGCCAAGAGAGACCTAAGACCATGTCACAATGCTTGAATTCTGATGTTACATCAAATGGCATGTAGATAGTGAGAGGCCCAAATGTGATGGGAGGATTTATATGCCCATAGGAGGTAGGTGTGTTCATGTATAAATTAGTATGCTATTGAAAAGAAGCTAAAAATATATAACTTCAAAGCATGAATCTAATCTACACTAAACCATCATGATAAGAGCTAAACAAGAGCAACTTCTATCATCACATGAAACTAGATTAAATCTAAACTAACATGTATATGCTACTCTCTACTCTTTAGATCACTAATTAAGCATTGAACCTAAGAAGATCAATTTAGCAATCAAAGGGTTTAATTAGTTGTTTACTTCACAAAGGTGAATGAATCTCACTAAAATGGCTACAAGGCCAAGTTTAGCTCTTTCATTACTAACCTATGAAGAAATGGATGCTACTACAATGGAGGAAGGTAAGATTAAGATCAAATGTCTTATTAGCTAAAGCTAATACAAATGGAATCCTAGCTTTCTTAGACTTGTTTTGGTTTTGTGTTGTGTAAAGTTGTAAGTCTTGAATGGGAAGGCCTAGCCTTGTATTTATAGTTTTATCTTTGGAAGAATTTGAACTTTCGGTACATGTGGGACTAAAGGTAAGCTAGAAGAACTTTATGATTAGGATTGGTAAACATGCTTTGGACTAGTTAAGCTAGGTTTAGGCTAGTTAAACTTGATTAACAAGTGATTAGAGACTCATTCAGAGTTGAGGGGAGTCTGATTAAACCGATGTGATTGATAGATAGCCTAGAATCCTATAGAAGTGATCCAAAGGGAAATAATAATATGTTTAGCTAATAAAGGGGGGTTTATTAACAAAATGGGTTGAATATAGGAGGAATACGACCAAGAAGGTGTCGTAAATGGGCATCCAAGAATGGAGCAAAGAGTAGCTAATTAACGAAGTGTCATCAATCGACCGAATCAGAAGAGACACTAGGAATGAGCAAACTTTAGGTGTCTATAGTAGGTGACTTAGGCTTGATTTGGGATAACGAAAAACCAATAAAGCATAAGAGGGGAATTAAACATGTGTTATGCTTGAAATTATGATTGATCATTACATTATTGAGAGTTTGATTTTCAGTGGGTGCATTAATGTGAAGCCTGGAAGATTTTAAAGAAGCGTGGAAGTCCTTATCAATAAAGGTAGTGATTGGTGGTAAATTAGTAGTAGTACTAACAATAAAGTATAGAGGAACATTGGTATATTGTGGAGGTGGAACCACATGATAAGTGTGATTAATAGTTATATCATATACAACCTTTTCATGTTTGGGAATTGGGTCATCAATATCTTGAGTCTTTCTTTATCATTTGTAGGTCTGACACAGGCTCATCACATTCAATTGCATCAAAATAAATTAAGTCTTGAATCACATGTTAAAGCTTGAAGCATCGATTGGTAGATTTTCTATTACATCGATTTATAGTGATTTAACAAATATAATAATTTTTGAAATCCTAATTGTAGAGTCACAATGAAATAATAAGCAATGAAGTACAGATCTAACCTAAGCAATAATCTAGATAAAATTTAAAACCCTTAGTGCAAGAGAAGGGTAGATTACTTAGCTAATTTTGCAATAAACCCCGAAGTATGTCGAGCTGGAAAACTGTTGAACAAGAGGAGGAATATGTCGCAACCACACACAAAAAAAAATTAGAATTTCTAGAATAAGCTACATTGGGGTGCTTGGATTAGGTGACGAGTGCCTAGGCGTTATAGACCACTATTGGGCACCCATGAATGTGAAAATGTTTAGAAAGTGATTTCTTCTGTTTCGCTTCAATGTCATTGCCCTTCATTGTTGATCACATATGTGTTGTAGTATACCCATAGAATTCGCTTGTAACCTTTAAAGAGAAAGAACACCTGCAAAACCCTAAAACACATTAAATCCTAAAAATGAAAAGATGCAAACGGGGATTCGTGACTTAACCTCGGTGGTCACTCAACAGAGTGAACTTATGACCAAGCACTAAACTACATCTCAAACTCCGTGTAGCTTTGTGTGTGTGTGTAGAATTGTGCCCTAGGTGGCTCTTATGCCGATGCACTTGAATAGCAAGTAATAACTAGATGTAGCAATTTAAGTAGACGTGTGGATGTCAAAATGAACTTCCCCTCCTATGAATCAGTATGAAAAAGAATGTAGTCCCTTTTCCCTTGAATGATAGCTAGATAGATGCTTTGATTCTCTTAAAATACCTTTGGATGTAACATTAGGTGATGATAGTAGATGCTTAGAGATTGGTCTCTTATTATGATCATATAACATTGTATTTATATGATTCCCTTATTTAAATTTTGTAATTAACCACTAAAATACCAACCCATAAGAAAACAAGATGCCTAACGATTAGAATATGCCCAAAAGAGGTGAGCAAGATACAAAGAGGTCGGGGGTGCCTAGAGAGGACAAAAGCACCTAGGCGTTGGCATCCTAGTTGGGCGCTGGTATCTAGACTCAGAAAAGATATAGTATCAAAAGTCATATTGGGAAATAGAGTGTGTAAGGCCAAGAAGGAAACTAGAAAGAAAACTAAGAGGCAAAAAACAATGGTCAATTAGTACTTTTTTCTCTTAGGAATCATATGAATGCAAGGATGTGATTAGGATTTAGAAATGTACCCAAAGTGTGTGATTTAGTGTGTACATTTGCCACCACTTTATGTTGTTGAGTGAATACTCAATAACATAAAGTAGATAAAATATTTGTACCTAATAACCATGTAGATCGATGGCGAAAGTGTGCCGAGAGACAAGAAAAAGCATAGAGTGATAAAAATGAAGCATGGAAGCTAGAGAAGAGGAAGTGACCTAGAAGTGAAAGCGTGTGTGTATATGTCACATCAGTACTTGTTGTCATTATTGCTAGATGTGTTAGATGATGTGACTGATACTTCCCATAAGGATGGACCTACAAGAGAGAAGAGAAAATGAGTAGTCAAATATGTGTATATGAAAAATTTGATCCAAATATGTAAAAAGTGTGTAAAAGTATGTAAAAATGTGAAAAGGAACATGTGCACTTGATTTGTGATGAGTAAGAAGGATAGAAAGTGTCCTGAAGATGTTGTAGAAGAGAGATTTTTTTGGGCGATCTCACACCAAGTGTGATTTTTTTGGGCAATCTCATGCCGAGTGTGAAATTTTTCAAAGTGATCTCACGCCATGACAGAAGTGTAGGGATAAAGGTCTAGTGTTATTCTCATCTTTTCACCGCTTCCCAAATTTTATACACCATCAGTATATGGTGTGATCCTACTTTGTTCAAGTTCGCTCCATTTCAATCTAATTCAATCCAACGTAAAATAGAAAAGAGGAAAAAGCATGCATGTTGATTGTTGGAGGATTGTGCTTGTACTTGAGAAACCTCTTGTAGAGTGTTATGAACCATGATTATCTCGAGAAAAACTTTGTAACTTCCCCCGGTCATAGGCTCCCATAAAGGGTCAAGGGTGCCCAAGCACTCGTGTTTGTGTCTCTGGGAACTAACATTTGTGTTATGTTGAAGACCCAAGTCAGATTCTAGGCCATTTGTGAGAGTATAGACTGTGTTGATCCTATACTAATGTTGTATTATGACCGTGTGAAATGTCAGTATGGGCTAATTGATTCATCCAATGTATGCCCCTCTTGTTTGGGGTGCATGCGACGTCACTTGGAGGATGTGGCCTGTTGGGTGCTCAAATTAGTCTCGCCCCATCGACCTTTGAGATCCCTCAGTTTGCGGCCTCTGTTATGTTTTCTGTCCCCCCGGGCTAAAATGGTGGCTCTCCTACTTTTACAGTTTGACGGGTGTAATTTCCCGATCAAAATTACTTCTTGGCATCAGTTGAAAAGTGGCCCTTTCTAGTTGGATGTGGCTCTATGGGGCACTTTAAAATTTCTAAGGCTCACTTCAACACAAAACATGTCCACGTGGAGGCTTCCGTCGGGCCTTCCCGTACTTAGACTTTTCACGCAACTTCCTAAAGGGGCCTGGGACATGTGGAGGGATTGCGCATGTTTGGGGACCAACCCTTGAGTTTTATTTTGAAGAAGTGCCAAGAGGACACTTGGAGACTCGCGACCGAGACACGTGGCCGGGCCCATGCTTGTTTGGGGTCTCTACTTTTCAGGACCATCTCAAAGTGCGACATTAAGACACGTAGCAAGTAGGAAAATATGGAAAATTTGCCTTTTGTAAAAAAGGGATAAATTTGTAAGTTGAAGTGTAGGTCCACTTTGGAACCCACATTGTGACACGTGTCAAACCCGCTTTCCGAGGGCGAGGGGTGGAGAAATTTTTTGACATTTTACTTTTTCTGAAAATTATAAAATGTCAAAAGGTGCCCCAAACCCGTTTCTAATCACGTTTTACCATATGGAGGGCTCAGATTAAAATTTGAAACGCAGGATCAATGGTAGTTGTGCATTTCATTTGATTTTGCCACCATTGAAGCTCCAAGATGTTTGGAGACGCATCTTTACATCATTTTTCATCAATTTTTTAGCAAATTTGTGTCATTTGGGTCTGTAAAGTTCAATTGAATCAATTTGAGAGTTCAATTTGTAAATTTGAAGTACTTTTGAGATGGATTTTTGCTCGGGCTCATGCGAGAAAGCAAGATGCTAGATCCAGAAGTTAAAGAGTAAAATTTCAGAGGGAAAAAGGATGAAATTATTAAAGGTACAAGCGCGAAAGGCGAAAAAGACATTTCCTCAAGAGAAAAAAGGGATGACATGTCAAGACCAGCTACGCGAGGCTCAGAAATGATTAAAAAGTGGATTTATCACATGACATAATCAAAATGATTAAAGGGACTCCCGAGAAGTTGTGGTATGGCATCCTAGTTAGTAGTCGAGGGGCCAAGAAACATGATTTGTTCACAGTTGGTCCACCGGCGATTTTGATCTGAATCATAAATGTATCTGTCTGAAACAAATTGGTAACAAGCAAAGGTCCCTCAAATATTCTTCTCTTTTGAGGGGAAAAGGTGTTGCAGGCGCCAAGGGTGAAGAATATGCCTTCAGTTAGAACAATGATGCAAATATTTGTAATGATTCACCTTTTTTAAAACACCTAGAAACTTTTTTACGAATTTGTTGAATGTCACTTTCTATAAATCATGATCCAATATGTGCAAAAAAGGTGCTTCGAATATTCCTCTTTTGGGGGAAATTGGATGTAAAGGGTGTATTATAAATGCAATGAGATTACTCTTGCAAATTACTTAGAGTTCATTTTCACGAGAAAATTTTGAGAAAAGCTCATCCTCTGAGAAACCAGTTAACTTCCTCTGTGTTAGATTTTTATTCATGTTGAGTTCGTTACAAGTGTATAGCCATCAACAAGCTCTGAAATTGTTTAAATAACTCTCCCCTACTAATGAGTCTGATAAATTTTGAGTTAATTTGTGTCAAATCTCTGGAAATATTTGTGTTTATTTCACTTTCAGAATGTCTGCAAGTAGTTTTTCTTGTTCCTATTGTAATCTTGTATCAAAATCTCTTTAAATCACACAAATCTCAATCCTTGTGATAGTTTAGTGGCATTTGCAATTTCATTTTTCAAAAGATCTTTCATCTGGGAATGAAATAAACAATTTAAAATCACTTTTCTTTCATCTGTTGATAGAGATTGTGTGTAAGCCTCTGGGTGTACCTCAAGCGTGACTGATCTTACATTTTGATGTTTTGTTGGGTCTTCTAACTCAAGCCTTCGTGCTAGAATCTCAAAGATTGTGTGAAAAAGTGCATGTCTGGGCCTCCATTGATGCACACCTTTTGGTTGAAGGAATGTTTTAACTATTTTTGAAGCTTTCTGTTATTAAGTTCTCCATTTGTTGTGAAGTTTCTTAAGGATCTGAAAAGTCCAATCTATCTTGTTGATCTCCCACCAAAAAAGTATTCAAATAACCAATCCTACCCCAAACTACCCCTGTTTTGCTTTGTATATCCATAGAAGAACAAAATCCATTTGCTAAAGTATGCAAAACAAATCAGGATTCCAAATGTCTTCAGTAACCATAGCCTTGTGTTTGAAAATATCTCCATAATCTAGAAGTGATAACTCGTGAGAGTCAGATTTGGTGTATTGATCATATTTTCCCAAGGTCTTATCTATAAAATTTATGCAAAAGAAGGATTTACCAGCATTCTTCAATAACAGAGGTTACAAAATAGGTTCTCTTACCTTGGTTGAAAGACACAACCTAAAATAGTTACGATAAGATCACATCCTTTTAAGGTGCTACCCACTTCTTCAAAGCCTGAGTGCTAAAAAAGTCAGATAGATTGCTTCCCCGGCTACAAAATGACATACATAATAATTTATTTGCCTTTGAGTGTCTTGTCGAATCCATAATTTTGCTCGGTTTGTGAAGAAGAGTAAATCCAGTACCAACACCAAAATAGAAACAAAGTAAATCCATGTGCATACTAAGGAGTAGTTTTGAGTGAGATTTTGTGAATATATGAGAATGAGAGATTACAAATAGAAACACACTATTTAAGGTGAAAGCGCCACAAACAAAGAAGAAGGCAATGATTGTTGTAATCTAAGAAAAGACTAGCTTGTGAATGCAAGAAAACAAAGAAAGTGTTCTCCTACTCTAATCTTCTCAAACAAAACCTCAGATAGAGAAATGGATTGAAAAGAGGAGAGAAATTATACCTGCAAACTTACCTCAAGATTCTAAGCTCCTCCTTTTTGATGCTTTAGATTTTCTCTTCAACGAAACCTTGGAATTGAGGATTCTCTAAGATTGCTTTCTCCTACTCTAATTTTCTCAAACAAAACCTCGATTTTGATGGAGTCGCTTCGCAACACCTCCCCTTGATTGATTGCCTTGGATGATTGCTTGATGAAGGATGAATTTTATCATTGTAGATGATGGATTGATATAATGATGATAAAATGGATGATTGATTGATAAAATTAGTAGAACTTTGTCATGGATTTTCAAGTTAATTCTAAGATAGCTCTCATGGAGGAGAAGAGCTCAATTTATAGTTAATGGATGGAGGATTTAGTGGTTGGGATTTTTCCATGTAGGAAGTAGATCAATGGTGGAGGATTGATGAGAAGAATGGAGGATTCTAGAGTTGGATTATTCTAGAATTTGAGAGAGGTTTCTATTGAATTAAAAATTCAATGGAGGGAGGAAGATATTTGAATTTTTAAATTAGAAAGAGGGAAATTTAGAGAGGCTTCTAGAAATAGAAGCCTCTAGATTTAGAGGTGTGAGGATGTGATTAGATTAGGATTAAATTAGGTTAAATAAATATTATTAGGGATGTGATTTGATGGAAAGGCTAGGTGTAGGGATGTGTAGGGTAGGTGGTAGGTGAGATGTAGGAATATTAAATTCCTAGAGAATATTAAATAGGATTTAAATAGGATAATATGATATAATAATGAATTAATGAGATTAATGATAAAATGGGATATAATAATGGATTTAAAGGATTAATGATGGAATGATAAATGATAAAATGGATTAATAATAATAATTAATCTTGTGATTAATTATTATATGGGTGATGTTGGGATATTTATGGGACAACTTAGTCATGACTAAGCATGTCGACATTTTAGATGTCTACATATTTGCCCTCTTTTGAAGTGTTATTGCGTGTAGCAATGACACTTCAATGAGAAAAAGAGAATATGATGGTGATATGATGCCCCATCAAGGGGTTAGGAGGGGAGAAACGACGTGGATAACCACTCAAAAGAGGAGGTGCCCAAGTTAGTAGATGAGAAGATTAGAGGATTAGATGATGAGAAGATTAAGGATGAAGATGCAGGATGAGAGGATTAGAAGATGATTAGAAGATTAGGATAGGAGAGGATTAGAGGATTAGAAGATATTGGATTTTGGATTTTGGATGCCCCAATCAATGATGTATGATAATGGTGAAGATTTAAGACTTAGATTTGAGGATGCCCCAATCAAGGGGTGAGGTTTTGAGGATTTGTAGATTATAGGATGTTGGATTTGATGATGGTAGATTTTGAGGATGTTGGATTTGAAGATGTTAGTTGTTGAGATGCCCCAGTAAAGGGGTAGGATTTGAAGATTTGAGGATGTTGGATTTGATGATGTGATATTTGAGGATTAGATGATTGAGGATGTTTGGATGAGAGAATGAGGATTGGTTTTTGGATCAAATATGCCCTATCCAGAAGCGAGGATTTTGGATGCGAAATGATGAGATTTGGATGTGGATATTGATTAATTGATGAAGGATTGATTGGATAGGAGGATGAGGAGGAGGATGATGGGAATTTAAATGATGATGAGATAAGGGGGTGTTCTACCATAAAGTTCCCACTATTATCATCATTAGCAATTATGATTAATGTGGCATAGAGCAAAATGCACCAAGGTATAAAGACCATGATGACTAAGTTGTCAAACGCACTTGTCCTCGTATCATTGGACCGATTAATATAAAAAATATGGTCCTCATATCATTGGAACATGCACAACAAAAAGAAACAAAAGTGGCCTCATATCATCGACCAAAATGAAAATGCAAACAAACAAGCAAAATGCAAGTAAAAGCACACACATTGCATTTTGTGTTTTTTATTGTTTTTTCAATTTTTTGATTTTTAAGACCATGATGATTGAATTACCAAATTCCTGTGTTTTAGATGTTGGATTTTAGGATTTTTTTAGTCTTATATTTTTGGATTTTGGATTGTTGGATGTTTGGATTTTTGGATGGTGGATTTTGGATGTTTGGATTTTTTGTTTTAGAGTTTTGGATTTTGGATGTTTAAATTTTTGGATGTTTGATTTTTGGATTTTGGATTTTGGAGTTGGATTTTTTATTTTGGATTTGGATGTTGGATTTTGGATGGGAGGGGATGGTGGATGTGACTTTCTCCTATAAGTCCAAAATGTGTTTGGATAGGATGAAAGGGAAGGATTTAGGGAAATTGGATAGGTTGGGTAGGATAGGGATTGGTTGATAGGCTAGGATTAGATTGGATGTGGGACGAGCGATAGATAGATATGATGAGAGAAATTGGATAGGTTGGATAAGATAGGGATAGGATGAGGGTTATGTGATTTTGGATAGGGATTGGTTGATAGGATTGAAGGCCAGGATAAGGATTGTGTGATGTTGGATGGTTGATAGGATTAAGGATGGGATAGGGATTGGTTAATTGCAAGGATTAGATGGGGTGTGGGATGGGAGATAGATTGATAGGATGAGGGAGGTGGTATAGGATAAGATGGGGGATATGGAAGATGATAAGATATGCCCCTAGCTATGGGCGGGTGGATTGAGGGATAAATGTGGTGTGCCCCAAGTGTAAAGTATGGTGGCATGTATGGAAGGCTGATGATTTTGATTTTCCCCAAGTGTAGGGTAGGATGGGAAGTGAGGGGTATCTAAAATGGATGATGTCCCCCGTGGATAGTAGTAAGGTTGGCCCCAGTCATGATGATGATAGCGGGAAGGGACATGAGGATTGGATGAAAAGGAAATAATCATCAACTTCCCATGGATGTTCAATCCTAAGGGAAAAAGGATGTGGATGTGATGGATGGAAGGAAGATAACATCAATGATGAACAAAAGATGATCCTAACAACACATATTATAAGGAAAGAGTTAGAATAAAACAAAAGTGTGACTAAGGTATAAACAATACTTGGCAACATGTGAGCCATATGTCTCTTCGATCAAAGTGTATGCAATTGTGATGGTTAATTATCACTTAAAGTGAAGACTTAATGGGTAGTATGTGAAGACAAACTAGCCAATGTATAGGGAGTGATTAAGTCAAGTAGGTTGATGGAAGGTGAATGGAAGGTTAAGTTGTGCATTGCTCCACTATTAGCCAGGCATCCATAGCCCCGATGGGGATACATCTGATTCTTGTCACGACATTGCTCTATTGCCATCTAGGCATCCATAGCCCCAACAAAGTTGCTCGAAACACCCCTAGAGAGGGTCGTGAGGTGTATTTTATTTGATATTTTTAATTTTGATATGATTTTTTTATCTTTTTATTTTTATTTTTATTTTGCACAAAGAGCTTCCACTCTCTTGAAAACTCTCAAGGGGTTAAGAATCACTAGTGGCTTGATGGGGGATGGAAAATGAGTGTAGTGATGACATTGGATAAAGTGTCAAAAGATGCACCCAAGGGTCTTCACCATAATTTTATTAAGTGTGTTAAAGTGCATGGATCTCTAGGAGGACAATGGTGCTTAAATGTTGGAGGTGATGATAGACCAAGGTCACATAGTTGTAGTAGGTACTATTGGCTTACAACATGTGTGATCAAGTTGATCAAGTGTTTAAATGAGTGGATTGGAAGAGGATATGAATGGATGTGATAATAATCATGGATTATATGCAAAGGGGTTTGGATGTTGGATGGAAGGAGGATGGGTGGTAAGGAAAGAACATCCATGCGCAGGCGACGATTTATGTGCTCAATCCATTTTTAGGTGTTTGGTATTTGTAGGGGAATTAAAGGATTTTTGATTGGGTTGAGTGGTTGGGATGGTAGGATCAACAAGAGGGGTGGTAGAAATGGGTTGTAATGGAGTAGGGGGAGGGTTGTTGTTAGTGTTAGGTTTATAACCTAAGCCTAAACAACTTGGATTTTGATGAAGGGAGATGGGTTCACGAATGCCTTGTTCATGGATGCCTAAGCCTTTGCCTCGATGTTTCATATTAGTGAACATATTTTTGGCTATATGGTATGAAGTGGATGGAGAAGATGACGCCATGTGGTCATCACGAGATTGGGGTTGTAAAATTTTCATCCACTAAGAGGTCGACTTAACAAAGGATGGGAGGTGAGATGTGTTTTGGTTTTTGGTTGGTGAGGGATTTTGGATGTATGATGAGATTTGGATGGTTGACGATGTTTGGATTTAGAGTGGGATTTGGATGGTGGACAATGGTTAGGGATATGATTGGGATGAAAAGGTGGTGGATAGAGAGGTATAATGATAAGAATTCCTTAGTTAATGAGGTTTTAGAAATAAGACCTAAATTGGATGCAACGATTGGTCGAATGTCCATGGGTGCAATGGAAGTCACAATAATAATGTTCCCAATACCAAGATGGTTTGGGAAATTTTGATTTCGTGATTTGAGGGGGATGGATGATCACGTTGAAGGTTTTATATGATGAAAGACAATGGTTAAGAATTCTCCTAAATGAGTAAAATGCGGTTTAGGTTAAATGGTTTTGATGGAGTAGAAGTGATGGTTTAGAGAATGTAGGAAGTAATGGTTTAGAGGGAGTAGGAAGTAAAGGTGTAGGATTAGGTGGATTATGAGATGGTTTGGTTGATTTGGATTTAGGAGTTGGATTAGATTTTTGTGGTTTAGAAGATGAAGGGGATGGATTAGGCCTAGGGGCCGAAGTGGATGGTTTGGTGTTGGAGGCCGATGTAGATTTGGTTGATTTGGGATTGGTTTGAGTATGTGGTTTTGAGGTAGATGGTTTTGGCTTAGGATTAGATTGTTTGGGATTAGTAGATGTAGATGAAGGGAATGAGGTAGATTTAGATGAAGGGGATGGTTGTGATATGGGGTCACATTAGATTTGGGTGATGTTGGGGATGAAGGAGATTTGGGAGATGGGTGTGGTGTAGGAACCACATTAGATTTGGTCGATTTAGGGGATGAAGTAGATGAAGGTGGCATAAGAGTCTCATTAGATTGGGTAGGAGATGGGGTGGGGAGAGGATTGGGATTGGATTTGTTAGGTTTGGGAGTTAGTGACTTAGGAGTCACATTAGATGTTTTAGGATTGGGGGATGGTGGATTTGAAATAGGATTAGAGGATAGGATAGTGTTAGGTTTAGGTGATGAAGGGGTTGAGATAGGATTAGGTGTGGATGAAGAGGATGAGGGTGGTGTAGGAGCCACATTATATGGTTTAGGATTGGGGGTAGAAGGGGATGAGGGTGACTTAGGAGTCATGGTGGATGAGATAATTTTGATAGGATTGGGATTAGGTGATGGAGAGGATGAAATAGGCTTATATGTTGAATTTGATGGTGGATTAGGGGATGTGGGACTATTTAGGAGAAATTATGTAGGATTGGATTGGGGTGATGAAGATGATGAAGATGGAGGACTAAGATGAGATGTGGGGATAGTGATTTAGGATTAAGTTGTTGTGATTGTTGTGTATATGTGAATGGTATTTGATGATAGGTTATATGATGATTGGATTTAGGAGTTGAAATTTTGGATGATGGTGGATTATTCACATAATTTTTTATGGTAGGAAGGTGTAGGTCATGATGATTGATAGGGGATTTGGAGGTCGGGGTTTACGATGGTTGCGTGGTTTTGAGATTGGTGGCTAAATTGGCAAGGACATAAAGGAGGTCCTCTTGGTCTAGCTCAAAGTTAGGGAGGTCATCAAAGTCAATATAATTGGATTATGGATATAGTGGTTTATGTTGATTAGGTAGCGGTGTGGATTTGGATGATGCGGCTTCGTTAAAGAGGAAGTCAATGGGGTGAGAATTTTAGGTCTTAGGAAGGGAAATTGTGGATGGGTTTGGTTAGGAGGTGATGGTTTAGGAGGTAATTGGTTGATACATGATTTAAGATTGGTTATTTTTTGATTAAGTTGTTGGATGGTTTTTATGATGTTAGGATCAACATGGGATGGTTGATTTGGATAGTGAGGAGAGGGTTTGTTAAGGTAGGATGTTAGGTTTGAGATTTTTGTTGAGGTGTTGGATGAGTGTGGGATAAAGTGAGATGGTTGACTTTGATGGGTGGGGGATGATGGGATAACTTGGTTGATGGATTTAGGGAAGAGGTAGGGGTTTGGATGTTGGTTTGGAGAGGATGGGGATTTAGGATAAAAATCCATGGTTTGATAGGATGTGTGGGGAATTAGATTTTAATTAGGATTGTTGATTAAGGATGGTGATGGGATTAGGATTGGGTTCATGTGATTAAGGATGATTAATTATGATGATGTTTGATTAATTAAAATTTTAAAATGATAGGATGGTTAAGGGTGTTTAAAAACAAATAACAAACATGTAATACACACCCTAACTAGTCAAGTGGGATTGCAATCAAGCTATAGCCCACTTTTAATACCACACACCGACGGCGGTGCCACAAATTGGATCTCCACCTATGTGCCAATGTGTGATCAGCTAATGAGTGATCTTAAGGAGTGTGGCCTCCTTGAACTATAGCTTAATATGCGTCCAAATGGTTACCTAGTATAGAATGTACAAGTTCATTAGGGGAGTCCTTGATATACCTTGCGATACGTGGGGCTCAAGTCTGTGTTGCAAGGATGTTGTCGACGACCTAGGTTTTGGGACATGGAAGCCCATCACTTCACGCCACTCTTAAAACAATCAAGCACTTAGTTAAGAACAAAAGCTATCTATGAATTTATATACCCCGCCATAACACGAGGTGTGTATACGTGCGTGGAGATGAATCCCACGATCACGAGACCCCTAGGACTATGGTAAGTGTGTGGATATCACTTCCACATCACATTACCCCTATAAAATAAAAAAGGGAAGGCTATCTCGCTTTTTGATCCTCAAGATCATCCTAGGATGTGAGAGGAGAGCATACATGGTTTCACCTTCGGGGTGAACAAGAAACAAAGGAAGAACACATAAAAGGATGATAAATGCAAGAAAATGGATGTAAGATAAAATAATTGAAAATTATGTAATGGGGTATTCAAGAGGAGGCCCTGCAAAACAAAAGGATTAGTAGTTTGTTTTATACCCCAATGTCTTGGACTAAAAGAGCTACAAAACAAAAAGGATTAGTAGTTTTAGATTGATTTTTAATCTTTGGTAAGCGTAGGAAGCTGCACACAAAGTGTTAGTAGTTTAGAACAAGAAAAGATAACTTAATGTGTAGTTAAAATAACAAGATTTAGGAAAATGAAAACCATGAATAAATTATCTTTCAAAATACTAAATTAACACTTTCATTGCATATATATTTTCAATACCTTTTTGGGGGAAAAATGGAGTCATTTCGAGTTCGGGGTCAAAATTTATGGCTCTCGGAAGTTAGAAAACAAAAGAGTAAAACAAAAGTAGTGATTCAGACATAAGCACCATTTCAGGTCACAAATGCGTTGTTTTAGGTCACAAACACATTGTTCATGCACAAATGTGTTATTTTGCATATAAAAGACAATTTTGGAGTTTTAAGCATTAAGTGTTTACAAACGCGCTACTTTGTGTGCAAACATGTTATTTTGTGTTCAAATGTGCTACTTTGTGTCAAAAATGGCAATTTTGGGGATTTCAAAGTTGGACAAATGCTCTAAAGTATCTACAAATGTGCCATGGGGGTTTGTAAAAGCATTGTGTCAAGTCAAACACACTGAAATGGAAGATTTTCACAAAAAAATGAAATTTCAAGGGGTGAATCTCAACAAAAATTTCTCAAATTTGGACAGTTTGTTGTTAGTATGGAATTCTATTAAAAACAATCAAAATTTAAGGGAGTAAGTCCCACGGTGGGCACCAAATGTAATGCAAGAAAATATTAGTGAGTGAATGCAAGAAAATCAAAAAGATTGTTTATCCTACTCTAATCTTCTCAAACAAAACCTCAAATATGGTAATGGATTAAAACGAAGGAGAGAATAATACCGCACTTTGAGTCACTCTCCTTCGGGCAAGTACCTCCCCTTTACTTAATTGCCTTGGATGATTGTTTGGTGGCCTTGGATGATTGCTTGGTGAAGGATGAATTTGATTGTAGATGATGGATTGATATAATGATGATAAAATGGATGATTGATTGATAAAATTAGTAGAACTTTGTCATGTATTTTCAAGTTGATTCTAAGCTAGGTCTCGTGGAGGAGGAGAGCTCAATTTATAGTTAATGGGTGGAGCATTCAATGGTTGGGATTTTTCCATGTAGGAAGTAAATCAATGGTGGAGGATTGAATGGAGGATTCTAGAGTTGGATTATTCTAGAATTTGAGAGAGGTTTCCATTGAATTAAAAATTCAATGGAGGGAGGAAGATATTTAAATTTTTAAATTAGAAAGAGGGAAATTTAGAGAGGCTTCTAGAAATGGAAGCCTCTAGATTTAGAGGTGAGGATGTGATTAGATTAGGATTAGATTAGGTTAAATAAATATGATTAGGGATGTGATTTGATGGAAAGGCTAGGTGTAGGGATGTGTAGGGTAGGTGGTAGGTGAGATATAGGAATATTAAATTCCTAGAAAATATAAAATAGGATAATATGATATAATAATGAATTAATGAGATTAATGATATAATGGGATGTAATAATGGATTTAAAGGATTAATGATGGAATGATAAATGATAAAATGGATTAATAACAATAATTAATCTTGCGATTAATTATTATATGGGTGATGTTGGGATATCTACTGACGACTTAGTCATGACTAAGCATGTTGACATTTTAGATGTCTACACTTACATTTTGTGAAGCCATAGTCTTCCGAGTAAGCAATTATATGAAATAGGAAATCAATAAAAAATAATACCTGTAAAAACCATTTTTGGCCCAACTGTGACATGTAAAGCAATAGTGCCCATACATGGACACGTAGTAGAATCATATGCCCGAGAGAAATAGAATTTGGGTTAAGATTGACGATGAAAAGGCCTATATTTTGACTGAATGATAAAGTACAAAGATTGAGATCAAACCCATTACCAACTAAAGTTTGCTTAACCCCCGCTTTTGATGCATACTCATATATATATAGGGGAGGATCATTGTCATAAACAAAAATATTATCAGCTACAACAAATGGAAACATAAGATGTTGAGAAAACACATCTACAAATTCGATATATTATGTTTAGATGAGTAGTAGAAGGAATGCGAGTATTAGCCAATGAGTAAGGATTTTAGTGTGATAATCTAGATTGGCAAGCAAATAAGAAATCATGAGTAGAAATATCCATAATGAGAGAATCCTAAGAAAAAGTGCGAATCGATGAAATGAGGATCAAATAATGTTTGATTCACGCCAGTTCACCAAATTATTTAACAAAAAGAATTTCAAATCCTAATTCCGAGTTAGAACAAAATAATAAACAATGAAGTATAGATATTACCTAAGAAATAAGCTAGATAAAATTAAAAACCTATGAAGTATAGATATTACCTAAGAAATAAGCTAGATAAAATTAAAAACCTAAGTGCAAAAGAAGGGTAGAATACTTAGCTAATTTTGTAATAAAACCCCAAAGTATGCTTTGAGTTGGAAAAGCTCGCTGAATATGAGGAGGAATATGTTGCATCCACACACAAAAATTTACTGAATCGCCATAATAAGTTGGATTGGGGCACCTGGATTAGGTTAGGGCCGCTTGGGATTTGTAGACCACTATTGGGTGCCCCTAATCTGCGAAAAATGGTCAAAAAGTGATTTCTTTGTGTCGCTTTCAATGTCGCAACCCTTTGTTGTTGATCGCTTGTGTGTCGTACTATGTTTGCAAAGTTTACCTCAGTAACCTTGTAAAAGAAAGAGCACCTGCAAAACCCCAAAACACATCAAATCCTAAAAAGAAAAATATGCAAATGGGGAGTCGGACGACCAGAGGTCACCCGAAGGAGTGAATTTACGATCGAGCGTTGCACTACATCTCAAACTCCGTGTAGTTTTGCACGTGTGTGTGTAGAATTGTGCCCTAGGTGGCTCTTGTGCTAGACGCACTTGAATAGTGAGAAATAACTAGATGTAGCAATTTAAGTAGATGTGTGGACGTCAGAATGAACTTCCCTCCTATGAAGTGTATGTAGAAGAATGCGAATCCTTGTCCCTTGAATGATTGCTAGATGGATGTTTTGATGCTCTTAGAATGCCTTTGAATGCAATCTTAGGTGATGATAGTAGATTCTTAGAGTTTGGTCTCTTATTATGATCACATAGCATTGTATTTATAAGATTCCCTTGTTTTAATTTTGTAATTAACCACTAAAAGGTCGAACCCATAAGAAAACAAGATGTCTAATGGTTATAAGAGGCCCAAAAGAGGCGAGCAAGATACAAAGAGGTCGGGGTGCCCAAAGAGGATGAGAGCGCCCGGCGTTGGCATCCCGTTGGGCACTTGTGTCAAGACTCAAAAAGATGTGGTATCAAAAGTCGTATTGGGCAATAGGGTGTAAGGCCAAGAAGGAAACCAGAAAGAAAGAAAAGAGGCTAAAGATAATGGTCAATTAGTACTTTTCTCGCTTAGGAATCATATGAATGCAAGTATGTGATTAGGACCTAGAAATGTACCCAAAGTGCATGATTTAGTGTCTACAAATAGTCATAAAATATTTTTTCATCAAATTTCTTACCTAGAGGATGACTAAAATCTAACTGGAGCGGTGGAGGAAGAGAGATAAAGTTACTGACAAGGAGGTGTTGCAAGACCGACCAAGGTGTTATATGTAATTTAGTAAAATTTCATCAAGGAGCTTGAAGTTGGAGTTTTTTTGGTTAGGACATTGCATTAATAGTGGCCTTAGCCTCAAGTCGAGGCTCGAAAAGTTTACTCTTGATAATACATTTACTTTGGAATTTATCATTAGATTGATGAGAAGCTTTATCATTGTATTTGATTTTGCCCATGGAAATTAGCTTGCCTTCACGGTCCTTAAGGATATGACATAAGTGATTGAAGGAACGAAAGGTATCAAATATGACCGACTCTTGGATAGGAGGTAAAAGGCTTTGTAAAAAGAGGTCTTACAATTTAGAATCAACTAGGACATTGTTCATTTTAGTAATATTAGTCTTATAATACATAACATAGTCACTAAGGTTCTCATTAGGTCCTTGTTTCATTTTAGCCATTTATGCATAGGATATTTTAGTACCAATATTAATATAAAAATGTGCCAAAAATGATTTTCTAATGGAGTAAAAGATCATACAAAATGAACAGGAAAATCATAGAACCATTGCAATGCATAATCTTGTAAACTTCTAGGAAACAATTTTGTTAATAATATATCATCGAAAACATAATATAAGAAAGCAACATGAAATGATCTAAGATGTTCTTGTGGATCTTCCTTACCATTGAAAAGTGGGATTTAGGTGGAACAAAATCGGGAGGAAGAGGATAAGATACAACCTTAGGCGTAAGAGAGTTGACAAAAGAAGTGAAGAATCCATAAAATAAGAAGAGGTAATGGCACCCCATTGTAATTAAATAACTTGGGCTTGTAGATCATGCACCAATGACTCTAAGGCATGGGTTCCAGAAGAATAATTTGGTTGAATATGAGATATAAGAGGAGAAGAAAGATGAGTAGTAGACATAGGAATGAATACATTAAGACTAGATGCTCTCGTGGAGGTGGGGGAGAAGAAATTGGAATGGAAGATGTGAGAACCATAAAGGTGTCATCAATAGGAGTAGTATAAGTGTGGAGCCATTGTGATTCCTCACTAGAGACATATAAGAAAATATCCACATTACAAGGGTTGACAATTATGTGTGCATTTAGATCATTTGAGTGTTCAATAGTAAATACCTCAGAAGGAGCTTCAACCATGATGTGAAGGAATAAATCATTGTTATAAAACCTAGAAGAAAAATACAAGAGAGGATGAGATAGATCTGATGCACGACATACAAATGTTGGGTTTTCCAAACGATTTAACTTAAATGGTTATTTTTAAGGGTTGGTAACCAATTGTAGATTATCCTAATGAATTAGTTTCCAAGGTTAATTGCGGCAATATTATGAATAATCGTTGAATAAATCTAAACAAAGATAAACAATGCAACAAAGTACTAGTAATGATAGGAGAATAATACTTAGCTAATATTCTAAATTTTTGTTAATATGGTCCTGACTCCGATGATTGGGGAAGGATGGAAATGATCCGACAAAGCTTCGCTACTAAAACTTTGTCCTAAAGAACTTCCTGGACCAAAGTGTATGGTACGGCCCAAAGAATACCTTGTTATGGACCTTTTTTTATGCCCTTATCCCTTTGCACTTTTAGCTTCGAAACTTCTTAGGTCTATACATTGCTTCATGATATGCTCATGTCTACAATTTGGACCTTCGATATTGTGTGATGCTCATTGTACAACTGATTGAATCTTCAAAACCCTAGATGGTGAAGGAGTCCTGCAAAACAAACATTAGCTGGGTTGTGAGCACCCTTATGCATCACCGACATTGCCACTACTCTCGAAGAGGGCTCAAACCACATGTCGTTCTTTCCTAGCATGTGATATCTAGAATGTATGAAACCATATTTATAATCATGACCTTGCAATAATGTGATTATACTTGAACATTTGCCTTAGTTTGACTTGAATTTGGTTATGTGTCTTTTGTACTTACAGGTATGAGTGGATGACTACCCTAGAATGAGTATGTAAAGTATATGGAGATCAAGGGAGTAGTTTTACTTGTGATTTCTCTTAGTATTTTCTCATTGGAATGTTAGGAGTCCAAAGAAGTAGGATGTCATTTCTAATAGAGATGGATAACTTGTTTATATATGTGTTCTAGATTTGGAGAACTTGAATAAGGAAGACTAGAAGTGTATAGAAGAAGTTCAAATTAAAGAGTAACATTATAAGAAGAGGACCAAAGAAGTTGGGTTAGCCCATAACGTATGCGTGTTATGGCCCTTTTCGGGCGTTATGGTCGCAGATGTGCATGCGAGTAATCCAAAGTTGGAATTGTAACATGCGCGGGTATAACCTGATTTTATGGATTAATATGATTGTTGTGTGAACAAATAGGCTGTATGTGCATGCAAGAATGAGTGGGATATATCTAGGAATAACAAAATTGACTGAATTGAGCAAGTGTGGGCTAGTGCAAGAGTGTTGTACAATTTGTGTTGTTACAAGACATGACTTACAAAATGAGTGTTTATAACTTATGATGCTTCATAGGTTATCAACGTCACAAATGGGTGGTAATTTATCTCTAATACGATGAATTACTAGAGAATATCATCTCCATTATCATACAAGCATTGTCAAGTTGGGTCTTTCCTTTTTAGTCGAGAGAAGATCTTTACGACTCCCTTAATTATATTCTCCATGGTTCATGATGTTTTCTTCTTCTTCATCATCACGAGCACACTCACTGGTCCAAATATTCATAATGGGATCTCTATTATTTTTGTTTAATTCCAATCAAACCCTATATCTAGTTTCGTGGCTTTGGTTTTTTTGTTGATTATATGTGAAATTTGCGTAGGATTTAATTTGAAGGTTGGATGTGTATGGATGTTAGATGAGGTGATGATTGAATGGTACGTAGGTTTATTGATTTTGAGATAAAATATTGATAAAATTTCTATTTGATATGAGTTAGTCAAATGATAAACCATAAGATTAATTTGATTTTGATTCATGTTGATGTGAGGGTATAAATGATCTTAGTTGATAGGATTGATAAGTGGATGATTGATAGTTTGTTGATCAAGGGTTATACACCGATTTTTGGTTTTATAGTTTTAATCATGTTTGATTTGGGATGATATGGATGATTATATGTGGATTAGAACAAATAAGATAGAAGGTTGGGTGTAATTTAGGATTTGGGATGTTTTAACAATCTTAGGTTAATATGTTTAAACAAGAACAAATGGTAAGTGGATGTTTGGTCAAATTGGTGGATGTTTGATGTATAATTTATATGACATGGTTGTGAGATAGTATAAACTAAGAGATGTAGATAGGTGTGATTAGTTTGATTGATTGTGTAAGTAGATCAATAATTATCACCCGTTGATTTAGGGAATGTGTTTGATTAGGATTTTGGTGTGAAGTTTTCAATCACACTAGCCTCGACAACATACAAACAATAACAAGCAAGCCATAAGCCCTACACTCGGTAGAAAAGGTTGTGCAACATAACTAGTAGCCCATGGATATACCTCACATAGAGTGATGACACATTGGTATCTCAAACCTCCCTTTACGCAGTACGAAGTGTGTAGCTTTGGGAATGTTTTGCTCTCTAAACTACTAACCATTTATGGTTGATAGGTCCTAATGCTGGCTATACAAGGCTCACTACGTGATTTAACAAAAATAATATTTTTGTAAAACCCTAATTGTAGAGTCACGTATGATAATAAAATGATAAAGTACAGATTTATAAAATATGGAATTATCAGATAGAGCCAGACACAGGTGCCTGGTTTAGGGCACATGCGCTTGGCTACTGGAGTCCACTGCTAGATGGCGGTGACTGCATGCAGGGACTCAAAATCTAATTTCTAGAGTTTCGTACAAGTGTTCATTTTTTATTTCTTGTATGTCACACTTTGGTCATCGAGGTACCCATAACTTGTAAAACAAAGATTCACATGTAAAACCCACAATAATGCATAAAATTCAAAAAAGAAAGATGTAATACGGGAGTCGACTAACCCCAACAACACTTTGATAGAGTAAGCTTACAACCGAGCATTGCACTACATCTCGGACTCCATAAAGTTCTTGTGTGTGTGTGTAAAAACATGCCCTAGATGCCTTTGTGCAAGTGCACTTGATAATGGGCTAGCTA